>CM047740.1:13509943-14109943 GCA_026225825.1 Pistacia integerrima | reverse complement strand
CATATACTTTACACAAATATAAAGTATTATATATACAAAAGCTCTCAAAAACAGGGTGGACAGTGTAACTATTTCTCTTCGCTTGCCGACGTCCATCCAACTGCGTCCACACCTAGATCCTGCAAAACACATAGAAACAATGGGGTGAGCACAAAAAGGCTCAGTAAGCAAATCCTCAACTCAACTATCCCCGTAACTCTTTCTCTTAATTCTTTTCCTTACATTACTCTCTCATTAACTCTGTTTCTCTTTCACATAGCTCTTTTTTCTGTTAATTCTTTCAATGTCACGGCCTTACTTCGCACTAGGCACGGCTGGAACCTCACGTTCCACTCTTCGTGACCAATACTCATTCAAATGTCACGGCCCCATCTGACCGGAGGCACGGCCGGAAGATCACAAAGCTCCCACTACTCGTGACCTTTTCTCATTTCTGTTTTCTTTCTGTTTCTGTTTCTCATACTCTTTTCTATAAGTTCTCTGTTTTCTCGTCACGGCCTCTTCTGACTGGAGGCACGGTTGGGACTCACTCCCACTCTACGTGACTCTACTCATTTCTCTATCGATCGGATTCGGTCATGCATGGATTCAAAACCTTTGGCCATGTGAGTGTATAAACTCTCTCTCTGAATGTTACGACCACTTTTGCACCGGTGGCACGGCTGGAACCTCACGTTCCACTGTTCGTGACGGTCACGGCCTCTTCTGATCGTAGACACGGTTGGGACTTACTCCTACTCTCGTGACTTTACTCATCACTCACGGGTTCCCCATCGCACAACCTATTCTATTCTCTTCTTTAGCATTTTTCTCTCTTTTATTCTCTATTTCTCTTTCTCTTGACTATTAGAGTGTTCTCATCCTCTTTACTCTTAGAGTAGTTTATTCACAAAGACCTCTACTCTTGCTCAAGCTAATACTCATCTCTCTCTCAAGCTAGTACTCATAGTATAGCTTAACTCTTAGAGTAGTCTATTCACAAAGTTCTCTATTCTTTCTCAATCTATTACTCATAGTGTAACTTATACTCAAAATTCTCTACTCTCTCTCATGCTACTTCTCAAATGCATAATTAATGCATATGGATGGTTTATGCTCATTAATGCACTTATGAAATGCCAATATGCAATGTAGCAAGAATTAAGGTTGACTAATCATACTCATACTTCTCTTAGGCATTTCATCAAACAACTCATGTCCATACAAAAACTCTATTTTAACAATAGCTCTACTTCTTTCTCTAACCATCCAAAATTGAAAGTAAACTCCTTTCCATGGGCATAATCCCTACCATAGAAAAACACTCCCAAATTATACTCAATCTCATCTATCTTCATCTCAACTCATCACACATCCACACTTCTTATAAAGGAAAAGTATCCAACAAACTCAACATGAATACTTATCTCAATTTAATTTCTCTACAAACATCATATATCTCTACTCAATTTCTCAACAAGCATCATATATACAAGCATAAAGAAATCTCTACTCAAATGAGTTCTTAAACTTTAGCTTGAGTTGGATTTTACTTACTTGTGATGGAGTGATTCCACTAGCACTTCTCTTTACCTTTGATAACTTGTCTTTTCTCTACAATTTTAACCAACCATGCTATAAGACTTCACTTCATATAAAGGTAAAATTAACATCTAAAGCAAGAATCCTTACCTTAGGATGTTTTAGATTACCTTCCTACTTCAAACTACTCAAAAAGCCCTCTTGAATCCTTGCAAGATTGAAGGAAAACTTGAGAGGAATGGAGAATGAAGGAGGCGGTGGAAGAAGAATGAATGAAGGGTTCACTAAGCTTCAACCCTTTTTAGCTCAAAATATCTTCATTCATTCCCATAATGCCCTTGCTCTTTCTTGGAAATTTCACTTATATCCTTTGATTCATTACAATCACACCCCCACACTAACATATTCTCCATGAAATTTCCTTACATTTTACTCCCCACTTTTCCTACTAATTAGGGGTAGAATGGTCAAATTGCCCTTAGGGAAAAATATCTAAAAACTTAAACACAAAACTCAGCCGTCTCTTTGCCGCGGCGAAGATCTTTCTTCACCTTGGCGAAAACTCACAGCAGCTACACCATGGGCTTAAAACACCTCTTCGCCGCGGCGAATCTTCTTCTTCGCCCCATCGAAGCCTGCAACCCAAAATTCGCCAAGCCTTCATAATTTTTCGGGGCAAACTCTTAACCAAATCAACTCATCAATCCAACTAAGGGCCAACCAACCGAAAATGACAACATACAAGCCAATCATCAAATCTTAACTACGTACCTCAAGTGGGGCGTTACACACAACCATACACTACTTCTCATGGCTGGAAATTACACATCACTCATCATAAAAAACAACCAACAAGTCTCACATACAATCACATAAAACATGCAAGAATCATATGACACAAGTCTTGCTCAAATCAAGGCCAAAATTGGGGTTTACTTACCTTGAATGTGTGATATAACTTTCTTTTGCTAAAAGTCTCTTCCTCTTAGACCTAGATCATATAACAACCACAAGAATTTAAAACTTTAAAGTTTAATCACACTTCTTGTGCTAGAATCTTACCTTTGGATGCTTTAGGATTGAAAATCTATGAAAATCCAAGCCAAATCCTATGATTTTCCCTTGAAATTTAGTGAAGAAAATTGAGAGAAAATGGGGTGAAGGTGGCATGTACAAGGGCTGAAGATATGGCTAGGGTTTCTTCAATGAAACCTTTTATCTAATAATATATGCATGTATTCCCATTTTGCCCTTGCACTTTCTATGAAATTCCATCTATGTCCTTTAGTCAATTACCAAAATACCCTCATTTTTATTATGTTCTTCACCTTATTTTGCTTCCTTTCACTTCCCACTTTTTCATCTAATTATGAGTGAAAAGACCATTTTACCCCTAATGAAGTTTTAAGGAATTTTCTTCACATTTGTCTAAGGTAACTTCAAAGAAATCCAACTAAGGGTATTAGGGCATAAATAAAATTACGTACTTTGATGTGGTGTTACATGTAAGCTCTTCAAGATCTTTTTTACACATTGTCTTTAAACTGTTGCGAGGAATTAAAACTCCACCTTCTTCATTACATGCTTTTTTAAGCTTGCTTCGCCTAATCAATGGTAGCTCTTCTATATCTTCATCTTTATCTTTGATTTCGAATGTAGATGGTCTCGGAAAAACAGGACCAATCAATTTGGTTGTAGAAGTTGATATTGAAGTTGTTGAATTTGGGGTAGCTTTTTCAAGATCCACTTTAACTAGAAAAAAAAAAAAAAAAAAAGCTATGTGAGAAACAATTAATAAATAAATGAAAACCGATCATATAAAAAATTGCGATACCTCTTTTGGATTGAAGCATCGAGTATTTCTCCAACATATTGAAAACATCAAATGTTTGTTGATTTTGAATAAAGTTCTCCAATGTCTTGATGCCAGATTCCTTCACATCTATTTTACCGAAATCATTATGGGGTTTTGTAGGTTTTGTCCATTCAGTGGGTAATCCACCCCATCCTTTTTTACAACCCAATAAAAAATATCTATCATTCCATGCTCGCAGTTTACTAGACAATCCTGTTAACAATCCTCACTCCTTCCTACCCTCGATAAAATAAAACGGGACTATTCGTCATCTTTTTCAGTACATAAAAATAGTTAAAAATATAAAACATGGGTACAATGTCATGTATCAAACATAGAGCTTCAAAACCCAAAACTATTTTCCAAGCATTGGGATAGAGCTGGTTGGGTGTAACATTATAAGAAATCATAACTTCTTCAACAAATGGAGAGAAAGGAGGAGCAAGACCACATCGCAGAAAAGTTTAAAAAACGTAAAAAAACCAAGGCAAGGGCTTCGAATTTATAAAAAAATTAGAACAATCGCATGGCAACAAATCAAAATCGTCGGGGATATTGTAATATCTTCGGAAATTCAAAAGATCATCACAAGTAATTGTGCCAGGAATTTCTATAATCAACATAGTCGGACATAAGATAAAATATAAGTATAACCTAGTAGGAAAAATTGAACTTACCCACAAATTGTTGGTCAATACAGGTAAGAACATAATTGAATAGTAATGTGAGCCTAAAAAACAATCAATTTAGTCAATAAAGTATTCTGATTTAGTTTTTTGATACATACGAAAGCTGTTGAAGTACAACTTTGATTACAAAGTCAACAGAAAAAATGCCCTTAATCCCCGATTTGCTTTTAAAGACGATGAACATGTTAAACGGCAACGTTTTAATCAAGTGACACATGTCCAACTCCAGACATAATTACACCTGATAAATAACTTATTGTATTCGTTTAAAACAATAAGAAAATATTTAATAATTTAACAACTATAATTAATTATGAATTTCATGGTTTCATAATTGTTTAAAAAATATATAAAGATATATTGAACTATTAATTTCCTGATGATTTATCTTGTAAAATTTAATTTGTTCATTAATGTATTGTTCTTAATAAACTGTAATTGAGATGAATCTGATCCTATAAATAAATGTTGGCGTAATATTCATGGCATTTATAAACATATATATAAATACTTATGTGAATTTCAAGGGACTCATACATTGTATATGTTATGAAATATTATGTTTGACCGGTTATTGAAATTAATGACATTGTTATATATATGTGTGTGTGTGTGTGTGTGTGTGCATATATATATATATATATATATATATATATATATATATATATATATATATAGAGAGAGAGAGAGAGAGAGAGAGAGAGAGAGAGAGAGAGAGAGAGAGAGAGAGAGAGAGAGAAAGATTTATCTGAATGTTACACTGTTGTTATCTTGTGTATGGTGTGTTTGATCTACTTTAAGGTTTAGATTTTCTTTTTTTGTTTATATCGTACTGCTTTTGTTTCTTAAATAATTTATGCATAATAATATTTATATACTTCTTACTGGTGTATTTTTCTTACATCTTTATTTTATTGTTCGTTAATGTAGATATATACAGTTGGATGAAACAATTGCTCCTTGTAGTTACAATATGGTTCCTATTAAAGGTAATGAATATCTTCTTGTTGTGAACTACTTTTGTATGATTGTTAAATTGAATATTTATTGTGATATCAAATTCAAATCACTCAAGTTGTTTAATATAAGTGAGTTTAGAGATCCTAATTTTTGAAAACATGTACATAAATTCTTGGAAAACTAATAAAGGACAAATTCAAAACTCCTTGGTTCATCATAATTTTGCATTAGAATTGTAATCCATTAAGTTCTCTATGAGATCAAAGTTTAATTGATGAACCATTTATTTATGTATAATGGCCCTGTAGAATTGTAATGAGTCAATTGCAATACCATAACATATCCATTATTGTAATAAATGCAAGTATCTTTTTGGTTATAATGTCAGAGTCGAACCTATTCTTGGTTGTCAAACCAACAAATGGATGATATACTTGTGATAGACCATTGCCGAACCAACAATTTATTCATAGTTATAATAATAAATGTCTCCTTTATCTGGAAATCTCTTTGTTGCCGAACCATTGTTTATGCATGGCTGTAATAGATGAAGCTCTGTTTTAGTTAAAATCTTGCTGCAAAACCATAATATTCCATGCTATTAAGTTATAATAAAACATTTGCCGATCCACAAATTTATATAAAAAACTGTAGTAAATAATTTGTTATCAGTTTTTGCATACAATTATAATAACCTAGTCTCAGAAAAGGTCAAAAAAAGGGAATTAATAGAATATATTTTTTGTTTTGGTCAGGTAAAAAATTGTAAGATGTATATTGCAGATCAAGATGCAGTAGCTATACAGTCATATGTTTAGGAATTATATTTGCAAGTGATTGAAAACTACAGGTTGGAATATGATTTTGGAAAAATGAGTATCGTTGATTTGAGAACAAAAGTATGCAAGGAGAATAGACAATTGAGAATGTTTATATTGAACAAAAAAAGATCTAGATTTCCAAAGCCAATTAGAAAGTCAATCTCCAAAAGGAAAAAATATATTTAATATTAGAACTTCATATAATTATTATCTAGAGACTAAAACAGTTCAATTTATATCTTTGTTGTATTAGTTTGTTTTAGTTATCTGCCAACTATAAATTGGTATCTTGACATATGAAGTTCAGAGCAAAATGGTCCATAATAAAGTTCCAAACGAAAGTAATTGGCTTCTTTATTTTGGTATAGTCATATAATTATTTTGTATATTACATGGTTGTCAATATTTTTTTGATAGATATGAAATAGTTGTCGAATGAATTAATTATTGTTTTTTTTAACAATATAATTTGTTGTGTAATATAGTCTCAATCATATTATTATTATTTTGAATTCTAGGTGAGGCATCTAACAAGCAAAAACAATGTGTATCAAAGACAAAGAAAGGTTCAATAATTTCTTTAAATGCTTCTGTAAATATAAATGAGATATTTAATTAATGTTTTTGCCTTTCGATTAAGCTTTTTGATGATATAATTTGTTGCATAATATAGTCTCAATCATATTATTATTATTTTGAAATCTAGGTTAAAAAGCATAAACAACGTGTATTGAAGACAAAAAAAGGTTCAACAAGTTCTTTAAATGCTTTTGTAAATAGAAATGAGATATGCGGGAAAATTAGAAAAGAGAGAATGTCTAAATTGAAAAGGAAGAGAGGTAAGAAATATCATATCAGTGGTTACCTATGTGTTCTTGATTATCATAAATTAAATTGGCTTACTAAATGTATCTTTTTCATAGAGCTTAATTCTAATATTCCAATTACTGATGCAAAACAATACAATCGTGAGTTTTGAATTTGATAACATCCATTTAAACATTCAGTTTGTTATATTTTAAAAACATAATATTATTTCATTGCATCGTGAAAATAAAGGCGTGGAACTTTGGTGAACCATTGTTAAATTGCAAGTGTCGTTGAATATTGTGATGATCTTTTTTTATTATTTTCAATTCGATGTCACACACTGAAAAAATAAAAGAAATCTTTATCAAAGACAACTAGAGGTTCAAAATCTTGCTCAACAGAAAGAGGTAACAAATATCATATTGCTAGTTAGATATGTTTAAATCTTAACTCAAACGTTAAAGTCACTCGAATAAAAGAATATCATTGTGAGTTTCCAAATTAACAGTACACATCTAAGCATTAACTTTATTACTATCTAAAAATATCACATTATTTCTTTCCACGGTGGAAAAAGAGCCCTAGAACTTTGGTGAACCATCCTACAAGTGCATTCATTGTGGAACAGTTATGTGGTATGAAAAGCAAATTGTTAAGAACCAAAAGCCAACCATTCCTTTGTTTTGATTATGTTGTATGGATGGCAAAGTTTAGTTACCGTTATTGAAAGAACCGCCTGAACCATTAAAAGGTTTATTAGATGTAGTCAGTGGTAATAAGTGGATTAGTTTCAGAGGCAAGATAAGAATATAAAATTCATTGTTCTCATTTACATCAATGGGAGGGCATGTTAACCATGAGATTAACCAAAGGGGTGGCCCATACGTTTTCAAACTTTGCGGGCAGAATTACCACCGAATAGGATCGTTGCTTCCACTTGAAGGAAAGAAACCTTAGTTTGCGCAGCTTTATATTTATGACATAGAGTATGAAACCATTCGCAGATTAAAACTATACGAGGTAATCTAGATGATGGTACTCTTGAAAGGGAATTGGTGTAGGAATTGCAATTGATGTTTGATACAAACAATGAATTGGTTAAAAGTTTTTGTTTTTTCAGGAATCATATGTATTGGATGTTAGAGTAGGTGTCCTATGGCCAATCTATTATTGTAAAAATTGACTATGTAATAAATGTTTATTTATCAATAAAAGGCATATTCTTCTATATCGTGTAAACCATAGCTATATGTAATGATATATGCCCTTAGGATGGTAGAACCGTGACGAGGGTATCAAGTGTTTCAAATCTTGATAGTGAGAACTATAACATCCACTTCAAGGTACATTTTGATTCATGTTCATTTGCCTTTTACATGTTGTTTGTTGGCCCTAAGTTTACTTGATATGTGTTATTGTTATTGGGTTGCCCTTGGTTAAGTTGGTAAGCTGTTAGAATTGCTTGGATGCCCTAAATTTGGTGAAGGCTTGGCGGATTTTGGGAAATGCAAACTTCGCCGCGGCGAAGAAGAATCGTCACTGCGGCGACGTAGGCTCTGTATTTTTTCGCCGAGGCGAAGGTCTGGCTGATTTTCTTTGCAAAGGTTCTAGATATTTTTCCATAGGGGTGAAGTGACCATTCTACCCCTAATTAGCAGGAAAAGTGAGGAGTAAAATGTAAGAAAATTTCATGGAGAATATTTTGGAATGGGGATGAATTTGTAAAGAATTAAAGGATAAGGATGGAATTTCCAAGAAAGTGTAAGGGCAAAATGGGAAAGAACGCTTAGTTATATGAGATATTAAGCATTCAAGTACACAAACCCTCTCATTTGCTTTATTCCACATGCCACCTCTACCCCCAATTCTCTCATCTTTCCATCAATTTTTCAAGGTTGATTTGACGGCTTTTGGTTGGATTTCTATAAGGATTTGATCCTAAGCATCAAGAGGTAAGGATTCTTGTTCTATATGAGATTAATTTAAGTTAGTATGGAATTCTTATCAAGTTTATGGTTAGGATTTGAGAGAAGAAGCAAGTCTAACAAAGATAAAGAGCTTCTAGTGGAGGAACTCATGCAAAAGTAAGTAAATCCGACCCAAACTAAGATTTAAGCAACTAAATGATTTGATATGCATGTTTATGCTTATGAGCTTGAAATTGATTGTTGAGAATGTTGATGATGATGAGTAGATGGCTTTTGATAAGTAGAGTTGAGCCATGAGAAGTAGAGTTGAGATTGTGGTGACCAATTGAAGTTTGGTTGCATGTAGAAAGGAATTGAGTAGAATATTTGAAGTGTTTTCTTAGCCATGCTTAGATTTATTGTGGAGGTGTTTTGCTCCATGAATGGAGGGTTTAAGAAAGAAGTAGATTTTACCAAAGATAGAATTAAAGTTTGCATGGATGATGTTTGATGAAATGCCTAAGAGAAGCTTGTGCATAAGTAGAGAAACTTATTTTTGTGCAACATAGCATAGTTGCATTGCATAATTGCACTTAAGAAAGAAACATAAGCTTGAGTCATCCATATGCATATACCTACATATGCATGAGAATTTAAAGAAAGAATAAAAATTCATAAGAATAAAGAAAAAGAAAGAAAAGCACTAAAGAATTAGAGAAAGAAGAGTGCTAAAGAAGAGAAAAGAATAGGTTGTTGCGATGGGGAACCCGTGGGTGCTAAGAAGAATTTCCCACATACACGTCGTCTTAAGTGAGCGGCATAAGAAGAAAAATAATTTGTACGACCCGTAAGAGTGTATGTGGATGAGGGTTGTACCAAGAAGAATTCCTACATGCACGCCAACTTAATTGAGTGGCCTAAGAAGAAAGAAAGAATTTGTACGGTCCACAAGAGTGCATGTAGATGAAGACTGTACTCACTCACACGGCCAGGGTTTCGAATCCATGCATCAAGCGAGTCCGATCGGCAAAGAATAAGAAAGAATAAGAAATAGAATAAGAAAGAAAAAAAAAAAGAATGAAAAAGAAAGAATAAGAAAGAATGAGAAAGCTTGAGCATACAAGAAAAGAAACAGAATAAGAAATAGAAAAGAAGAAAGAAAATGCATTTCTATGCATTATTGCATGTGCATTGCATTCATGCATATTACCATGATTTTCATCATGGTTAGTAAGAATAGAAAGAATAGAAAGAAAGAGTAGAGAGAATAGAAAGAAAGAATTAGAAAGAAAGAAAAGAATAGTGAGAACTAGAAACATCGAAAGAAAAGAGAAAGAGCTAAGAAAGCATGAAGAAGGGAAGAATCAAGTAAGGGAAGAATCAAGAGAAAGTTGTGTGGATAGAAGAGAAGAAGATTTACTTACTGAGCATTTTTGTGCCCACCCCGTTGTTTTTCCATGGTTTGCAGGAAATAGGTGAGAAACGGTTGAATAGATGTCGAAAAGCGGAGAGAAATTGCATCACTGTCCATCATTACTCAAGTTTTTGTACATGTTATTTTGGTATATGTAAAGAATTATATTTTATAAGTAAAGAAAAAAATTTGGGCCCAACTACTTTTTATATGCTAAATATGTATGTTTTCATTGTATATTTTCTAAAAGTATACTAGTAGAAAGACGTCGTTACAAGAACCCTATGATCACATATGGTGGCCATTCTAGAAACATCAGTAGCCCCGGTATTATTCTGACCAAGGACACAGATAATACGGTAAGGCTATCATAGTGTTGAACGATCCTGTCGAAAGGCAGTGACTGATCTTACTTGTCAAGGTTGTTACTGGAAAGTTTTGTTGTGCTCGACATATGTGCATTGTGTTAGAGTAGATGTCCTAGAGCCAATCAATTATTCTAAAATTGACTATGTAATAAATGTTTATTTATCAATAAAAGGCATATTCTTCTATATCATGTATGTAATGATATATGTCCTTAGGATGGTAGAACCATGATGAGGGTATCAAGTGTTTCAAATCTTGATAGTGAGAACCCTATGATCACATATGGTGGCCATCCTAGAAATGTTTGTAGCCCCAGTATTATTCTAACTAAGGACATAGATAATACGGTAAGGCTATCATAGTGTTAAATGACCTTGTCAAAAGGCAGTGACTGATCTAATTTGTCAAGGTTGTTTGCTGACAACCTAGTGCAACACATAGGTGCTTGTTAGAGGCAAGTTCACTAGACAGACTCACCAGAGGATTCCATATGGATGGTAACCCCGGTGTCTATGGAATAAATCCTCTAATGGATGGTAGTGCATGTGATCCTTAGACTTTAGATCACCGGAGCACCTTATGCACCAATTAGTGTAGTTTGACACTATCCCAATGTAGTTCTATTCAGAGCTATCAATACGATAGTGATTGGCTACATTGAGAAGTTTATCGAGACTATGGTGGATCGACAAAGGATTCATCACTCTTGGGTACAGGAGAAGTTATCTCACTAGGTAATTCAGTAAATGGCAATGACACTTAATCTATGGCCACAGTGGGATTGAGTTAATGCTCCGGTCATTGGTCCATTAACTGAATACAAGAGGATATATGAGGTTGACACTATTTCTGTACCTCAGTCTCGTTGAGATAACAGATGATGAAAGGATTTGATTGCACGGTAACCATACTGTTGACAGGCTATGGTTTCGTTGAATCCGAATCTATCGGGTGGCCATGATGCCTTGCTAGGGGCCAGTCTTGGTCTGTATATAGTGAGACGATTAATTGGTGTTAATCATGTTACTGCACTCTGCCGATATGATGAGGAGCCTACGGGTCACACACTTAGAAGATAATTTAAGAATCAATTTGTGAGAAGGGTATTTTGGTCTTTTAGGACGAAAAGGTATTTTGGTAATCTCACAGTGCAATTAAATTTGCTGAGGTTGTTGCCTGTATTTAATTTTAATATCAAAATTAAATTAGTGAGATTATATTTAAATATATCTATGTACATATTTAAATGAATTATTATTATTAATTAAATGTTAATATATTATTATATATTAATTGATTTTAATTATAATAATTAATTAATTAATTAAAATACCATAAAGGGTGTGTTTGGTTGCAAGGGTGAACCAGGGTTGGAGCCCATGGCTATTCCTAAGAGGAATAGGGTTTTAATTGTTGCACTATATAAGTTCAACTTAAAATTAAAACAGTGTGATATATTCATTCAATCAAAAACCCTAGCCAACCTATTTGTCTCTCTCTCATGTTACACTCTTGTGTGAAGAAGAAAATTTTTCTTGTTCTTCTTTCTTGATTCTTGAAGCCTTTGATTGTTCTAGCAAAATAATCAAGGGTTCTACGGATTATCTTCGTGTGGATTTCTATGAGTGCATACTACATTGGATCGATTAGTGAAGAATCAAGTGAACAGCATCTAGTGAATAGTAGCCAGTGAACAGTACCCAATGAACAGTAACCAACGAATAATGGCCTGTGAACAGTGTTCGTGTCCGAAGTTAGAGATATTCGGAGGAGCCTCCAAACGTCGGTATGAACTAAATCCTTGTATGGATTGTTTTTTAATACATTTTTATTTTACGTTTCAGTTTATGCATGAAAACGTTATAATCTTTACTCGGATCTTGGTTCATGTAATTGATCAATTCGTTTTAAATATTAAGTTTTCCCGTTGCGCGAATCCGGTCAGTTACTTTGATTGGAATGATATTACAAATATGCATTTGCAGTTAAAAATGAAAAGGGAAAAATATGGAAGATAGTACAATTTGCCAACTACATATGAAATTGCAGGTTTAATTGTTGGTGATATTGGAATTTTAGAAACTGGAAAAGATGTCATTGTTCATTATTAAAAAATGGGTCTTCAAAGGATTTTTGATTTGCATCCAAGCTTTATGGCATTAAGTTATCCAATATTATTCCCATATGGAGAAGATGGATACAGGATTAACATACCCCATAAGGAGTTTCTTGACAAAAAGTCTTCAAAGAGAAATAGGCTAAGCAGAAGAGAATATTATGCATTTTGATTGTAGTATGAAGGGCATACTCTGATGAGATCTGGTAGATTTTATAGCAATATATTGTCGATGCATATATGGCTGTTGAAGAGGAAAATTTTTGTTGAATTAGAAACAATCAGAAAAAATTAAGGAGTGATTTGTACAATAGATTGATGGATGCCATTTCAAAAGATGATGTTAATGCACAGCATCTAGGGAAATCTATGTTGCTTCCTTCATCTCACACTGGTAGTCCCTGATACCGTGTTCAGAATTATCAAGATGCAATGGCAATTTGCAGATGTTTTGGATAACCAGGTATTTCTTTTTGACGTTCACCTGTAATTCCAAGTGGCCAAAAATACAATATCTATAGAATTGTATTGGACAATGTGATCAAGAAGGTAGAGTAATTGCAATTTGCAGAGTTTTTGAGATCAAATTGCTTGAGCTGAACGATAGATAAAAACAAATAAATATTTTGGTGAAACCATGGCAAGTAAGTAATGTAATGAATAATATTTCTACTTTCTTTAAAAATTGTAATTCATTTATAATTTATAATACGAAATTATACTATACCAACTGTTGCTGAAATGTAACACCTACTGAAAACTAGTACAATGCATGCAATTAACAATGGAAAATTGGGCCCACAAAGCTTCTTTTCATTACAATTCCACATGTCTTTTATACACAAAAGTTATGTTTACAAAAGTGCACTTCAAAAGACAAAATAGGGGAACAAGTAGCTATTGCTCCTCGCGCTCCGACGCCCTCCAACCGCAACATCACCTAGAACCCTGCATCCACAAAGGAAAATAACGGGGTGAGCACAAATAATGCTCGTAAGTAAAACTCTCTAAGCTATCTGTCCCCGTGTGTGACTCTTAATTCTTTCCTTTTCTAATTCTTTCTTTATTTCTGTTTCTATAACATCATGGCCTCATCTTACCGGGAGGTACGGCGGATAGGCGTTCACACAAAGACCATCTCACTCTCTATGGCTATCGGGTGGAATTCACACGCACCAACCCGTTCTTAGTGACTACCGAGTGAGGATCACAAAGCACCAACTCGGTTCTCCCTAACTATCGGGTGGAGATCACCTAGCACCTACCCGTTCCTCATGAATTCCAGGGGTAACGATCACCAAGCATTTACCCGTCTCTAGTCACTATCGGGTGATGATCACAAAGCATCAACCCGCTTACTAGCCATTGGATGATGATCACAAAGCATCAACCTACATATCTCTTAACTAATCGGGTAGTGGTCACAAAGCATCTACCCATTTCTATTACTCATTGGGTGACGATCACAAAGCGTCGACCCATCTCTCTAAGGCTATTCGGATGATGATCACAAAGCATCAATCCGATTCCCATAACGTCGGGTGATGATCACAAAGCATCATCCCAACTATACTACTCTTCTAACTCATTCTATTGTATCATTTTTTAATGCTCTCTACCCTTAGAGTAATTTTACCCACTAAGCTCTCTACTCATAGGGTAATTGCACAAACCATTTCCTTACACTTTCTTAGGTCACTTTTCAATGCATATAACAATGCACATGGATGATTCATCACTACTAATGCACTTATGAAATGCCAACATGCAATGTTGCAAGAAATAAGGTTCATTTCTCATACTCAAACCTCTATTAGGCATTTCATCAAACAACTCATGTGCATTATAAAACTCTATCATAGCCATGAATCTAAAACTTTTTCTAACCATCCAAAATGGGGAAAAACCCCTTCAAAAAGCCATAATAACCTGTCAAATAAAAACACTTCCAAAAAGGGTTCCATAATACCCCTTAAATTCCATCTCAACTACCTTGCCAAACCAACAACCCATTTCTCAAATTTGCAAGGTAATAACATTCACAAAGCATAGAAATCTCTACTTAATCCTTCATACATGCTATAATACATGCATATCACATACATACATCATCTCTATCAAAACCCTAATCAAGAAAAATTCATAAATCTCAACTTGGGTTGGGTTTTACTTACTTGCTATGGAGAGACTTCACCAAATCTTCTTTTCACTTGGTTTGCTTGACTATTCTCTCAACTCTTAACCAAAAGAATGAAAACCCTCAAAAACCAAAATGAACTAAAATCCACAAATCACACAACTTAAGGAGAAATCCTTACCTTAGGAAGCCTTAGGTTGCTTTTCAACTCCAAATAACTTCAAAAACCCCTTGAAATTCCTTGATCAAAAGAAAAGAGAAATTGAGAGGAGAAGAAATGAAGAGTCACGTTTGAGAAGAAGAAAATGAGGGGTTCTTTGATTCTAATTCCTTTTAATGAAATATTAACACATTCATTCCCATTTTGCCCTTATTCTTCTTTGGGAATTCCATCCATATCCTTTGATTCATTACAAACTCACCCCCATATCAACACATTCTCCATGAAAAATCCTTACAATTAACTCCCCACTTTTCCTGCTAATTAGGGGTAGAAAGGTCAAATTGCCCTTAAGGAAGAAAATATCTAAAACTCAATCAACAATTTAATCGGGTTGTCGCCGCGGCGAAGAAACCGCGCCCAGCTGTCTGCCCGTTCCCCGAGGCTTCAACCTCTCTTCGCCGCGGCGAAGATTATTCTTCGCCCCGACGAAGCACGGCAGACTGAAATCCTTCTGTTTTCAACCAATTTCAGGGCAACCATTCAACACAACACTCAATCAAACAATAATAACGAAAACCAACTCGATTAAGGGCGAAAGAGGAAACAATAACAACGTACCTCAAGCGGGGCGTTACATGAAAACATTATGATTTTTTTGTCAGTCATCTATACTATCGAGTTCCAAAAAAGAGGCCTCCCACATGCTCATATATTGGTTTTTCTACAACCTGAATATAAGAATCCTTCGACATCTAAAATAGAGGCAATAGTTTCTGCTGAAATATCGAATAAGAAAACTGATCATGTTGCCTTTGCAACTGTCGAGAACCACATGATCCACGATCCATGTGGTGATGTTAAAAAGAATTCACCATGCATGGAGAAAGGCAAATGTAAAAAACATTTTCCAAAGAAATTTGTCAATCAAACATCTGTAGATGACAATAGATACCCAATGTATAGAAGACATTGTTAAGAAAAAGGGTTTCAAACTAGATAACTGTTTTGCTGTTCCTTATAATAGGAGTCTTTTGGTTAAGTTTGATGCTCACATGAATATTGAAATATGTAATCAACATAGATCAATCAAGTATCTATTCAAGTATGTCAACAAAGGGCCAGACAGAACGACAGTTTCTATGGAAATTGAACAACAGTAAACAGAATAATCAATGCAAGATTTTATAGGAGAAAGATGAAATAAAAGCTTAACTCGATTGTAGGTATGTACAAAATGCATCAAATATAATATTTTTATATTGTTTGTTGATATTTGCTATAAATATGATATTAATTAATTCAATCAAAAAAATTACAGATATATATATATTCCATGGAAGCTCGTTGGAGGATATTTCCATTTGACATGTATTATAGAGAACCGACTGTTGAAAGATTGCCATTCCACTTAGAGAAGGAACAAACAGTTATTTTCGATCCAAATAAGTGTTTGGTTAAACTTTTGGAAAGCAAAGTTGTTACACAAACGAAATTAACTGAATGGATGAAGTGTAATCAACGATACCGTTCTGCAAGATCATTGACTTATTTTGATTTTCCAAGCAAATGGGTTTGGAACAAAACAGAAAGACAATGGTCTCCACGACAAAAAGCAAGGTGTATTGTGTTAGTAACTGACCGAATTCATGCAGCGAAAAAACATAATATTTAAAACGAATCAATCAATTACACGAACCAAGATCCGAGTACAGATTATAACGTTTTCATGCATAAACTGAAATGTAAAATAAAACTATATAAAAACAAATCCATACAAGGATTTAGTTCATATCGATGTTTGGAGGCTCCTCCGAATATCTCTGACTTCAGTACGAACACTGTTCACGTGATTCTTCGCTAATCGATCCAATGTAGGATCACAATCACGGAAGTCCACATGAAGATAATCTACAGAACTGACAATTGTTTTGCTAGAACAATTGTCGGCATCAAGAATCAAGAACAATCAAAATTGAAAATTTTTCTTCTTCACTTGAACAAGAAAACGTGAGAGAGAGAGATCCTTTTGGGTGGCTAGGGTTTTAATTGAATGAATCTTTCTATTTGTTTTAATTTTAAGTTGCACTTATATAGTGCAGCAATTAAAACCCTATTCCACTTAGGAATAGTGATGGGCTCTAACTCTTGTTCACCCTTGCAACCAAACACACCCTTTATGGTATTTTAATTAATTAATTATTATTATAATTAAAATAAATTAATATATATAATAATATATTAACATTTAATTAATAATAATAATTCATTTAAATATATACATAGATATATTTAAATACAATCTCACTAATTTAATTTTAATATTAAAATTAAATACAGGCAACAACCTCAGCAAATTTAATTGCACTATGAGATTATCAAAATACCCTTTCGTCTTGAAAGACGAAAATATCCTTCTCACAAATTGATCCTTAAATTATCTTCTAAGTGTGTGATCCGTAGGCTCCTCATCATATTGGCAGTGTGTAGTATCATGATTAACACCAATTACTCGTCTCACTATACATAGACCAAGATTGGCCTCTAGCAAGGCATCATGGCCACCCAATAGATTCGGATTCAGCGAAACCGCAGCCTATCAATAATATGGTTACCGTGCAATCAAATCCTTTCATCATATGTTATCTTATCGAGACTGAGGTACATAAATAGTGTCAACCTCAGATATCCTCGACATGTTTGTATTCAGTTAATAGACCAATGACCGGAATAATAAACTAGATTGAGCAACAACTCAATCCCACTGTGGCCATAGATTTAGTGTCATTGCCATTTACTGAATTACCCAGTGAGATAACTTCTCTCGTACCCAGGACTGATGAATCCTTTGTTGATCCACCATAGTCTCGATACACTTCTCAATGTAGCCAATCATTACCGTATTGATAGCTCTAAATAAAACTACGTTGGGCTAGTGTCAAACTGCACCAATTTGTGCACAAGGCGCTCTGGTGATCTCAAGTTTAAGGATCACATACACCACCATAGGATTTATTCCATAGACACTGGGGTTACCATCCATATGGAATCGTCTGGTGGGTCTGTCCAGTGAACTTGCCTCTAGCAAGCACCCATGCGTTGCACTAGGTTGTCAGCAAACAACCTTGACAAGTGAGATCAGTCACTGCCTTTCGACAGGGTCGTTCAACACTATGATAGCCTTACCGTGTTATCTGTGTCCTTGGTTAGAATAACACTTGGGCTACAAATGTTTCTAGAATGGCCACCATATGTGATCATAGGGTTCTCACTATCAAGATTTGAAACACTTGATACCCTCGTCATGGTTCTACCATCCTAAGGACATATATCATTACATATAACTGTGATTTACATGATATAGAAGAATATGTCTTTTATTGATAAATAAACATTTATATAGAGTCAATTTTACAATAATAGATTGGCTCTAGGGCACCTACTCCACCAATCTCTCACTTGTACTATAGCCAATCATTCACGTATTTAACATCGAATGACCCAAGTGCTCATCATGCTTCTACTCCAACAGAAACTTCAACAATGGGTTAGTAGGTATTCTGCAAACTGCACATTCTCTTCCTGATTGACTTCTCAGATCAGATTGAATCGACTAAGTAAGTGATTTGATTACTAGTGAGACCATGATTCCTCAACCATAACAATGGCTCCATTGTTATCGCAGTAGAACTTTACTGGATCAACAATGCTTGGAACCACATCAAGTTCAGTAATGAACTTCTTGATCCAAACCACCTATACGGCTGCATTAAACAATACGTTATACTTCGCATCAATTGTAGAATCCGTTACAAGTACTTAACTTCAAGCTCTTATAGCTCACTGCAACTATATTGAGACAAAATATAAACCAGGATTGTAAGCGAAAATCATCTTTATCTGTTTGGAGATTAGCATCATTGTATCTTCTTACAGTGAGCTCATTTTCCCCTCCATAATCCAAGATCATATCCTTAGCCCTTTTTTAGGTATTTAAGGATGTCCATTGACACTTATCCAGTGTCACTCACTTGGATCTGATTGATATGTTCTACAAGTGCTGAATGCACATAAGACATCAATCTGAGTATATAACACATTGCTCACTAAGATCCTATTGATATCTTCTGCAAGTGCTTAATGCACATAAGATATCTGTCCGAGCATGCAATCATAGCATCGCTCTCTTGGATCTGATTGATATCCCCTAAAAGTGCTTGATGCACATGAGACATACATCTAAGCATACAAGATGGATCCACTTGCTGAAGCATGTGGGATCCTCTTCATTCTATCTCCCTCAATGTGTGGTTTAGGACACATATCCTCAGAGAGATAGACACTATGTGCCACCTGAAGAGATCCCTTCTTAGATTCTTCCATACTAAATCTCTTCAGTACCTTGTCTATGTACTCCGACTTAGGCTAAGCTATTAGGAAATGATCATACCTAGTAGCAGAAAACAAAATTAATTTACATCATAGATCGTTCCTTAGAACCAAGATCAGGGCACAAATTTACAGTTTATACATAATTTTAGAATCTACAGAATTTCAGTTTAGAGTTTAAGAAATCATACGCACGTTTGGAGGCTCCTCCAACTTGTCTCTGAACGTATTTCGCTACCGACCCAAAAGTAGGATCGAACCAATGTGGTCCACATGAAGATAACCCCAAGGAACTAAAGAGGGATTTGCTAGATCCTCTTTAGTCTTCAAGAACTAAGAAGATATCAAGCAAACTTGATTTCAAGCAAAAATGCAAACTGGCATGGGAGAGAAAAAGATGGGCTGGAATGTTTTACTAAATGATTGAAAAATATGTTATTTCTTTTCCACAAAAATCTGCACTTATATAGTGCACATAATGCCCTATTCCCTCATGGAATAGGCTTGGGCACCAACCCAAACAGCCCCCTATGTCCAAACAGCCCCATTTAGATATTTTAATAATTATTATTGTTATTTCAATTAAATTCAATTAATGTATATATATTTCATATATTAACATTTAATAATAACAATAATTCATTTAAATATATGCGAACACATATTTAAATATAATTTCACTTATTTAATTTTATTAACAAACTAAATAAAGGCTACGACCTCAGCAAATTTAATTACACTGTGAAATTACCAAAATACCCTTTCACCTAAAAAGACGAAAACGCCCTTCTTGTAAACTAGCTCTTAAATTATCTTCTATGTGTGTGATCCATAGGCTCCACATCATACCAGTAATGTGTAACATCGCGATTAACACCAATTGATCGTCTCACTACACACAGACTAAGATTGGCCCGTAGCAAGGCATCATGGCCACCTGATAGATTCGGATTCAACGGCTACCTGTCAATCATATGGTTACCGTGCAATCTGATCCTTTCATCATCTGTTATCTAGACGAGACCAAGGCATAGAAATAGTGTCAACCTTGGTTACTCTCGATATGTATGTATTCAGTTATTGGACCAATGACCTGAATAATAATCTGGATAGAGCAACAACTCAATCCCACTGTGGCCACAGTTTTATTGTCATTTCCATTTACTAAATTACGCCGTGAGATAACTTCTCCCATACCCGGGAGTGATGAATCCTTTGTCTATCCACCATAGTCTTGATACACTCCTTAATGTAGCCAATCACTACCGTATTGACAGCTCCGAATAAAACTGCATTAGGCTAGTGTCAAACTACACCAATAGGTGCACAAGGCACTCCGGTGATCTCAAGTCTAAGGATCACATGCACCACCATTCGTTAGAGGATTTGTTCCATAGACAACCGGGGTTACCATCCATATGGAATCCTCTCGGTGGGTCGGGATCTAGTGAACTTGCTTATAGCAAGCACCCATGTGTTGCACCAGGTTGTCACCAAACAACCTTGACAAGTGAGATCAGTCACTGCCTTTCGACAGAGTCATTCAACACTATGATAGCCTTTCCGTATTATCTGTGCCCTTACTTCAGGATAATACTAGGGCTACGGACGTTTCTATAATGGTCACCATATGTGCTCATAGGGTTCTCACTATCAAGATTTGAAACACACTATACCCTCATCACGGTTCTACCATTCCAATGACATATATCATTACATACAATGATGATTTACGCGATAAAGAATAAAATGCCTTTTTTATTGATCAATGAACATTATTACAAAGAGTCAATTCTACAATACTTGATTGGCTCTAGGGCATCTACTCTAACATAAGCAAACTTCCTGATCTATTACGATAGATCTTCATTCTGAGAATGTAAGCTGTTTCTCCTAAGTCCTTTATGGAGAATCACTTGGATAACCAAGTGTTTACCGACTGCAAGTTTGGTATATCATTCCCTATCAGAAGTATGTCATCGACATACAACACTAGGAATGCCATTGCGCTCCCACTCACCCTTTTGTGAACACAGGTCTCATCTTCATTCCTGATGAAACCAAAGTATTTTATGGCTTCATCGCAACGAATGTTCCAGCTCCTTGAAGCTTGTTTGAGTCCATAAATGGACCTCTACAACTTGCATATCCTTTTAGTTTGTCCATAAAAAATGAAACCATCAGGATGTGCCTTATACACATCTTCTTTAAAGTTTCCATTCAGAAAAGCATCATTGACATCCATTTGACAAATCTCATAATCATGATATGTAGCAATCACAAGCATAATTCAGATGGATTTAATCATGGCAACTGGCAAAAGGTTTCTTCATAGTCAATACCATGAATTTATTTGAAACCTTTGGCAACCAGTCATGCCTTATAAGTATGCACCTTGCCATCCATGTGAGTCTTCATCTTGAAGACTCATTTACACCCTATGGGTTTACCCCTTCAAGTGAATTCAACAGAAACCATGACTGGTTCTGGTACATGGAGTCAATCTCAGATTTTATGGCTTTAAGCCATTTAATGGAATCTGGATCCAATATAGATTCATCATAGGTTCTGGGTTCATTGACTCTATAGACTAGTACGTCACCATGTTGAGTCACGAGAGAATCATATCTCTCGTACTCACAACGTACTTTCCCATATCTATGTAGCTCTTGTGCTACCTGAGGTGGTTCACTTTGATCCACAAGTTGTGGAGTAACCTCTTGCTAATGTTCAACCACTTCCTATGGCACATCATCCCGTCCTTCGTCTAATGTATCTTATGGTACTAGAACTTCATCGAGTTCTACTTTTCTCCCACTAGTACTTCTTAGAAAAAATTTATTTTCTAGGAAGACACTAGTATGAGCAACAAAAGGTTTTGTGCTCTTCTGGATGGTAGAAATAGTATCCTTTGGTCTCCTTAGGATACCCCACAAATACACTTTCCCAGGATTTCAAGCCCAGCTTGTTCGAAGTCAATTTTTTGACATAAGCTTCGTAACCCCAAATCCTTAGATAAGACAAGTAGGACTTTCACCCACTTTACTATTCATATAGAGTCTTATCTATAGACCTTGGCGGTACAAGGTCTAGTGCATGATCATAGTCTCTAGGGCATAACCCCACAATTATGTGGGTAGATCACAAAAACCTTATCATGGACCTAACTCCCACATTCCTTCAGGTATGTTTAACTCAACTTGCCACATTCGGCGTAGATGTGACTTTGAGAATATTCTTATTGTCCATTTTTGAAAACATATTATTATGAAACAATTCCATAGAATATTATTTATACTAAAAGACAACAATCCATTAGTAAATCAATATTCTTACTTGTCCAAAGTGGACACAGGAAAATTATTTCTAGAAATTGAACGAATATCATAACAATCCGCAAGTTCCAAGAAACAAGCCTATAGGCAAAATCAGACAATAAGATCCTGCAGCATCATGTGCTTCATCTCCAATTAGTAGGTCTACCTCTCCCTCGACGAGCAATCTACTCTGCTGTAGTCCCTGCACATTAGAACAAATGTGAGTACCACATCCTGTGTCAATGACCTAAGATGTTGACGGGAAAAGTTAATCTCAATCAAGAACATACCTAACGAAGAAGTAACATTCTTCTTCTTTTTTGCTAGAAAGGCCTTGCAATGTTTCCTCCAGTGGCTGGGATTCCCACAGTGAGGACAAACGCCCTTTCTATCTATAGTAGTTCCTTCTAACAACTTCTGAGCCCTTACCTTCTCACTTGAGTTGGCTTTAACCAACGTCAATGTTTCTGACATTCTCATGCCTAACTCAGTAGCATTCAACATATCCACAAGCTCGGAAAGGGTATTCTTCTTATCATCCTCAATGAAGTCATAGACAAATTGAGAGTAAGAATCTGGCAAAGACTGTAATATTAGGTTTATTGCTAAACCTTCATTAAGTCTGCATCCCAAAATCTCAAGCCTGTTCATATACTTGGTCAACTTGAGTATATGATTGCCAATTTTGGTACCCTCTTCCATCCCACATCTGAATAATGACTGAGACACCATGTGCTTCTCATTTCTTTGAAGAAAATGAAGAATAGAAGCCAAGTTCATTCTCCGGCACTACTGTCGCAGTAATGGTGTCATTGATGCAAGCACAATGTATGTAGTCATTTCTGCTTTCGCATCATGTATATGCTTCACATATACATACCCAGTCTCATGGATAGAACTATCAGTAGGCTTTGGAGACAAAGCCTGCTCAATAGTGTATAATCTATCGCTTAATTGAAGTATATTATTTATACTTCTATACCAGTTAACGAAATTCTCACCATTCCATTCTCTCCTAGTTCGATGATTTGTCACAGTGATGTTGGGATCATTTTGCTCAATTAAGTGAAACTACAAGTGCAGAATAAAGAAAAATTATTATCATGTTTATTTTTATTTAATAAGGCCTTTTATTAAATAATCGCTCCCATTATTTTCCTCAAGCCAATAGCCCTCACTATTAACTCGGAAAAGCCCGTTGGCTTTCCTAATGGACTGAGATCTCATCTAGCCCATCTCAAACCTTCGCTTTGGCGAACAAGCCAAAATGGGTTGATTAGGTAGGCCAACAAACTTAATCTACACCAGTTGATAGCTCCCACTACCAACCTCAAATGTGAAGCAAGCCAACAAGCCAATCACACAATCCAACGGCTTAGCCTTCGCCCTCAAGTGTGATTCCCAGTATCAGTAGAGCGGACACTACATGTCGTCATGTACATAGAACATGTGTACTACTTTACTATGCCTATGATGTGTTTATCAACCTTCGCTTTGGCGAACAAGCAAAACTGTCATTTTAAGTCGACCCATCACCATTAAGGAAAACTCAATGAATTTTAACCTCCCCAAACCCGGTAGAAGTGTACCTTTCGCGGGCGTAACAAGGTTCTACTTAATAGTGGTTTGATTAAAACCATGGTGATGGAAGGCATACGTGACTTAATATACTTAAGTTGAGGGTTTTTATTTAATGTCTCACCAAATTATTATCTTTGTTAGAATGTCATTGTTTGGCATGTTATTGAACATTCAACCTTAGCATGCCGTCTAAATAAAATAAAATGTGCCGGTACATGGCCCACTAAAACTGATTTCCTTGAGCTTAGAGGAATCGGTGGGTCAACCTAGGGGTTTAAAAGTAAATCTTGGGTCTTCAAGCTATTCCTCTTCATAGCTCCTTCATTTCTTTTTCATGATCATTACAAAATATTTAATAATAAAAACCCTATTCTAATTTACATCGATAAAATAGAAATCTCGCGTTACATACGAGGGGAGCAAGATGAGAAGAAGAAATACATGGAGATATAAGAGAGAGAGAGAGGCAGGACGGAAGGTCCTATTTCTTTATAAAATTACAAGTAAATCCAAAATTACAAAAACATACCAAAGGTCTAAGGCTCATGTACGAGGCACCATGCAATCTCAAACAAGAACATTGCATACATCCAAAATTAACATTTTGAATTTGCGTGGGTGAAATTATTAAATTACCCTTCTTATATGTGCAGAATTATTATTGGCTTTATAGGTTCAAAAATTACAATTTGGTCCCCTGTGCGAAAAACAGAAAAGCAAACAGAACAGTAGCTTTCTTGCCGCGGAGAAGTTCATACTTTTTAACACATGGTTGCTTCAGCAAAGTTTTATTTCGCCGCGGCTAGATCTACTTTTCCGGCAGGTTGCCGCGGTGAAGGTTTATTTCGCCGCAGCCAGATTCACTTTCTGCCTCTTACCATGATGAAGTGTTATTTTGCCACAGCTAACGCCGCAAAACAGTGAATCACACAGTAACCCTTTTGTAGTTTTTCATGTAATGATATGGATCCAAATCAAATCAAATCGAATGCACAAGCATTCGACCAGGATATCAACTAACCAATAAGTCACTCATCAACATATCATTAGTCAACTGATCAATTAAACAAAATTTAACAGATTTAAAAACAATCAATTTATGCATCAACATGTTTTCAATCAAATATACATGTTATCAATCAACGATTAAACATTATAATCTGGTACACGAGGCTCTGATACCACTGTTAGTAATTGACTGGATTCGCACAGTGAAAAAACGTAATATTTAAAACGAATCGATCAATTACACGAACCAAGATCCGAGTATAGATTATAACGTTTTCATGCATAAACTTAAATGTAAAATAAAACTGTATAAAAACAAATCCATACAAGGATTTAGTTCATACCGACATTTGGAGGCTCCTCCGAATATCTCTGACTTTAGACACGAATATCGCTTCACCGTTCCATCGTACTCTATCGTCACATCTACTATTCACGTGATTCTTCGCTAATCAATCCAATGTAGGATCGCACTCACTGAAGTCCACACGAAGATAATCCACAGAATCGACAATTGTTTTGCTAGAACAATTGCCGGCATCAAGAACCAAGAACAATCAAAATTGAAAAAATTTCTTCTTCACTTGAAGAAGAAAACATGAGAGAGAGAGAGAGAGAGAACCTTTTGGGTGGCTAGGGTTTTAATTGAATGAATCTTTCTATTTGTTTTTATTTTTAAGTTGCACTTATATAGTGCAACAATTAAAACCCTATTCCACTTAGGAATAGCCATGGGCTCCAACCCTTGTTCACCCTTGCAACCAAACACACCCTTTATGGTATTTTAATTAATTAATTATTATTATAATTAAAATCAATTAATATATATAATAATATATTAACATTTAATTAAAAATAATAATTCATTTAAATATATACATAGATATATTTAAATATAATCTCACTAATTTAAATTTAATATTAAAATTAAATACAGGCAACAACCTCAGCAAATTTAATTGTACTGTGAGATTACCAAAATACCCTTTCATCCTAAAAGATGAAAATACCCTTCTCACAAATTGATCCTTAAATTATCTTCTAAGTGTGTGACCCGTAGGCTCCTCATCATATCGGGCGGTGGGGTGTAGTATCGCGATTAACACCAATTAATCGTCTCACTACGCACATACCAAGATTTTCCCCTAGCAAGGCATCATGGCCACCCCCGATAGATTCAGATTCAATGAAACCACAGCCAGTCAACGATATGGTTACAGTGCAATCAAATCCTTTCATCATATGTTATCTCATCGAGACTGAGGTACAGAAATAGTGTCAACCTTAGATATCCTCGACATGTTTGTATTTAGTTAATGGAGCAATGACCGGAATAATAAATTAGATTGAGCAACGACTAAATCCCACTATGGCCACATATTTAGTGTCATTGCCATTTACTAAATTACCTAGTGAGATAACTTCTCCCATACCCAGGACTGATGAATCCTTTGTCGATCCACCATAGTCTCGATACACTTCTCAATGTAGCCAATCACTACCGTAATGATAGCTCTAAATAGAACTACGTTGGGCTAGTGTCAAACTACATAAATTGGTGCACAAGGTGCTCTGGTAATCTCAAGTCTAAGGATCACATGCACCTCCATCCGTTAGAAGATTTATTCCATAGACACTGGGGTTACCATCCATATGGAATCGTCCCAGTGTGTCTGTTGAACTTGCCTCTAGCAAGCACCCATGCGTTGCACTAGGTTGTCAGCAAACAACCTTGACAAGTGAGATCACTCATTACCTTTCGACAGGGCCGTTCAACACTATGATATCCTTACCGTATTATCTGTGTCATTGGTCAGAATAATACTAGGGTTATAGACATTTCTAGAATGGCCACCATATGTGATCATAGGGTTCTCACTATCAAGGTTTGAAACACTTGATACCCTCGTCACGGTTCTACCATCCTAAGGACATATATTATTACATATAACTAGGATTTACACGATATAGAAGAATATGCCTTTTATTGATAAATAAACATTTATTACAGAGTCAATTTTACAATAATAGATTGGCTTTAGGGCACTTACTCCAACATATTGGCAGGGCGTATTTTACATTCCAGGTAGTGGTGAGAAATATTATTTGCGAATGCTTCTCAACTTAGTAAGAGGAGCGACATCATTTGAAGATATTCGGACTGTCAATGGAGAAATATTCAATACATTCATAGATTCGTGTTATGCATTAGGGTTGCTAGATGATGATAAAGAGTGAAATAATTGCTTAGATGAAGCCTCAACATGGGCTACCGGAAGGTAGTTAAGATAGCTCTTTGTAACTATTCTTGTATATAATGAAGTGGTAAGTCCAAGAGACTTATGGAGAGCAAATGCAGAACTTATATCTGAAGATATTCCCTACATTCTTAAACAGAAAATGCAGATAATAGAATTGAAATGCACTAAGGAACAGATTTAGAATCATGCATTGTTCAAGATTGAAGACCTGATTAAAAAAGGGAGGAAAATCCTTGGTTGATTTCCCTGGAATGCCATTTCCAAACTGTTCTGTTTTTGAAAATTCACAAGATAGATTAATTGCTAAGGAATTAAATTATGATATCGACAACATCAAAACATACACAATGATTTATACAAGGGTCTCAACAATGGCCAGAGACGCATATATGATTCAATTTTTTATTCGGTTAACAATCAAAGAGGAACACCAATCTTTGTTTACAAGCATGGTGGAACAGGAAAACCCTTCTTATGGTCAACAATCATGGCAAAATTAATATTGTTAGAGTAGATGCCCTAGAGCCAATCAATTACTATAGAATTGACTCTTTGAAATAATGTTCATTAATCAATAATAAAAGACATTTTATTCTATATCGCCTAAATCATTATTATTGCAATATGTATTGATATATGTCCTTAGAATGGTAGAACCGTGACGAGGGTATCAAGTGTTTCAAATCTTGATAGTGAGAACCCTATGAGCACATATGGTGGCCATTCTAGAAACGTCTGTAGCCCTAGTATTATTCTGAAGTAAGGGCACAAATAATATGGCAAGGCTATCATAGTGTTGAACGACCATGTCGAAAGGCAGTAACTGATCTCACTTGTCAAGGTTGTTTGGTGACAACTTGGTGCAACACATGGGTGCTTGTTGTAGGCGGATATACCATAGCAAGTTCACTGGACTGGCCCACCAGAGGATTCCATATGGATGGTAACCCAGTGTCTATGGAACAAATCCTCTAACGAATGGTGGTGCATGTGATCCTTAGACTTGAGATCATCGGAGCGCCTTATGCACCGATTGGTGTAGTTTGACACTAGCCTAACGCAGTTCTTTTCAGAGCCGTCAATACGGTAGTAATTGGCTGCATCAAGGAGTGTATCAAGACTATGGTGGATAGACAGAGGATTCATCACTCCCGAGTACGGGAGAAGTTATCTCACAGTGCAATTCAGTATATGGCAATGACACTAAAACTGTGGCCACAGTGGGATTGAGTTGTTGCTCTATTCAGATTATAATACAGGTCATTGGTCTAGAAACTGAATACATAATATCGAGAGTAACCGAAGGTTGACACTATTTCTATGCCTTCTTCTCATTGAGATAACGTATGATGAAAGGATCGAATTGTACGGTAACCATATCATTGAGAGGTAGCTACTTTGCTGAATCCGGATCTATCGAGTGACCATGATGCCTTGTTAGGGGCCAATCTTGGTCTGTGTATTAGTGAGATGATTAATTGGTGTTAATTGCGATACTATACACTGTCGGTATGATGAGGAGTGTAATGCTTTCTTTCTAGCTATTATACTCGTAAAATAATCACTAAAACTCATTAAAAATATATATAAGAAAATACACATATATATACGAGTAATAAAGTATGGGCCCATATTTAATTTTTCTTTTTTTTTTTTTTAAACTCCATCTATGTCCCTCAGTCAATTACCATAATGCCCTCATTTTTATTGCATTCTCCATGAAATTCTATCTCTTTTCACTCCCCACAATTTCAACTAATTTTGGAGTGAAAAGACCATTTTACCTTAATGCAAATTTAAGGCATTTTCTTCACATTTTCCTTAAAATAACCTTAGCAAAAATCAACTAAAGGCATAAGAACATAAATTAAAGTACGTACCTCCATGTGGGCGTTACAAGGAGCCTATGGGTCACAAACATAGAAGATAATTTAAGACTCATAAAGAAAGAAGGGTGTTTTCGTCTTTTTTGGGCGAAAGGGTATTTTGGTAATTTCACAGTACAATTAAATTTGCTAAGGTCATAGCCTTTTATTTAATTTGTTATAAAAAATTAAAGAAGTGAAATTACATTTAAATATGTGTTAGCATATATTTAAATAAATTATCATTATTGTTAAATGTTAATATATATATATATATATATATATATATATATATATTAAATAAATATATTAATTGATTTTAATTGAAGATAATGATGAATTAAAATAAATATCTAATTGGGAGTGTTTGGAAACATGGGGTGTTTGGGTTGGAGCCCAAGCCTATTCCATATGGGAATAGGGCAATTAAAATATTACTATAAAAGAAAAACTTTAGTTGAAAAAGGTTAAGTTTTTCATTCATCACTATTTCATTGAAAATAAAGAAAACACGGCCCCCAAATCTCTCTCCCACGCCAGTTTTGGTTTTGCCTAAAATCAAATACATTTCATTTTTATTCTTGTTTCTTAAGGCTAAGGAGGATCTAGCAAATCCCTCAGTTCCTTGCGATTGTCTTCGTGTGGACTATGTCAGTTCGATCCTACATTTGGGTCGGTAGCAAAATACGTTCAGAGACAACTTGGAGGAGAATCCAAACGTGGGTATGGTTTCTAAACTTCAAACTAATTTTTCTGCAGATTATTATTTTGTATAAACTATGATTTTTGTACCCGGATCTTAGTTCTAAGGAACGATCCATGTAGTTTATGTTTTTGTTTTCTCTGCGTAACTGCGTCGTTCACTAACAGTGGTATCAGAGCCTCGGGTATCAAATTTTTACAGTTTATTGGATGAACTATAACATGTATTTGGTTGATAACATGTTATTTTTGAAAAATTTGCAAAATCTATTTATGGATGAATGATTCAAATGATAAACTGGTTTAATAATGTGTTGATGAATGTGATATTGGTTGGTTGATATCCTGGTCGAATGTTTGTGAGTTCGATTTGATTTGGATTCGTGTTATTACACAAAAACTGCAAAAAACATGAACTGTGCAATTTAGGGATTTCCAGGTTTCGCCGTGGCGAAGTACATTTTGGAAATATTCGCAGCGGCGAAGATAAAATCTTCGCCGCAGCGAAGTCTATAGCTTTCCCAATTCTGTATTTTTCGCGAAGGGACCAATCTGTAGTTTTTAATAACCTATAAAGCCAATAATCATTCTGCATATATAAGAGGGTAATTAATTAATAAACCCACCAAATTCAAAAATTGATTTTTTTTTTTAAATGTATGTTATGTACTTGTTTGTATATTGCATGGTGCACGGTACATGAGCCTTATGACCTATGGTGAATGTTCTAAATTATTTTTGGGTATGTATGGTTGTAAATTTTTAAATAGGGCCTGCGTGTCTTGCTTATCTCCTTTTCTCAATGTACATTCTCTTCTCATCTCATTCCCCTCGAATGTAAATCGAGGTTTCTAAATTTGTTGATGTAAAATTAGTTTAAGATTAATTTTATTGTAAATTTAGAATGACGTATTTGTAATGTACTTAAAGACGGAGCAAAGGACGAGGCAACCATACTTGAAGACTCAAGATATTTATTACAGGACCCCTAGGTGACCCACCATTCCTCTAGGCTCGAGGAAATCGGTTGTAGTTGGGCCATTTATCGGCATGTTTTAATATTGTGTTTAGAATGCATGCTAAGGTTGAATGTTGAATAACATGCCAAACAATGTCATTCTAACAAAGATAATAATCTGATGAGACATTAAATAACAAACCCTCAATTAAAGTATATTAAGTCACGTAAGCCTTCAACACCATGGTTTTTAATCAAACCACCCTGTCGTTCCGAAACCTTGTTTGCCAAAGCGAAGGGTACACTTCTACTAGTGGGAGGTTAAAATGCATTGGAGTTTTCCTCAATGGTGATGGGTCGACTTAAAATGACTGTTTTGCTTGTTTGCCAAAGCGAAGGCTGATAAACACGTCATAGGCATAGTAGAGCAATACACATATTATGTGTACGTGGTGACATGTAGTGTCCACTCTACTGATATTGAGAATCACACTTGAGGACAATGGTTAGAGCCATTGGATTGTGTGATTGGCTTGTTGGCTTTTTCGCATTTGAGGTTGATAGTAGGAGCTATCAACTGGTGTGCATTAAGTTTGTTGGCCTACCTAATCAACTCATTTTGGCTTGTTCGCCAAAGCGAAGGTTTGAAATAGGCCAGATGAGATCTCAGGATCCCACTAGGAAAGTGAACAGGCTTTCCCGAGTTAATAGTGAGGGCTATTGGCTTAAGTAAAATAGTGGGAGCATCGTTTAATAAAAGACCATATTAAATAATAATGAACTTTATAATGACTTTATTTTTCTGCAATTGTAGATTCACCAAAATGAGCATTATTGAACTCCCGCAATCGATAATCGAGAACAAAAGGGTTGGATGGATCCAATTTCTCGAATCGGGGTATCGTAATCTTCGGATTATACCAAGTCAGAAAATAAATTGTATATCCTTGAAAAGCCATACATGGTTGAGCCTGATCCTAATGCCACTCAAGAAGTTAAGGATACTTATCAAAAGTTCCTTGATGATCTTGATAGTTGTTCAATGCTTGATGTTAGCATCGATGACACATATCTTTGCAAAAAGCGGCATGAGAATATGGATACTTCTTCCATTATTCTACACCTCAAGGAACTTTTCAAACAAATGTTTGACATGAGAGGTACAAGGGTGTCGAAAGCACTTTTTGGGGAGTCGTCCTAAGCCCAGGGGAGCCCGAAGTTGGTCCTCATGTGCTCAAGATGATCGAGCACATAGAGGCTTGAGACTTTGGGATGTGGCTTGGATGCGAGTTACAAATAGATTTAATTACGCAATCCTTGCCACCCGACTCTTATGCTCCATTCATAATGAATTTCAATATGAACACGATAGAGAAAAAACCTTATCGTAACTTTGAACATGTTGAGGGAAGCTGCGAAGAACGCTTGGGGGAAAATCAAGCCTGTTTCTTGATTCTTGCCCGTAAAGCAAAGGGTAATGGTGAAGGGTAAGGCCAAGGCCAAACCTAAGCCCAAGCCCGAAGCCCAAAGGACAGGTTGCTCTTTGGTCCACGAGAGGGTGGCATAGGGGAAAGGCAAGGTGATCTGCTTCTTTTGTGGAAAGCCCTACCGCCCTTTGGAGGAAACAAGCAGCAAGCCAGCTTCCTCGCAAGCAAGAAGAAGTCGGAGGCTGACTTCGGGTATTTTAATGATTGAGATTAATTTCTCTCCTCAACATCTTGGGTCATTGACACGGGATGTGGTACTCACATTTGTCTTGATGTTCGGGGGACTTAAGGCAAAGTAGAGTACTCGCCAAAGGAGAGGTGGACCTACGAGTTGGAAATGGAGCACATATGGTTGCATTGGCTGTAGGGACTTACTGTTTATCTTTGTCTACGGGCTTGTTATGGGAACTACATAACTATTATCACGTACTCTATTTCTAGAAATATTATTTCAAGGTATCCCGCTTTGGATAATATAGTATCATTTTGAGATATCTAATGGATTGTTGTCCTGTAGTTTGAATGGTATTCTATTTAGAATTGCAAGGTTATATAATGGATTATATGTTCTTGATTTAAACAATAAAGATATTCTCAACATTGAAACCTAGAAAGCTAAACATAGCGATCAAAACCAGACATATCTCTAGGACTGTAGATTGTGTCATGTTAATAAGACCCGGATTGCAAAACTTCAAAAGGATGGAGTTTTGGACCCTTTTGAACTTCGCATTTGAGGGTATGCGTAGTCATGCCTATTAGGCAAGATGACCAAGTCTCCTTTCACAGGACAAAGTGAAAGGGTTCTGGCTATTAGGCATCATCCATAGTGATGAATGTGGTCCACTAACTTGCCCTTGAAGCCGAGGTGCATATTCATACTTCATCACATTTGCTGATGATTTCAGTAGATATGGTTATGTCTACCTCATGAGACATAAATCTGAAGCCTTTGATAAATTGAAGGAATTTAGGAATAAAGTACAGAATATGTTGGGCAAAAGTATTAAAGCTCTTTGGTCGGATCGGGGAGGTGAATACTTAAGCTTAGGGTTTTTAGAATACCGAAGGAATATGGGATAGTATCACAACTCACCCCTCCATTATACACCCCTGGGGAACACAATGGAGTGTCGAAAGGGAGGAAGCAGGACCTTACTTGACATGGTTAGCTCCATGATGAGTTTTAGTGATTTACCTGCATCGTTCTGGGGTTATGCCCTAGAGACTGCAACTCACATTTTGAACTGTGTGCTGTCAAAGTCTATAGATAAAACTCCATATGAGCAATGGAGTGGGCGAAAGCCCAACTTGTCTTATCTAAGGATTTGGGGTTGCAAGAAACTTTATGTTAAGAAATTGACTTCGAACAAGCCTGGGCCCAAAATCTTGTAAATGTATATTTGTAGGGGTATCAAAGGAGACAAAGGATACTATTTCTACCACCCAAAAGAGCGCAAAATTTTTGTTGATCGATCTAGTGTCTTCCTAAAAAAGAAATATTTTCTAAGAAGTACTAGTGGGAGAAAAGTATAACTCGATGAAGTTCTAGAACCACAAGATATACTAGATGAAGGATGGGATGATGTGCCATAGGAAGTGGTTGAGCATCATGAGGAGGTTACTCCACCACTTGTGGATCAAAGTGAACCACCTCAGGTAGCACAAGAGCTACGTAGATCTGGGAGAGTATGCCATGAGCCCGAGAGATACGGTTATCTCGTGACTCAACATGGTGACGTACTGGTCTACCAAGACGATGAACCCATAACCTACGAAGACTCTATATTGGATCCAGATTCCATTAAATGGCTTGAAGCCATGAAATCTAAGATGGACTCCATATACTAGAACCAAGTGTGGTCTCTGATGGAACCACCCGAAGGGGTAAAACCCATAGGGTGTAAATGGGTCTTCAAAAGAAAGAGCGACATGGATGGCAAAGTGCATACTTATAAAGCACATGGGTTGCCAAGGTTTCAAACAAATTCATGGCATTGACTATGAAGAAACCTTTTCATCGGTTGCCATGATTAAATCCATCTGGATTATGCTTGCGATTGCTGCATATCATGACTATGAGATTTGGTAAATGGATGTCAAAACTGCTCTCCTGAATGGAAACCTTGAGGAGGATGTGTATATGACACAACCTGATGGTTTCGTTCTTCATAGTCAAGCTAATAAGGTATGCAAGTTGCAGAGATCCATTTATGGACTCAAGCAAGCTTCAAGGGAGCTACAACATTCGTTTTGATGAAGCCAAAGTCAAAGGAACGGGGTTTTATCAAGAAGCGAAGATGAGCCCCACTTTTTGTGTTTACAAGGAAATGAATGGGAGTGCAGTAGTATTCCTAGTGTTGTATGTCGATGACATACTTCTGATCGAGAATGATATACCGAACTTGCCTGTTGGTAAAAACTTGGTTATCCAAGTGCTTCTCCATGAAGGACTTAGGAGAAGCAGCGTACATCCTTGGTATAAAGATCTATCGTGATAGATCACGTAGGTTGCTTTGCCTAAGTCAGAGTGCATATATTGACAAAGTACTAAAAAGATTCAGTATGGAAGAATCCAAAAAGGGATTTCTTCCGATATCACATGGTGTTTATCTCTCTAAGGAATTGTGTCCTGAAACACAAGATGAGAGAGATAAGATGAAGAGGATCCCATATGCATCAACAATTGGATCCATCATGTCTGCCATGCTATGTACTCGAATTGATGTCTCATGTGTTTTAAGCACTTGTAGTAGATATCAATCGGATCCAGTGCGTCCAACTAGGGGGATGGGTGTCAAGAATATTCTTAAGTACAGAAGAGGACTAAGGATATGTTCTTGGTTTATGGAGGGGAAGATGAGCTCTGTAAAGGATACGATAATGCTAGTTTCAAACGGACAAAGATGATTATCGATCGTGGTCGAGGGTTTGTATTTTTGTCTCAAGTAGCGGTGCGGTGTGGCCCTTTGGAAAGAGCTCCGGAAGCAAAAGTGCTGTCGCGGACTTTCTGCCATAGAGCCTGAGTATATTGCATTGTCGGAGATGTAGCCAAGGATGCGTCACGGATTAAGAAGTTCATTCTGAACTTGGTGTGGTTCCCCACGATTGTTGATCCTATAGACATCTATTGTGACAACAATGGAGCAATTGCTCAAGCCGGGGAAAGGGAACCGCGGTCTCATCAAGAAGTCGGGAGGACCACATACTCGGGACGATTCCATTTCATCGAGAGAGATAGTTGAGAGGAAAGACATGCAGTTAGTAAAGTGCATGCTGACGATAATCCTCGCAGATCCAGCGACAAAGCCCCTCTGTCACTTGAAGCATGAAAGGCACTTGAGATCATTTGGTATTAAATACATGAATGATTGGCTATAGTGCAAGCGGGGAGAATGTTAGAGTAGATACCCTAAAGCCAATCAATTATTGTAGAATTAACTCTTTGAAATGATGTTCATTAATCAATAATAAAAAGCATTTTTATTCTATATCGCCTAAATCATTATTATTGCAATATGTATTGATATATGTCCTTAGAATGGTAGACATGACGGAGGGGGTATCAAGTGTTTCAAATCTTGATAAGTGAGGAACCCCTATGAGCACATATGGTGGCCATTCTAGAACGTCTGTAGCCTTAGTATTATTCTGGAAGTAAGGGCACAAATAATACGGCAAGGCTATCATAGTTGAACGACCTCGCGAAAGGCGGTGGATCGATCTCACTTGTCAAGGTTGTTTGGTGACAACTTGGTGCAATACATGGGTGCTTGTTGTGCGGATATCTTGCCGGCAAGTTCTGATTGACCCACGAGGATTCCATATGGATGGTAACCCTAGTATCTATGGAACAAATCCTCTAAGCGAATTTGGTGGAGGTGCATGTGATCCTTAGACTTGAGATCACGGAGGGTGCTTTATGCACCCGATTGGTGTAGTTGACACTAACCCTAACGCAGCTTCTTTTCCAAGAATTGCAATACTAGAGTAATTGGCTGCATCAAGGAGGTGTATCAAGACTATGGTGGATAGACAGAGGATTCATCACTCCCGAGTACAGGAGAAGTTATCTCACAGCGCAACCGGATATGGCAATGACACTAAATCTGTGGCCACAAAGGTGGGGATTGAGTTGTTGCTCTATTCAGATTATAATACGTAGTCATTGGTCTAAAGAAATCGAATACATAATATCGAAAAGGAGTAAACCGAAGGTTGACACTATTCTATGCCTTCCGTCTCCGTCGAGATAACGTATGATGAAAGGATCGGGATATGCACGGTAACCATATCGTTGGAACCGGTTAGCTACTTTACCTGAATCCGAATCTATCGGGTGGCCATGATGCCTTGCTAAGGGCAATCTTGTCTACGTGTATTAGTGAGGACAATTAATTAGTGTTAATCGCGATACTATATCTGCCGGGTATGATGAGGAGCCTATAGGTCACACACATAGAAGATAATTTAAGACTCAGAAAGAAAGAAGGGCGTTTTCATCTTTTTTGGGTGAAAGGGTATTTTGGTATTTTCACAATGCAATTAAATTTGCTGAGGTCGTAGCCTTTTATTTAATTTGTTATAAGAAATTAAAGAAGTGAAAATACATTTAAATATGTGTTAGCATATATTTAAATAAATTATCATTATTGTTAAATGTTAATATATATATATATATATTAATTGATTTTAATTGAAGATAATGATGAATTAAAATAAATATCTAATTGGGAGTGTTTGGTAACATGGGGTGTTTGGGTTGGAGCCCAAGCCTATTCCATATGGGAATAGGGCAATTAAAATATTACTATAAAAGAAAAACTTTAGTTGAAAAAGGTTAAGTTTTTCATTCATCAACTATTTCATTGAAAGAAGAAAACACCCCCAAATTTCTCTCTCCCCACGCGCTTTGGTTTTGCCTTTAAAAATCAAATACATTTCATTTTTCTTCTTGTTTCTTAAGGCTAAGGTGGATCTAGCAAATCCCTCCTTAGTTCCTTGCGATTGTATTCGTGTGGACTACATCGGTTCGATCCTACGCTTGGGTCGGTAGCAAAATACGTTCAGAAACAACTTGGAGAAGCCTCCAAACATGGGTATGGTTTCTAAACTTCAAACTGATTTTTCTGCAAATTATTATTTAGTATAAACTGTGATTTTTGTACCCAGATCTTGGTTCTAAGGAACGATCCATGTAGTTTATGTTTTTGTTTTCCGCTGCGTAACTGGGTTGTTCACTAACAAATATTTGAGGGTACAATTGTTTTGGCTGTAGCTACATCAGGAATTGCTACATTGCTACTATCCGGTGGAAAAATGGTACATTCACATTTTCGAATACCTTTAGATATCACTAAGGAAAGTACATGTGATATCAAAAAAGGGACACAATTGGCAAAACTCCTTGAGCAAACAACTTTGATAATTTGGGATGTAGCACCCAGGGCAAATAGGTATTGCTTTAAAGCTCTTGGATGGTAACCTCAAGATATTTTGTCTCCGAAAAAGATCAATCAAATGCAGATAGAACATTTGGAGGCCTCACTATTGCCCTGGGTGGTGATTTCAGATAGTTTCTACCAGTCATACCAAAAGGGAAAAAATATGACATAAAAGCAAAGACACCCTTATATATCTTCCAACCCTTTGGAAACATGTAACCGTGTTGAGACTTACAAAGAACATAAGGTTGAAGACAAACTTGGTAAACCCAACAGAATTAGATAACTTGAACGCTTTTGACAAATGGTTACTTGATATTGGAGAAGGAAAAGATGTTACCAAAGATGAAAGTTACATTCGAATTCCTGAAGATTTAAAAATCGCTCAACATACTAGTCACAAAGAAACAATTATGAATGTTGTTTTTCCAAATTCAACTGCTCAGATAAATAATGTTGACTATATCGGAGAGAGCAATTATTGACACCCAAAAAATGAGCAAAGTACATAGATTGAAGGCGACTATATCCACCTCCGAGGCTTTCCCATCAGATGGAAAGACATATTTTAGCTCAGACGGCACTTGCAAAGCAGCAGCATCTCAAATGATGATGACATTCTCTATCTGATCGAATTTCTTAATTCTCTGATGTGCTCCGGCATGCCCAAATATGAATTACATCTGAAAATTGGCATTCCAATTATGTTACTGCGTAATTTAAATCAATTTGATGGTCATTGTAATGGAACCAGATTGATTATAACCCATTTAGGAAAGTGGTCCATACAAGCAATGATTATTAACAGGTCAAATATTGGTGATATTGTTACAATTCCCAGAATAATAATGTTGAATGCAGATATGAAGTGGCCTTTCAGGCTGAAGAGGACACGATTACCTATGGCAGTTAGCTTCTGTATGACAATAAACAAAAGCTAGGGTCAATCACTCAAAATGGTAGGATTGTATATGAAACATCAAGTCTTTACACATGGTCAATTGTCGGTAGCGTGCCGAATGCACCAAATTAATTAACCTTACTAACCTAACTACTAAATTGTATATAGGGTGAGCAAGGGTTGATCTCATAGGGAATGATTCGATTAAATCCTATATTCTATGCCAATAGCCACAATGAAAACAATAGAAAAATACAATAAAACCCTAAACAAGAAATGTGACCAACAGAGTAACGAAAGGGGGTCTGATCAATGCAATCTAAACTGAAAACAAATGATGGTAGAAAATATTAGATTAAAAACACCGAGTTTCTCGGTTCAAGATCCACCTAAACATCCAATTGGGACATACTAAGCGCTAACATTATTCTATCTCCGTTATTATGGAATTTTCACCGACCTTAGGAAACAAGCCTCCTGTGCAAGAATTTTCCCTTAATTTTAGCTATTGAAATAAGCTCTTGATTAGATCCTAAGCGGTAAAGAGCTTGAACCGGAATTGCGCGCGAAAACAAAATTTTTACAACCACCGGGATCCGTTCCTTAGAAACCCAAAAATCCAAAGGCCAACAGTATTTTTTTCGAGGTTTATGCATAATAAGAATCGCAGAAAAATAAATCCAAATGTTAAAGATTCATACCCACGCTGAAAGGGCTCCACCAATGTTGTCCCCGAATGTGTTTGCTACGATCCAAGTGTAGGATCGAACCTGCAGAGGTCCACCACGAAGACAATCAACAAGAACCAAGGAGGATTTGCTAGATCCTCCTTGGCCTTAAGAAATCAAGAAGAAAGAAAACAAAAGTGTTTGTTTCAATGGAAGCGATGAAAGTGGCGTGGGAGAAAGCTTTTGTTTGGAGGTTTTTCTTTTCAAAATCAACCGAGAATGAATAAAATAACACACACACACATTCAACTAAAACCTTTTTTCTTTTATAGTCTTATTTTAGTTGCCATATTCCCATATGGAATAGGCTTGGGCTACAACCCAAACACCCCCAAATTTGCCAAACACTTCCCAATTAGATATTTTAATTTAATTCATCATTATTTCAATTAAAATCAATTAATATTTAATTAACATTTAACAATAATGATGATCTAATTAAATATGTGCGAAGACACATTTAACTGTAATTTCACTTATTTAATTTTTTAACAAATTAAATAAAAAGGCTACGACCTCAAGAAATTTAATTGCCAAACCGTGAAAATACCAAAAATACCCTTTTCCGCCTAAAAAGGACGAAAAAACGCCATTCTTTCTTCTTGGCTCTTAAATTATCTTCTATGTGTGTGACCCTATAGGCTCCCTCATCTATCAGTATAGTATCGCGATTAACACCAATTAATCGTCCTCACTAATATATGCAGACCAAGGATTGGCCCCTAGCAAGGCATCATGGCCTTACCCGATAGATTCCTGGATTCAGGAAAAGTAGCTACTTTGTCAACGATATGGTTACCGCATAATACGATCCTTTCATCATCCGTTATCTCGACGAGACCGAAGGCATAGAAATAGTGTCAACCTTCCGGTTACTCTTCCGATATTATATATTCAAGGTTTACCGGACCAATGACCCGTATTATAACTGGATAGAGCAACAACTCCAATCCCACCGTGGCCCACGGTTTTAGTGTCATTGCCATATACCGAATCCGCGCCTGGAGGATAACCTTCTCCTGCACTGGAGTGATGAATCCTTTGTCAATCCACCATAGTCTTGATACACTCTTTGATTATAGCCAATCCCCACCACCGCATCGACAAACTGAATAGAACCGCATTAGGCTAGTGTCAAACCCTGTACCTACCTTCCGGTATAAGACGGCTCCGGTGATCTCAAGTCTAAGGATCACATGCACCACCATTCGTTAGAGGATTTGTTCCATAGAACACCGGGGTTACCATCCCATATGGAATCCTCTCAGTGGTCACCCTTAATGAACTTGCCGCGGTATATCCGCCTACAACAAGCACCCATGCGCCACGTTGCTTGTCACCAAACAACCTTGACAAGTGAAGAATCAGTCCAACGCCTTTCGGAACAGGGTGCGTTCAACCAACCTTTATGATAGCCTTACGTACATCGTTGCCCTTACTTCTAATATCTGGGGCTACGGACGCCCTTTCTAGAATGGCCACCATATGTGCTCATAAGGTTCTCACTATCAAGATTTGAAACACTTGATACCCTCGTCACGGCCTTCTACCATTCTAAGGACATATATCATACCCATATTGCAATAATAATGATTTACGCGATATAGAATAAAATGCCTTTTATTATTGATTAATGAACATTATTACAAGAGTCATCTACAATAATTGATTGGCTCTGGGGTGGGGCATCTACTCTAACAATCTCCCACTTGCACTATAGCCAATCATTCATGTATTTAATACCAAATGATTTCAAGTGCCTTTCATGCTTCGGCGCGACAGAGGCTTTGTCAGCTGATCGCGAGATTGTCGCCGCCATGCACTTTACTAATCTGCCACGTCTTTCCTCTCACTATCTCTCTGATTGAGATGGAATCGCTCGAGTATGTGTCTGACTTCGATGAGACCGTGGTTCCTAAGCTGAGCAATTGCTCCATTGTTGTCACAATAGATGTCTATAGGATCAACAATCGTAAGACACACCAAGTTCAGTGACGAACTTCTTAATCGGATCGGCTCCTCCTTGGCCGCATCTTCGGAACAATGCAATATACTCAACCTCCATTGTAGAAGTCGCTACAGTTGCTTTGCTTGGAGCTCTTCAACTCCCACGCACCGCCATTGAGACAAAATACAAACCGATTGCGATCGATAATCGTCTTTGTCGCCCTTTGAAACTAGCATCAACCGTATCCTCTTAACGGCGAAGCTCATCTTCCCCTCCATAAACCAAGAACATATCCTTAGTCTTCTTCAAGTACCTTAAGAATATTCTTGACAGCCATCAGTGGAACGGCTACTCCTGGATCCGATTGATATCTACTACAAGTGCTCAAAGCACATGAGACATCAATCGAGTACATAGCATGGCATGTTAGTAAACGGTCCCTCCCGTATACGCAAAAGCCCCTTAAACAAAAAAAATAATAACAGGATCGCTTACAAGAGCCTTAAGATCAATGGGTATGATTTTAACAATTTATATTAAATAAAATCTGCATAAATATACAACATGAGTTAAGAGAAACAAACGCACGTTGAAGGCTCCTCCAAATTTGTCGTCCGAACGTTTGCTACCGATCCAAGTGTAGGATCGAACCCTCGCGTAGTCCACACGAAGACAATTTAAAAGAACCAAAGAGGGATTTGCTAGATCCTCTTTGGCTTCAAGATTAAGAAGAAAAGGAAGAATCAATGAAATTGATTCCAAAGCCCAATCAATCTGCATGGGAGTGTATTCAAAGGGGTCATTGTGGTGTATTTTGGTTTTTCAAAGAAAAATCCTTATTTAAAAAATCACACACACTTTTCCTTTTATACTTAAAAACAATTTGCCCTAATCCCATACGGAACAGGCTTGGGCTCCAACCCAAACGCCCATGTTGCCAAACACTCCCAATTTGATTTATTTTAATTTTCCATCATTATCTCAATTAAAATCAATTAATATATATATTTAAATATATATTAACATTTAACAATAATGATAATATATTTAAATATGTGCGAACACATATTTAAACGTAATTTCACTTATTTAATTTTTCTAACAAATTAAATAAAGGCTACGACCTCAAAGAAATTTAATTGCACTATGAAATTACCAAAATACCCTTTCGCCTTAAAAGACGAAAACGCCCTTCTTTCTTCTTGCATCTTAAATTGTCTTCTATGTGTGTGACCCTTAGGCTCCTCATCATATCTAAGGTGTATAGTATTGCGATTAACACCAATTAATCGCCTCACTAATACACGTACCAAGATTGGCCCCTAGCAAGGCATCACGGCCACCCGATAGATTCTGATTCAAGAAAGTAGCTACCTCAACGATATGGTTACCGCAATTCGATCCTTTCATCATACGTTATCTCGACGAGACGAAGGCATAGAAATAGTGTCAACCTTCTTACTCTCGATATTATTTATTCGGGCCGACCAATGACCGTATTATAAACCGGATAGAGCAACAACTCAATCCCACCGTGGCCACAGCTTTAGTGTCATTGCCATATACGAATTGCGCCGTGAGATAACTTTTCTCCCCGCACCCGGGAGTGATAAATCCTCCGTCAATCCACCATAGTCTTGATACACTTTCCTTGATGCAAACCCAATCACCACCGTATTGACAAATTTGAAAAGAACTACGTTAGGCTAGTGTCAAACTACACCAATCCTGGCACAAGGCACTCCGTGATCTCAAGTCTAAGGATCACATGCACCACCATTCGTTAGAGGATTTGTTCCATAGACATCAAGGGTTACCATCCATATGGAATCCCTCTCGGCGGGTCACAGTGAACTTGTTCCGTGGTGTAATCGCCTACAACAAACACCCATGTGTTGCACCAAAGGTTGTCACCAAACAACCTTGACAAGCGAGATCAATACCGCCTTTCGACAGGTCGCTCAACACTATGATAGCCTTACCTGTATTATCGCTGGCCCTTAGTTCGTAATACACCTGGGGGAACTACTGACGCTTTCTAGAATGGCCACCATATGTGCTCATGGGGTTTTGGGTTCTCACTATCAAGATTTGAAACACTTGATACCCTCGCACGCTCTACCATTCTAAGGACATATATCAATACATATTGCAATAATAATGGTTTACGCGATATAGTTAATAAAAAAGCCTTTTATTGATTAATGAACATTATTACAAAGAGTCAATTCTACAATAATTGATTGGCCCTCTGTGGCATCTACTCTAACAATCTCCCCACTTGCACTATAGCCAATCATTCATGCCCTCAACACCGAATGACACAAGGTGCCCCTCGCACCTATAGCCTACCATTCATGCACTCAACATGAATGATCCAAGTGCCCATCATGCTTCGCTTCAATAGAAACTTTAATAGTGGGGTTGTTAGGGTATTCTCGCAAATCAAGCATCCCTTTCCATATCGATCCTTCCGATCGATTGAATCAACTAAGTAAGTGTTTGGATTTCGGTGGAGAAACGTGATGCTCACCCATAACAATGGCTCCATTGTTATCGCAGATAACCATATCGATTAGCAATGCTTGAAATCACATCAAGTTCTAGAATGAACTTCTTGATCCAAACCGCTTACACAAACTACATTAAAAATGCGGTACACTTAGCATCAATTGTAAGATCCACGCAGACACCAATTTGAGCCTCTTGCACTTTCATTGCAGCTTATATGAGACAAAATGTGTAACCCAAATTGCGAACTATAATCATCCTTTTTTCTTTGCTTGGGAAATACACCACCTATTCTTCTTATGGGTGGGAGCTCATCTTTCTTCCATAATCCAGAATATATATTCTAAGGGCCCTTTTCAAGCACTTAAGAATGTCATGACCCCACTCACCAAGTGTCATTCACTGGATTTAGTTGATATCTTCTACTAGTGCCGAATGCACATAAGACATCAATCTAAGTACATAACATATTGCTCACTTTGAGCCCTGATTGACATCCACTACAAATGCCGAATGCACATTAGATATCAATCCCCAACATATAAGATGGATCCACTTGCTAAAGCAATGGGTGGGAATCCCTTCATTCTATCTCTCTCTCATTGTGTGGTTAAAGACACATATCTCTACAGAGATAGACACCATATGCCATGTAAGAAATCCCTTCTTGGATTTTTCTATATTCAATGTGTTCAGGACCTTGTCTATGTACTTTGACTTAGTTTGAGCAACCTACACGATTCTATCACGATAGATCTTTATTCCAGATGGTTTAGGTTCGCTTTCCCTTAAGTCCTTCATGGAGAAGCACTTTGGATAACCTAAGTCTTTACCGATGCAAGTTCGGTAGATATTCATTCCTAATCTATTGTATGTCATTGACATACAACACTTTAGGAATACCTACCCGCGCTCCCACTCACTTTCTTGTAAACACAAGGGGGTTCATCTTCGTTCTTGATAAAACCAAATTTTTCTTTTATGGCTTCATCCAAAACGAATGTTCCAAACTCCTTAAGGCTTGCTTGAGTCCATAAATGGATTCTCTGAATTTGCATACCTTTATTGGTTTGACTATCAAGAACAAAACCATCGTTCCGTGTCATGTAACAACATCCTCCCCTCAAGGCTTTCCGCTCAGGGGAAAGCCGGCTTTTAACATCCATTTTGCCAAATTCTCATAGTCATGATATGCAAAGAATTGCAAGCATAATCCCGGATTTGGATTTAATCATGGCAACCGCGAAAAGGCTTCATAGTCAATGCCATGAATTTGTTTGAAAAACCTTTGGCAACCATTGCCTTGTGCTTTTGTGTATGCACGCTTGTTATCCCATGTCCGCCTTCTTCTTGAAGACCCATTTTACACCCTATGGGTTTTACCCTTCCGGTGGTTCCACGGGTGCCACGAGACCACACTTGGTTCTCGGCACATGGAAGTCCATCTCGGCATTTCATGGCTTCAAGCCATTTAACTTAACTTGGATCCGATATAACGGCCTTCGTAGGGTTCCTCCGGGTTCATCGCTTGGTAGAACCAGACGTCCACCATGTTGAGTCACGAGATAACCTGACTCTGGGCTCCCATGGCGTACTCTTTCCCGCCATCTACGTAGTCGTTTGCTACCTGAGGTAGTTCACTTTGATCCACAAGTTGTGGAGTAACCTCCTTCATGATGCTCAACCACTTTTGTGGCACATCATCCCGCCCTTCGGGTCCTAGTATGCCTTCCGTGGTTCTAGAACTTCATCGAGTTCTACTTTTCTCCCCACTAGTACTTCTTAGAAAATATTCCTTTTCTAGGAAGACAACCTGTGGATCCCGAAAGCAACAAAAATTTTGCGGCTTTCTTTTGGGGTGGTAGAAATAGTATCCTTTGGTCTCCTTTGGATAAACCCCACAAATATACATTTACAGGGATTTCGGGTTTGGGCCCTTCTTGTTCGGGAAGTCAATTTCTTAACATAAGCCCTTTGCAACCCCAAATCCTTAAGATAAGACAAGTTGGGCTTTCGCCTACTCCATAGCTTATATGGAGTTCTTATCTACGTAACCCTTTGACGGCACACGGCTTCAAAACGTGAGTCGCAAATTTCTGTGGCATAACCCCTTAACGATGCGGGTTAAATCACTAAAACTCATCATGGACCTAACCATGTCAAGTAAGGTCCTATTCCTCCTTTCTCGACACTTCCATTGTGTTCCCCAGGGGTGTATAAGGAGGTGAGTTGTGATACTATCCCACATTCCCTTTAGGTATGTTTAGCCTTCAACTTGCCAAAGTTGGCATAGTAGTCATTTTTGAGATTATCCTTGTTGTCTTTCTTAAGGAACATATTATTATGAAATAGTTCCATAAAGAATATTATTTATACTCAAAGGACAATAATCCATTAGTAAACTAATATTCTCATTTTGTCCTATGTGGACCATAAAAGTATATAATTTCTAGGAAACTAAAGAAAACCATAATAATCCACAAGTTCCAAGAAACAAGTCCATCACTAAATCAAACGATAAGATCCTTACAAAGAAATGTAAGCAAAGGACGTGCTTCATTTCCAACGGTAGGTCCACCTCCCTCCCTCGGCGAGCAATCTACTCTACCAGTAGTTCCTACACATCAATCAAACCCTGTGAGTACCACATCTTCAGTCAACTAGATGATGGGAAGTTAATCTCAATAACATACGACGAAAGAAGTAACATTCTTCTTCCTTTTGCTAGGAAACCTTGCAATGTTTCCTCCGGCATGGGATTCCCACAAGAGGACAACGCTTCTTTCCGGGCAATTGCTTCTTTCCATCGACTTCCGAGCCCTTCTTATCTTCCTCAATAAAGTCATAGACAAATTGAGAATAAAGATCGTAATGGATTCGTAATATTAGGTTTATTGCTAAACCTTCTCTAAGTCCCACATCCCAAAATCTGCTTGTTCATATACTCGATCCAACTTGAGTATATGATCGCCAATTTTGGTACCTCTTCCATCTACCATCCCCGAATAATGGAACGAGACCAACATATGCCTCCTCATTTCTTCAAGAAAATGAAGAATAGAAGCTAAAATCCATTCTGCACTCGTCAGCAGTAATGGTGCCATTGATGCAAGCACAATGTATCTAGTCATTTTCTCGCTTTTTGCATCATGTGTATGCTTTCACATATATATTAACCGGCCTCATGGATAGAACCTATCAGGCAGGGCTGTGATGTAGAGCTTTTTGCTCAATGGTGTATAATTCTTTATCGGCCTGATTCAAGTATATTATTTATACTTCTATACCTACAACTTAAATTTTCACCATTCCATTTTCTCGGCCCTTGATGATTTGTCGCAGTTGATGTTCGGGATCATTTTGCTCAAATTTAAGTGAATCTACAAGTGCGTAAAAAGTAATCAAGTTATTACCATGTTCATTATTATTGTTTAATATGGTCTTTTATTAAACGAAGCTCCCACTATTTTACTCAAGCCAATAGCCTCACCATTAACTGAAAGCCCGCCCTGCTTTCCTAGTGGACCGAGATCCCATCCCGCCCATTTCAAACCTTCGCTTGGCGAACAAGCCAAAATGAGTTGATTAGGTAGGCAACAAACTTAATCACACCACTTGATAGCTCCCACTATCAACCTCAAATGTGAGAAAGCCAACAAGCCAATCACACAATCCAATGGGACAAGACATGCCATCGCCCTCAAGTGTGATTCTCGCACGGGAGAGTGGGACACTACATGTCACCACGCACACACTAATATGTGTACGTCTTTACTATGCCTATGACGCATGTTTATCAACCTTCGCTTTGGCTTGGGCAACAAGCAAAACCGCTATTTTAAGCTCACTCCATCACCATTAAGGAAAAACTCCAATGTATTTTAACCTCCCACCGGGTAGAAGTGGGTAAACCCTCCCCCGCTTTGCGAACAAGGTTTCACGAATGCTGGTTTGATTAAAACCATGGTGATGGAAGGCTTTCGTGACTTAATATACTTTAATTGAGGGTTTTGTTATTTAATGTCTCACCAAATTATTATCTTTGTTAGAATGACATTGTTTGGCATGTTATCAAACATTCAACCTTAGTGTGCATTCTAAACAAAATTAAACGTCCGGCAAGACATGGCCCTCCCAACTAAAACCGGAATCGAGCCTCAGAGGAATTCGGTGGGTCACCCTAGGGGGTCCCTGTAATAAAAATCTTGAGGGTCTTCAAGTATGGTTGCCATCAGCCCTTTGCTCCGACTTCAAGTACATTACAAAAAATATCTTTCTAAATTTACAATAAATAATTATACAAATTCTTTACATCAATAAATTTAGAAACCTCGATTTACCCCCATTCGGGGAGGGGAATTAGATGAGAAGAGAATATACATCGAGAAGAGGAGAAAGGCAGACACGCAGCCCTATTTAATAAAAATACAACCATACATACCCTTTTTAAAAAATAATTAAAACATTCACCCTTAGGTCTAAGGCTCATGTACCGGGCACCATGCAATATACAAACAAGTACAAAGCATACATTTCAAAAACAATCAATTTCTGGGGGAAATTTGTTGGTTAATTACAATTTACCCCCGATAATTTTGCATATTTAGTTGGTCCAAAAGTTTTGAAACTTTGCATTTACCCCCTGCACACTTGGAAGTGCGCCGCCTGCAGCATGAGTTAGATCGCCACGGCGTGCATTGGTTTTGGTACAAGCCGCCACGCCCTTCCAGGGACGACGCACGGCGGATGGTTATATCGCGCGGCAAAGAAGCGCCGCCCTACAAACGCCGCCCCGCGGACGATCGCGCGCGAGTTGATATCGCGCACGGCGGTTTACGCATATCGCTGCGCGATGGATTATATCGCCATGCAAGCGCATACGTAATCGTAGTCCGGATCTCGCTTTCATACAAAAGAACCTTTTTAAAAACATAACCAGATTTTTTGCAATCAATCAAACACATTGATCTCAACAAAAATCCATCATGCATTAAACAAACCACCAGATCATCAACAAATTAAATTAATCGATTAATCAGGGCTTTTAAAAACATATTTCAAGACAGATTTACGCCCAGATTCAATATGGCAACATATTATCATCAAATACATGTTATCAACCATACACATAAAAATTTGTAAAATTAAGACTTAGGCTCGATACCACCGTTAGTAAACGGTCCCGTGAAAATACGCAGCTGAAACAAAAAAATAAAATAACAAAAGATCGTACAAGAGCCAAGATCAAGGGTATGATTTTAACAATTTATATTAAATAAAATCTGCATAAATAAATTTACAACATGAGTTAAGAGAAACAAACGCACGCTGAAGGCTCCTCCAAATTTGTTTCGCGAACGCTTTTTGCTACCGATCCAAGTGTAGGATCGGAACCCTCCCGCGTAGTCCACACGAAAGACAATCTTAAAAGAACCAAAGAGGGATTTGCTAGATCCTCTTTTGGCTTCAAGATTAAGAAGAAAAGGAAGAATCAATGAAATTGATTCCAAAGCCCAATCAATCTGCCGTGGGAGTGTATTCCAAGGGGTCGGGTCCGGGCTGTGTATTGGTTTTCAAAGAAAAATCTTATTAAAAAAATCCCCCCACACACACTTTTCTTTTTTATACTTAAAAACAATTTGCCCTTAATCCCATACGGAATAGGCTTGGGCTCCAACCCTTTAAACGCCCCCATGTTGCCAAACACCCTCCCAATGATTTATTTTTAATTTCCATCATTATCTCAATTAAAATCAATTAATATATATATTAAATATATATTAACATTTAACAATAATGATAATATATTTAAATATGTGCTAACACATATTTAAACGTATTTCACTTATTTAATTTTTCTAACAAATTAAATAAAGGCTACCGACCTTTTTCAGCCAAATTTAATTGCACTAAATGAAATTACCAAAATATCCCCCTTTTCGGCTTAAAAAGACGAAAACGCCCTCTTCTTTCTTCTTGCATCTTAAATTGTCTTCTATGTGTGTGACCCTTTAGGCTCCTCATCATATCGGCAGTGTATTGGTATTGGGACATTAACACCAATTAATCGTCTCATTAATACGTGACTAAGATTGGCCCCTAGAAGGCATCATGCCACCCGATAGATCGGATTCAGAAAGTAGCTACCCTCAACCCGATATGGTTACCGTGCAATTCGATCCTTTCATCATAATGCCTATCTCGACTAGACGAAGGCATAGAATAGTGTCAACCTTCGGTTACTCTTCATATTATTTATTCAGCTTTTGACCAATGACCCGTATTATAAATGGATAGAGCAACAACTCAATCCCACGTAGCCCACCCGCTTTTAGTGTCATTGCCATATAACTTTGGAATTGCGCGTGAGATAATCTTTCTCCTCCCGCACTGGGAGTGATAAATCCTCTCAATCCACCATAGTCTTGATACACTTGATGCCAGGCCAATCACCACCGTATTGACAAATTCCCCTCAAAAGAAAAACCTCGCTTAGGCTAGTGTCAAACTACACCAATCCCGCCCAGGCACAAGGCACTTTCCCGGGGTGATCCTCAGTCCCTAGGATCACATGCACCACCATTCGTTAGAGGATTTGTTCCATAGACACCTTTCCGGGTTACCATCCATATGGAATCCTCTGTGGGTCAGGGTCCACCCAAGAACTTGTGTGGGTGTAATCGCTACAACAAACACCCATGTGTTGCACCTAGGTTGTCACCAAACAACCTTGACAAGTGAGATCGGCCCATCAACGCTTTCGGACATGGTCGCTTCAACACTATGATAGCCTTACCGTTATTATCGTGCCCTTAGTTCATAATATCGGGGCTATTGACGCTTTCTAGAATGGCCACCATATGTGCTCATAGGGGTTCTCACTATCAAGATTTGAAACACTTGATACCCTCGCACTCTCTACCATTCTAAGGACATATATCAATACATATTGCAATAATAATGGTTTACGCGATATAGAATAAAAAAGCCTTTATTGATTAATGAACATTATTACAAAGAGTCAATTCTACAATAATTGATTGGCTCTAGGGCATCTACTCTAACATGGCATACATTTGATGGATCCAATTGCGATGCATATGGGATCCTCTTCATCCCTATCTCTCTCATCTTGTGTTTTAGGACACAATTCCTTAGGAAGGAGGAATAAACACCATGTGACATCGGAAGAAATCCTTTCTTGGATTCTTCCATATACTAATCGCCCTTTCCAAGATTTGTCAATATATGCACTCGACTTAGGCCAAGCAACCCTACGCGATCTATCACGATAGATCTTTATACCAAGGATGTAGGCCTGCTTCCTAAGTCTTTCATGGAGAAGCACTTGGATAACCAGTCTTTACCCGGGATTCCGCAAGTTTGGTATATCATTCCCGATCGGAAGTATGTCATCCCGACATACACACTAGGAATGCTACTTTTTGCGCTCCCACTCACTTTCTTGTAAACACAAGGCTCATCTTCGCCCCCTTTTTGATAAAACCGAATTCTTTTACGCCTCATCAAACGAATGTTCCACTCCTTGAAGCTTGCTTGAGTCCATAAATGGATCTCTGCACCTTGCATACCTTATTAGTTTGACTATCAAGACGAAACCATCAGGTTGTGTCATATACACATCCTCTCCAAGTTCCGCCCTTTAGGAAAAGCGCTTTGACATCCATTTGCCAAATCTCATAGTCATGATTAATGCAACAATTGCAAGCATAATCCGGAATGGAATTTAATCATGGCAACGCGAAAGGTTTCTTCATAGTCAATGCCATGATTGTTTGAAACTGGCAACCAGCCGTGCTTTATAGGTATGCACGCTTGCCATCCATGTCGCTCTTCTTCTTGAAGACCCATTTTACACCCTATAGGTTTTTACCCTCCCCTTCCCCAAAAGGTGGTTCCACCAAGGAGAACCACACTTGGTTCTCGGTACATGGAGTCCATCTCAATGGGGATGGCTTCAAGCCATTTAACCCGGAACTGGATCGATATAAAACGCTTCGTAGGTTCTCCCGGGTTCCATCGCTTGATAAAACCTAGTACATCACCATGTTGAGTCCACCCCGAGATAACGTATCTCTCGGCTCATGGCGCATTCGTAATAGCCACTACTACTCAAAAGATTATAATGAAATACATATAAAATAACATAAAGAAATTCGGGCCCACATTTTTCTTTTATTAAACATATATACATACTCTTTACATTTTTACACAAAATGTATAACATAAACAAAAGTCATCAAAAACATGTAGCTAATTCCTCCTCCGCACGCCGACATCCATCCGGACAGGTGTCCTCACCTAGGTCCGCAAAACATGGGAAAACAACGGGGGTGAGCACTAAAAATAATGCTCAGTAAGTAAATCCTCTACTCATGCTAGCCCCTGTAACCTCTCTCTCTAATTCTTTCCTTACAACTCCCCGCTTCAATACTCTTTGGGCACGCTTTTTTCTTTCCTTTTCCTTTCTTCTTTCTTTCTTAGAAACTCTTTTCTCATAACTCTTTCATAAATCACGGAACCCCATCTCACCGGGGCACGGCGGGGACTCACTCCCCGCTACGTGATTCCTCTATTCACTCTAGCGATCGGACTTTCGGTTATGCATGGATTCGAACCCTTGGCCATGTGAGTGTATAATCTCTCTCTCTCGGGTACTTCGGGTATAGCCCCTCATCCGCATGCACTCTCAACGGGCTACACCACTTCTCTATCTGATACTCATGCCGCTCTCTCAATGCGGCGTATATGCGAATACTCTACCCATTACTCACTGGGTTCCCCATCGCACAACCTACTCTATTCTCTTTAAACTCTTAACTCTTAAAGAACTTATACTCATATTCTCTACTAAATAAATCTCAAGCTACATTCTACTTGCTAAGTGCATAAACAAATGGTGTAGCTACTCATGCTCCCACCCTAATGCACTAATGAAATGCCAACTACAAGATTTCCTCAAAACTGTCATTCGCACCAGTCACACTGGGGGAAAAACAGGCCATAACTTATGCTATACCTCGGATTACTACGGAATTCTGGTCTCGTTTCAAAGCTTAGAAACAGGGCTACAACTTCTCTGTTTTGGTCTCAGCCCAGTTCGAACCGTAAGATACTCAAAAATTACTAGAAAGTTACGGCAGTGACAGGGCAGATTTCACTTAGGCATTTCCTCAAACATCTCGTGCATATAAACACCCTACGAAAAATTACTACTAAACTTCATTTTTCTAGCCATCCAAATTGGGGAAAAACTCCCTCAATTACTCATAATCCCTGTCAAGAAAAGCACTCCCCAAAAAAGGATTACACAACATCTCTCAAACTTCATCTCAAACTCCATTCTCAATACACATATCAACAACAACTTCTCATATTTAATCATTCCCAAATATAAGACTAAGCACACAATTCTCATCTCAATTTTCAGTAGGTATACCATGTACATACATAATTAAAATAAGTCTCTACTCAAAGCTTAGTCATAACTCAACTTGGTTGGATTTACTTACCTTGTGCAAAGATGGGTTCCTTTAGCACTTTTCCTTCCCTTTGTTGCACTTGTCTCTTCTCTACAACTCAAAACAACCACAAGGGAAACAGCAATAACACAATAAGACCCTCACTATAAATACAAGAAAACTCACATCTAAAGCATGAATTACCTTAGAAAGCTTTAGATGAAATTCCTTTACTCAAATTTTCCCTCTTAAAAACCTTAGAAATCTTGGAAAATTGGGTGGAGAAATTGAGAGAATATGGGCAATGGAAGAGGCGGTGGAATGAAGATGAATAAGGGCTTTCTTTCTACACTTTACTCTTTTTAGTTCATATTATAAGCTTCATTTCCCATTTTGGGGCCCCTTGTCCTTTCTTGAAAATTCCATCTATATCCTTTGATTCTTTACAACTACACCCCCATACAAACCCAATCTCTACTAAAATTCCTTTCATTTTACTCCCCACTTTTCCTACTAATTAGGGGTAGAATGGTCATTGAGTCCCAAAAAGAAGAATTCTCTAGAAAACTCAAGAAATTTCTTTGTTTTAGGCTCGGCGCGGCGGAAAAAGCAATTTGTCGCCTCGGCGAAATTGGGGCGTAACCTACCCGTAATGCCACTTCTCCTCCGCGCGCAGGTCCTCGCTTCTGCAAGTTTGAATTTCCAACTTCACCAAAACTCAACCCATTTCAAGGCAACAATTCAACCAACTCAACATATAAACTCAATTTAAGTTAAAAACAATAAACTTTTAGCTAATACGGAACAAATCTTAAATACGTACCTCAAGTGGGATATTACAATTCTCCCCCCTTAAAAGAATTTCGTCCCCTCGGGAAATTCACCACTCAATAACTCGGGTGGGTACCTCTCGCATGTCTTGTTCCGTCTCCCATGTGGCTTCCCTCTACTTTGTGATTCCTCCAAAGCACCTTCACTAACGGAATACTCTTGTTTCTGAGCTCTTTAATCTTCCGATCTAAAATCTGTACAGGGCGCTCCTCATACACAAGTTCTCACAAGTTCACTTCTTCTACTCAAGATGTGGGAGGGATCACTTACATACTTTCGCAGATTGAGACATGAAAGACATCATGCACCTTGTCCATATGAGGTGGCATATAACTTCCAAGTAGGCAACCTTTCCCAATTCCCGTTGCAATACTTCAAATGGACCAATGTACCTTGGTGCTAACTTCCCTTTGTTCCCGAAGCGCATTACTCATTTATAAGGACCAAACTTTCAAAAATACCTTATCACCCACTTGGAACTCCACTTCTTTTCTCTTTAAGTCGGCATAACTCTTCTCGTCTATCTTGGGCTTGCTTCATTCTACTTCGGATTAGTCTTATATCCTCTATCATTTTTCTCGCGTCATTTCTGGCCCAAGAAGCGACTCAACTCACTCCTTTCACCAATCTCATCCCAATGTAGTGAGACTACATCGCTCACCATACAAAGCCTCGTAAGGGCGCCATCTTTATTGTAGACGATAACTATTGTTGTAAGGCAACTCCACTAAAGGTAACATTTCGTGCCATGTCATTCTATAATCCAAACAGAAGCTCTCAACATGTCCTCAAGCACTGATTCTGCTTCTCTGTTTGGCCATCTGTCTCGAGGATGATAGGTCAGTACTAAATGCCAAACGGGTACCCAAATTTCTCTGCAAACTAGTCCAAAAAGTTTGAAACAAACCTCGAATCTCTGTCGACACTATTGTCTTGGGGCACCGCCGTACCGACTACCTCTTTCACGTAGATGGAGGCCTAACGATCCGAGGTGGTACTTTCCTTTCTTTGGAAGGAAATGGGCGGACTTTGTTAACCCTGTCCACAATCACCCAAATAGCATTAAAACCTTTACCGAACTCTAGGGAGACTCGTGATAAAGTCCATCGAAATACTTTCCCTTTCCCATTTCCACTGGAATACTAAGTTGGATGGGAAGCACGATGGCGGTGGTGTTCTCGCTTTTAACACGTTGACAAGTCAAACATTTGGTTACAAACTGCAATGTCCTTTTTCATACCGGCCACCAAGAACCCTTCTTTACATCTTGATACATCTTGGTTGCTCCAGGGATGAAGCGGTGTATGGTGTGTCATGAGCCTCCAAGTATTCTCTTCTTCAACTCATCATTTCGAGGAATACCACAACCGATTCCTGAAATAGAGAACACCTATCCAGAAATGGAACTCCGTTACCTTGCCCCCATGCACTTGTTGAACTATTCTCCGACACCACTCTCCGGCCACTTGCTTATCTTTGACTTCCTCCAAGAAATGGATCGAACCTCAACTGAATCCTTCCTACCACTCAACTGCCTCCTTACCCAAACCCACTCTTCTATTCAACTTCTCGCTAGTAAGCCGGGACAAGTAAGCTTTCTGCTCAAGGCATCGCTACTACGTTGGCTTTCCCTGGTTGATACTTAATTCTCACACTCATAATCCTTAACCAGCTCTAACCACCTTCTGTCTCATATTCAACTCCTTTTGTGTGAAGAAGTACTTTAAACTCTTGTGATCGGGGTGTAGATGTTACTCTTGGCACCATAAAGATAATGCCTCCAAATCTTTAAAGCGAAGACCACGGCTGGCGACTCTAAATCATGCGTAGGGTATCTCGTCCTCATACTCTTTTAATTGCCGTGAGGCATATGCTATTACCCTACCCTAATCGTGATCAACACAAGACTCCAAGTCCTTGCAAAGAGGCATCCGTATAAATGTCATAATACACCACCTCGAGGCAATACTCTAACACCTTGAAGGGCTGCCGGAAGGCCTCTCTTTCTTTAACTCTTGAAAACAGCCTCACAAGCCTTCGCTTATACAAAAGGAGTCTTCTGTTTGGTAAGAAAGTCACAATGGTTTAGCCAACTGGCGAAACCTTCAACAAATCGTCTCAGAGTAACCTCTCGCTGGTGGGGCTAAGAAACTTCGGACCTCTTTTACCGCCTCGGCCTCGCCATTCAAGGATTGCTTTTATCTTACTCGGATCTACGAAATCCCATCCTTCGACAATTGTATGGCCCCAGAAATATCACTTGATCGAGCCAAAACTCACACTTGAAAAATTTAGCATACAAGTCCGCCTTTCTCTCAATCGTTGCAACACTATTCTCGGATGTTCCTCATGCTCTTCTCTCGACTTAGAATAAACCAGGAATATCATCTATGAAAACCACTATAAATTGATCCAAGCAAATCATGAAATACCCGGTTCATCAAGTCCATAAAGGAACGGCTTTGGGGCATTAGTCAAACCAACCGGCATTACTACAAACTCATAATGCCCATACCTTGTACAAGAATCTTAGCTACATCTTGCTCAACCACTCTTACTTGATGGTACCACGACCTCAAATCAATCTTGGAGAATCTTCGCTCCCCTTCAACCCGATCAAACAAGTCATCTATTCGAGGGTAGCGGGTACCCTTATTCAACGCACCTTATTCAACTCTCGTAATCAATACATGATCCGTAGTGATCCATCTTTCTTCTTGACAAACAAATTTGGGGCTCCCGGGGAGAATGACTCGGTCCGGATAAAAACCTTTATCTAAAAGTTCCTGGAGTTGCTTCTTTAACCTTCGGTCATCGCTTTCCATTCGATAAGGGGCTTTAGATATAGTGGCTGTTCGGTGCAAGTTCGATACTAAACTCAACCTCTCTTTCCGCTGGCAAACCCGGTAAGCCCTTCCTTGAAAACACATCCAAATTCTCGAACTATCTATCGGCACCCTCTGAACCCTTCGATCCGTGGAACATCACCACTTTGTACTACGTGAGCAATGTATCCAGAACCCACCCCTTTCTCAACATCTTTCTCGCCTTTACACTACTAATCAACATACTCAATCGATGGCCCTCTCCAAAACTAAACTTATCTCCATTATCGAGATTAAATCTCGCTTTCTTTTTCCGACAATCAATTTCTACTCCATTCCTCCCTAGGAAATCCATACCCAAAATTACATCAAAATCGGGCATATCGAAGACTATTAAGTCAACTACCAACTCCCGAACCATGAATCACTACACACTCCTATTAACATCTTCTTGCGTCAACACACTAACTCCATCAGCAACTCTATCCTAATGGGTCATTTCACTTTAACAGCCTTTCAAGCTTAATCTCTATCATTCCATGAGAAATAAAAGAATGCGTGGCTCCGAATCAATCAAAGCATATAAAGAAACAAAGACATGAAATAACAATCACCCTCCGCTGAGGGACAGGGGCCTCGGCTTGCCACGTGCCACCGTAAACACCACAGCATTCGTACCTCTAGGGATAGGAACCCGCCGGTGGAAGGGGAGCTTTACAATCTCTCCACATGCCCCTGGCCCTGTCGCACTTGTAACACATTCTGATCTCAAACACTCTCGGATGGTTCCTCCCATACTTCTTAGCACAAGGCCCGGGAAACCTCGCTAGGGGCCGCTTACGCGCCCTCCCCTCCTATTCTTCCTTGGTTGAAACTTCTTCTTCCTTAACTTACTTGTTCTTTGTAACATCTACTTTCTCTGTATGTTGATGGTGGATGGCTCACTAGGTACCCGCAAAGCCAATCCTTCGGCAATATACTTGTTCACATAGATTTCTCCGCCAAAGCCCGTGCTGAGCTTCACAGAGATGTAGGGGGCTCTCACTCCACATCACATCTCGAGCAATATCTGCTTCTCAACCCTTGCACAAACTTGTCTCTCCTTAATTCCTGTATACACTATTCCGGTGCAAAGCGAGCAAGGGGGAGTTGAATCTTACAGAATACTCCTTCACCGTACTAGTCCCCTGCTTCAAGTGAATAAACTCTTGGACTTTCTCATGTACTCGATCCTCTGTTCGGTACTCGGCCTCAAACAGCCTCCTGAATTCCTCCCAAGTCATCGAGGCTATATCATGAGTCTCCTCCATTAATTCCCACCATATGGAAGGGCATCTCCCTTGAACAAGAAACTAGCATATCGATCCTCTCTCGACTGCTGTGGGGGAAATAATGCCTGCCTGCCGCTCTACGGACTTAAACCACTCCTCTCGCCTCTAGCGGGTCCCTTGTACCCTTAAATGCTTGGCGGTGATCTTGATTCTAGCCCCCGAATCGGATCACCTCGAGTCTGACTTGGGTGAGGTACCGCCCTTCCCTTCGCTCTTGTCTCGAGGCTGACTCTATTGGAAGTCTCAGGCTTCTCTGAACTACTCTCCCGACTCTAAAACTGATGAGCTCGAATCCTGTCCTCACCGCGGGTAGGGGAGTCGATTCCGTGGGTTGGAGGATTCTCCCTCATGCATCACACCCTTACCCTTCCTCCCGTTACTACGCCTCATCTACAAAATAACCATACTTGATCAATTCAAGGAACACTTAAAAGTAAGGAAAGAATTAACTCACAGCGTTATCGGACGTCGTGGCGAGAAGAATGGCACTTTGTCAAATCCCAAAATCTCGGCTCGATACCAAAAAATGTAATAGCCACTACTACTCAAAAGATTATAATGAAATACATATAAAATAACATAAAGGAAATTGGGCCCACATTTTTTCTTTTATTAAACATATATACATACTTCTTTAAACATATACATTTTTTACACAAAATGTTATAACATAAACAAAAGTCATCAAAAACATCGTGGACAAAGTGTAACCACTCCTCCTCACGCCGACATCCATCCGACGTTGTCCTCACCTAGGTCCCTGCAAAACATGGGAAAACAACGGGGTGAGCACTAAAATAATGCTCGATAAGCAAATCCTCTACTCATACTAGCCCCGTAACTCCCCTCTCTCTAATTCTTTCCTTACAACTCCCCGTTCAATATCTCTTTGGGTACGTCTTTCTTTCCTTTCTTTCTTTCTCTTAGAAACTCTTTTTCTCATAACTCTTTCATAAATCACAACCCCATCTCACCGGGGCACGGCCGGGACTCACTCCCACTCTACGTGACCTCTATTCCTCTAGCCGATCGGACTCGGTTATGCATGGATTCGGAACCCTTGGCCATGTGAGTATAATCTCTCTCGGGTACTGGTATAGCCCTCATCCGCATGCACTCTCACGGGCTACACCACTTCTCTATCTGATACTCATGCCGCTCTCTCAATGCGGCGTACATGCGGGAATACTCTACCCATTACTCACGGGTTCCCCATCGCACAACCTACTCTATTCTCTTTCTCTTAACTCTTAAAGAACTTATACTCATATTCTCTACTAAATAAATCTCAAGCTACATTCTTATGCTTAAGTGCATAAACAAATTGTGTAGCTACTCATGTCACCCTAATGCACTAATGAAATGCCAACTACAAGATTTCCTCAAAACGTCATTCTGCACCAGTCACACTAAAACGGCCATAACTTATGCTATACACCTCGGATTACTACGGTTCTGGTCTCGTTTCAAAGCTTAGAAACAGGGCTACAACTTCTCTGTTTTGGTCTCAGCCCAGTTCGAACCGTAAGATACTCAAAAATTACTCAGAAAGTTACGGCAGTGACAGGGCAGATTTCACTTAGGCATTTCCTCAAACATCTCATGTGCATATAAACACCCTACGAAAATTACTACTAAACTTCATTTTTCTAGCCATCCAAATTGGGGAAAAACTCCCTCAATTACTCATAATCCCTGTCAAGAAAAGCACTCCCAAAAAGGATTACACAACATCTCTCAAACTTCATCTCAAACTCCATTCTCAATACACATATCAACAACACTTCTCATATTTAATCATTCCCAAATACTAAGACTAAGCACACAACTCATCTCAATTTTCAGTAGGTATACCATGTACATACATAATTAAAATAAGTCTCTACTCAAAGCTTAGTCATAACTCAACTTGGTTGGATTTACTTACCTTGTGCAAAGATGGGTTCCTTAGCACTTTTCCTTCCCTTTGTTAGCTTGTCTCTTCTACAACTCAAAACAACCACAAGGGCAGCAACAACACAATAAGACCTCACTATAAATACAAGAAAACTCACATCTAAAGCATGAATTCTTACCTTAGAAAGCTTTAGATGAAATCTTTACTCAAAACCCCTCTTAAAAACCTTAGAAATCTTGGAAAATTGGGTGGAGAAATTGAGAGAATATGGGCAATGGAAGAGGCGGTGGAATGAAGATGAATAAGGGCTTTCTCTACACTTTACTCTTTTTAGTTCATATTATAAGCTTCATTTCCCATTTTCCCCTTGTCCTTTCTTGAAAATTCCATCTATATCCTTTGATTCTTTACAACTACACCCCCATACAAACCCAATCTCTACTAAAATTCCTTTCATTTTACTCCCCACTTTTCCTACTAATTAGGGGTAGAATGGTCATTGTGTCCCAAAAGAAGAATTCTCTAGAAAACTCAAGAAACTTTGTTTTAGGCTCTTCGCCGCGGCGAAAACCCAATTTGTCGCCTCGGCGAAATTGGGAGTAACCTACCCGTAATGCCATTCTCCTCCTCGCCACGGCGGAAGTTTCAATTGTTTGAATTTCCAACTTCACCAAAACTCAACCCATTTCAAGGCAACAATTCAACCAACTCAACATACAAACTCAATTTAAGTTAAAACAATAAACTTTTAGCTAATACAACAAATCTTAAATACGTACCTTCAAGTGGGATATTACAATTCTCCCCCTTGGGGGTTTTGAATTTCGTCCCCGAAATTCACACGAATAGCTCCGGGTACCTCTCTTGCATGTCTTGTTCCGTCTCCCATGTGGCTTCCTCTACTTTGTGATTCCTCCAAAGCACCTTCACTAACGGAATACTCTTGTTTCGGAGCTCTTTAATCTTCCGATCTAAAATCTGTACAGGGCGCTCCTCATACACAAGATTCTCTACAAGTTCGACTTCTTCTATACTCAAGATGTGGGAGGGATCACTTACATACTTTCGCAGCATTGAGACATGAAAGACATCATGCACCTTGTCCATATGAGGTGGTAAGTGTAGGCAACTTTCCCAATTCGTTGCAATACTTCAAATGGACCAATATACCTTGGTGCTAACTTCCTTTGTTCCCGGCGCATTACTCGCTTATAAGGGGAAACTTTCAAAAATACCTTATCACCCACTTGAACTCCACTTCTTTTTCTTTAAGTCGGCATAACTCTTCTCGCTATCTCTTGGGCTTGCTTCATTCTACTTCGGATTAGTCTTATATCCTCTATCATTTTCGCATTTCTCGGCCCAAGAAGGTTCGACTCAACTCACTCCTTTCGAATCTCATCCCAATGTAGTGGAGATCACATCGTCTACCATACAAAGCCTCGTAAGGCGCCATCTTTATTGTAGATCGATAACTATTGTTGTAGGCGAACTCCACTAAAGGTAACATTTCGTGCCATGTCATTCTATAATCCAAATACAAGCTCTCAACATGTCCTCAAGCACCCGATTCGTTCTCTCGTTTGGCCTTATCTCATCGAGGATGATAGGGCTGTACTAAATGCCTTAAACGGTACCCCAAATTTCTCTGCAAACTAGTCCAAAAAGCTGAAACAAACCTCGAATCTCTGTCTGACACTATTGTCTTGGGCACACCGTGTAATCCGACTACCTCTTTCACGTAGATCTGAGCCAACCCGATCGAGGTGGTACTTTCCTTTACCGGAAGGAAATGGGCGGGACTTTGTTAACCCTGTCCACAATCACCCAAATGGCATTATTAAAACCTTTCTCAACTCTAGGGAGACTCGTGGATAAAGTCCATCGAAATACTTTCCCATTTCCACTGGAATACTAAGTGGATGAAGCAATCCCCGATGGCATTTGGTGTTCTCATTTAACCCTGTTGACAAGTCAAACATTTGGTTACAAACCCCTCGCAAGAATGTCCTTTTTCATACCCTCCGGCCACCAAGAACCCTTCTTTACATCTTGATACATCTTGGTTGCTCCAGGATGAGCAGTGTATGGTGTGTCATGAGCCTCCGTAAGTATTCTCTTCTTCAACTCATCATTTTGAGGAATACACAACCGATTCCTGAAATAGAGAACACCATCCTGCAAGTGGAACTCCGTTACCTTGCCCTCCCCCATGCACCCATTGGGTAACTATTCTCTCACACCACTCATCTTACTTGCTTATCTTTGACTTCCTCCAGTAAAGTGGGACCCTGAACCTCCTAACTGCAATCCTTCTGGTATCACTTAACTGCTTCCTTACCCAACTCTTCTATCAATTCTTTCGTCTAGTGTCGGGACAAGTAAGCTTTCCGCTTTCAAGGCATCGCCTACTACGTTGGCTTTCCCGGTTGATACTTAATCTCACACTCATAATCCTTAACCAACTCTAACCACCTTCTCTGTCTCATATTCAACTCCTTTTGTGTGAAGAAGTACTTTAAACTCTTGTGATCGGTGTAGATGTTACTCTTGGCACCATAAAGATAATGCCTCCAAATCTTTAAAGCGAAGACCACGGCTGCCGACTCTAAATCATGCGTAGGGTATCTCGTCTCATACTCTTTTAATTGCCGTGAGGCATATGCTAATTACCCTACCTAATCGCATCAACACAAAGACCAAGTCCTTGCAAAGAGGCATCCGTATAAATGTCATAATCTACACCCTCTTGAGGCAATACTAACACCGGAGTTGTTGTTAACTCTTCTTTAACTCTTGAAAACAGTCCTCACAAGCTTCTGTCCATACAAAAGGAGTCTTCTGTTTGGTAAGAGCTGTCAATGGTTTAGCCAACTGGGCGAAACCTTCAACAAATCGTCTGAGAATTCCACCAGCCTAAGAAACTTCGGACCTCTTTTACCTCTCCTCGCGCCATTCAAGGATTGCTTTTATCTTACTGGATCTCTCAAATCCCATCCTTCGACCACGTATGGCCCGGGAAATATCACTTGATCGAGCCAAAACTCACACTTCGAAAATTTAGCATACAATCGCCTTTCTCTCAATCGTTAACACTATTCTCGATGTTCCTCATGCTCTTCTCTCGACTTAGAATAAACCAGAATATCATCTATGAAAAACCACTATAAATTGATCCAAACATCCATGAAATACCCGGTTCATCAAGTCCATAAAAGACCAATTGGGGCATTAGTCAAACCAAACGGCATTACTACAAACTCATAATGCCCATACCTTGTACGGAAAAAGCGCTTAGCTACATCTTGCTCAACCACTCTTTTACTTGATGGTACCTCGACCTCAAATCAATCTTGGAGAATATGCTGCTCCCTTCAACCGATCAAACAAGTCATCTATTCGAGGTACGGGTATTTATTCTTCACGTCACCTTATTCAATTCTCGTAATCAATACACATCCGTAGTGATCCATCTTTCTTCTTGACAAACAAAATTGGGGCTCCCTGGGGAGAATGACTCGGTCGGATAAAACCTTTATCTAAAAGTTCTGGAGTTGCTTTCTTTAATTCTTGGCTCGCTGGGGCCATTCGATAAGGGGCTTTAGATATAGGTGCTCCCCGGTGCAAGTTCGATACTAAACTCAACCTCTCTTTTCCGGCGGCAAACCCGTAAGTCTTCCGAAAACACATCCGAAATTCTCGAACTATCGGCACCCCTTCTCTAATTTCGATCGTGGAACATCACCACTTTGTACTACGTGAGCAATGTATCCGTAACACCCCTTTCTCAACATCTTTCGCCTTTACACTACTAATCAACATACTCAATCGACGGCCCTCTCCAAAACTAAACTTATCTCCATTATCGAGATTAAATCTCGCTTTCTTTTTCCGACAATCAATTTCTACTCCATTCCTCCCTAGGAAATCCATACCCAAAATTACATCAAAATCGGGCATATCGAAGACTATTAAGTCAACTACCAACTCCCGACCATGAATCACTACGACTCTCCTATTAACATCTCTTGCGTCAACACACTAACTCCATCAAAAGCAACTCTATCCTAATGGGCCGACTCACTTTAACAGTTTCAAGCTTAATCTCTATCATTCCATGAGAAATAAAAAAGAATGCGTGGCTAATCAATCAAAGCATATAAAGCCCAAACAGATGAAATAACAATCGACTCGGGCTACGCGTGGATTCTGCCTGTTCCACCCCCTCCCCCGTGCCACCTGTAAACACGGCATTCGTATTCAGTGGATAGGAATTCCAGCGGTGGAAGGGAGCTTTACAATCTCTCCACATATGCCCCGGCGTCGGCATTGTAACACACATTCTCGATCTCAAACACTCTCTGGATGGTTCCTCCCACACTTAGGGGGAAACCCACCAACTGTCTCCGGGCCTCTTGCTCGCCGATCCCTCTCCTATTCTTCCTTGGTTGAAACTTCTTCTTGGCCCTTACTCTGTTCTTTGTAACATCTACTCTCCCTCCTCCGTAAGATGGTGGATGGCTCACTAGGTATTGTCAAAGCCAATCCCTGGCAATATACTTGTTCACATAGATTTACGCCGCCCAAAGCCCGTGCTAGAGCTTCACTAAGTATGAGGGGGCTCGACTCCTGTCATCACATCTCGAGCAATATCTGCTCTCAACCCTTGCACAAACTTGTCTCCTCCTTAATTCCGGTGTATACACTATTCCGGGTGCAAAGCGAGCAAGGGAGTTGAATCTTACAATACTTCCTTCACCGTACTAGTCCCCCGCTTCAAGTGAATAAACTTGGACTTTCTCATGTACTCGATCCTCTGCTTCGGTACTCGGCCTCAAACAAGCCTTCCCCTCCTCCCAATTCCTTCCTCCCAAGTCATCGAGGCTATATCATGAGTCCTCCATTAATTCCCTTTACCATATACCGAGGGCATCTCCCGAACAAGAAATCGCATATCTCGATCCTCTCTCGATCGCTTCGGGTGGGAAATAATGCCGCCTGCCGCTCTACTGGGACTTAAACCACTCCTTCGCCTCTAAGCCCTGGGTCCCTTGTACCCTTAAATGCGGGCGGCTGATCCGATTTACGAGCCCTCGAATCGATCACCGAGTCTGCATTGCCGAGGTACCGCCCTTCGCTCTTGTCTCGGTTAGGCTGTGACTATTGGGAAGTCTCTGCCTTCCAACTACTCCCCGATCTCCGCTAAAACCTCGGGTGATTATAGCTCGAATCCTCGCCTCATGGTTGGGCGGGTAGGGGGAGTCATTCCTGGTGGGCCGGAGGATTCTCCCTCATGCATCACACCCTTACCCTTCCTCCGTTACTACGCCATCTACAAAATAACCATACTTGATCAATTCAAGGAACACTTAAAGTAAGGAAAGAATTAACTCACACACGGCATCGGACGCGTAGGAGAAGAATGGCACATGTCAAATCCCAAAATCTCGCTCGATACCAAAAATGTAATAGCCACTACTACTCAAAAGATTATAATGAAATACATATAAAATAACATAAAGAAATTGGGCCCACATTTTTTCTTTTTATTAAACATATATACATACTTTACAAACATATACATTTTTACACAAAATGTATAACATAAACAAAAGTCATCAAAAACATCAGGGGACAAGGTAACCACTCCTCCTCGACGCCGACATCCATCCGACAAAGTGTCCTCACCTAGGTCCCGCAAAACATGGGAAAACAACGGGGGTGAGCACTAAAATAATGCTCGCAAGCAAATCCTCTACTCATACTAGCCCCGTAACTCTCTATCTCTAATTCTTTCCTTACAACTCCCCGTTCAATATCTCTTTGGGTACGTCTTTCTTTCCTTTCTTTCTCTTAGAAACTCTTTTCTCATAACTCTTTCATAAATCACAACCCCATCTCACCGGGGGCACTCGACTCACTCCCGCTCTACGTGACCTCTATTCACTCCTAGCCGATCGGACTCGGTTATGCATGGATTCGGAACCCTTGGCCATGTGAGTATATAATCTCTCTCTCGGTACTCGGGTATAGCCCTCATCCGCATGCACTCTCACGGGCTACACCACTTCTCTCTGATACTCATGCCGCGCTCTCAATGCGGCGTACATGCGGGAATACTTACCCATTACTCACGGGTTCCCCATCGCACAACCTACTCTATTCTCTTTCTCTTAACTCTTAAAGAACTTATACTCACATTCTATACTAAATCTCAAGCTACTTCTACTAAGTGTATAAACAAATTGGTGTAGCTCTCATGCTCCCTAATGCACTAATGAAATGCCAACTACAAGATTTCCTCAAAACAGTCATTCTGCACCAGTCACACTAAAAACGGCCATAACTTATGCTATACACCTCGGATTACTACGGTTCTGGTCTCGTTTCAAAGCTTAGAAACAGGGCTACAACTTCTCTGTTTTGGTCTCAGCCCAGTTCGAACCGTAAGATACTCAAAAATTACTCAGAAAGTTACGGCAGTGACAGGGCAGATTTCACTTAGGCATTTCCTCAAACATCTCATGTGCATATAAACACCCTACGAAAATTACTACTAAACTTCATTTTTTCTAGCCATCCAAATTGGGGAAAAACTCCCTCAATTACTCATAATCCCCTGTCAAGAAAAGCACTCCCCAAAAAGGATTACACAACATCTCTCAAACTTCATCTCAAACTCCATTCTCAATACACATATCAACAACACTTCTCATATTTAATCATTCCCAAATACTAAGACTAAGCACACAACTCATCTCAATTTTCAGTAGGTATACCATGTACATACATAATTAAAATAAGTCTCTACTCAAAGCTTAGTCATAACTCAACTTGGTTGGATTTACTTACCTTGTGCAAAGATGGGTTCCTTAGCACTTTTCCTTCCCTTTGTTAGCTTGTCTCTTCTCTACAACTCAAAACAACCACAAGGGCAGCAACAACACAATAAGACCTCACTATAAATACAAGAAAACTCACATCTAAAGCATGAATTCTTACCTTAGAAAGCTTTAGATGAAATCTTTACTCAAAACCCTCTTAAAAACCTTAGAAATCTTGGAAAATTGGGTGGAGAAATTGAGAGAATATGGGCAATGGAAGAGGCGGTGGAATGAAGATGAATAAGGGCTTTCTACACTTTACTCTTTTTAGTTCATATTATAAGCTTCATTTCCCATTTTCCCCTTGTCCTTTCTTGAAAATTCCATCTATATCCTTTGATTCTTTACAACTACACCCCCATACAAACCCAATCTCTACTAAAATTCCTTTCATTTTACTCCCCCACTTTTCCTACTAATTAGGGGGTAGAATGGTCATTGTGTCCCAAAAGAAGAATTCTCTAGAAAACTCAAGAAACTTTGTTTTAGGCTCTTCGCCGCGGCCCGAAGAATTTGTCGCCTCGGCGAAATTGGGCGTAACCTACCCGTAATGCCACTTCTCCTCCTCGCCGCGGCGAAGTTTGAATTTCCAACTTCACCAAAACTCAACCCATTTCAAGGCAACAATTCAACCAACTCAACATACAAACTCAATTTAAGTTAAAACAATAAACTTTTAGCTAATACAACAAATCTTAAATACGTACCTCAAGTGGGATATTACAATTCTCCCCCTTAAAAGAATTTCGCCCCCGAAATTCACCGAATAGCTCGGGTACCTCTCTTGCATGTCTTGTTCCGTCTCCCATGTGGCTTCCTCTACTTTGTGATTCCTCCAAAGCACCTTCACTAACGGAATACTCTTGTTTCGGAGCTCTTTAATCTTCCGATCTAAAATCTGTACAGGGCGCTCCTCATACACAAGATTCTCTACAAGTTCGACTTCTTCTATACTCAAGATGTGGGAGGGATCACTTACATACTTTCGCAGCATTGAGACATGAAAGACATCATGCACCTTGTCCATATGAGGTAGTGGTAACTCGTAGGCAACTTTCCCAATTTGTTGCAATACTTCAAATGGACCAATATACCTTGGTGCTAACTTCCCTTTGTTCCCGAAGCGCATTACTCGTTTATAAGGTGGGAAATTTCAAAAATACCTTATCACCCACTTGGAACTCCACTTCTTTTCTCTTTAAGTCGGCATAACTCTTCTGTCTATCTTGGGCTTGCTTCATTCTACTTCGGATTAGTCTTATATCCTCTATCATTTTCTGCGTCATTTCTGGCCCAAGAGCTGTACTCAACTCACTCCTTTCGCCAATCTCATCCCAATGTAGTGGAGATCTACATCGTCTACCATACAAAGCCTCGTAAGGCGCCATCTTTATTGTAGACTGATAACTATTGTTGTAGGCGAACTCCACTAAAGGTAACATTTCGTGCCATGTCATTCTATAATCCAAATAGCAAGCTCTCAACATGTCCTCAAGCACCCATTCTGCTCTCTGCTTTGGCCATCCTGTCTCGAGGATGATAGTCCGTACTAAATGCCAAACGGGTACCCAAATTTCTCTCGCAAACTAGTCCAAAAATAAACAAATCCTCGAATCACGACACTATTCGCTTGGGTACACCGTAATCCGACTACCTCTTTCACGATCTCAGCCTTAACTGATCGGTACTTTCCTTTACCGGGAAGGAAATGGGCGGCTTCAAAGCCAAGGACCTGCCACAATCACCCAAATGCATTATTAAAACCTTTCTCAACTCTAGGGAGACTCCAGATAAATCCATCAAATACTTTCCCTTTCCCATTTCCACTCGGAATACTGGCTGGATGAAGCAACCTCGATGGCAATGGGTGTTCTGCTTTAACTCGTTGGACAAGTCAAACATTTGGTTACAAACTCGCAATGTCCTTTTTCATACCGGCCACCAAGAACCCTTCTTTACATCTTGATACATCTTGGTTGCTCCCAGGGATGAGTAAGGTGTATGGTGTGTCATGAGCCTCCAAGTATTCTTCAACTCATCATTTCTAGGGAATACACAACCGATTCCCCTCCCCGAAATGTGAGAACACCTATCCCACAAGTGGAACGCCTTACCTTGCCCCCTCCCCCATGCACTTGTTAACTATTCTCCGACACCACTCATACCACTTGCTTATCTTTGACTTCCTCCAAAGAAAGTGGACTGAACCTCCTAATCGGCAATCCTTCTGATCACTTAACTGCTCCTTACCCAACTCTTCTATCAATTCTTTCTGTCCTAGTAAGCGGGACAAGTAAGCTTTCCCGCTTCAAGGCATCGGCCTACTACGTTGGCTTTCCCTGGTTGATACTTAATCTCACACTCATAATCCCTTAACCGGCTCTAACCACCTTCTCTGCCTCATATTCAACTCCTTTTTGTGTGAAGAAGTACTTTAAACTCTTGTGATCGGCGTAGATGTTACTCTTGGCACCATAAAGATAATGCCTCCAAATCTTTGGGTTTGCGAAGACCACTACGCTACTCTAAATCATGCGTAGGGTATCTCGCCTCATACTCTTTTGGAACCTTGCCGTGAGGCATATGCTAATTACCCTACCTAACTACATCAACACGGGCACCAAGTCCTTGCAAAGAGGCATCCGTATAAATGTCATAATCTACACCCTCGAGGCAACACTAACATTCGCTCGTTGTTAACCTCCTTCTTCTTCTTTAACTTCAAACACTCCTCACAAGCTTCTCGTCCATCATAAAAGGAGTCTTCTGCTTGGTAAGAGTCCAATGGTTTAGCCAATCAAATAAATTTCCTTCAACAAATCGTCTGTAGTAACCTCTGTGCCTAAGAAACTTGGACCTCTTTTATTGCCTCGGCCTCTCGCCATTCAAGGATTGCTTTTATCTTACTCGGATCCCACCAAATCCCATCCTTCACTATCCGTATGGCCCTGAAATATCACTTGATCGAGCCAAAACTCACACTTGAAAATTTAGCATACAACGCCTTTCTCTCAACGTTGCAACACTATTCTCGGGATGTTCCTCGCTCTTCTTCTCGACTTAGAATAAACCCAGAATATCATCTATGAAAACCACTATAAATTGATCCAAACAATCATGAAATACCCGGTTCATCAAGTCCATAAAGGCGGGACTGGGGCATTAGTCAAACCAAACGGCATTACTACAAACTCATAATGCCCATACCTTGTACAAAAGCGCTTTAGCTACATCTTGCTCAACCACTCTTACTTGATGGTACCCCGACCTCAAATCAATCTTGGAGAATATGCTGCTCCCTTCAACTGATCAAACAAGTCATCTATTCGAGGTAGCGGGTATTTATTCTTCACTGTCACCTTATTCAATTCTCTGTAATCAATACACATCCGTAGTGATCCATCTTTCTTCTTGACAAACAAAATCGGGCTCCCAGAGAATGACTCGTCGGATAAAACCTTTATCTAAAAGTTCCCGAGTTGCTTCTTTAATTCTTGGAGCTCTGCTGGGGCCATTCGATAAGGGGCTTTAGATATAGGTGCTGTTCCTGGTGCAAGTTCGATACTAAACTCAACCTCTCTTTCCGGCGGCAAACCCGGTAAGTCTTCCGAAAACACATCCAGAAATTCTCGAACTATCGGCACCCTCTGAATTTCTCGCATCGTGGGAACATCACCACTTTGTACTACGTGAGCAATGTATCCAGAACACCCCTTTCTCAACATCTTTCTCGCCTTTACACTACTAATCAACATACTCAATCGATGGCCCTCTCCAAAACTAAACTTATCTCCATTATCGATTAAATCTCGCTTTCTTTTTCCGACAATCAATTTCTACCTCCATTCCTCCCTAGGAAATCCATACCCTAAAATTACATCAAAATCGGGCATATCAAGACTATTAAGTCAACTACCAACTCCCGACCATGAATCACTACAGACTCTCCTATTAACATCTCTTGCGTCAACACACTAACTCCATCAGGCAACTCTATCCTAATGGGTGACTCACTTTAACAGTTTCAAGCTTAATCTCTCTATCATTCCATGAGAAATAAAAGAATGCGTGGCTCCGTAATCAATCAAAGCATATAAAGAAATCAAAGATGAAATAACAACTCACGCTAAACCATGGGCGAGGGATCGGCCTCGCTCACCACGTGCCCATCCAGAAACACTCCCGGCATTCGCACCTTCAGGGATAGGAACCCGCGGTGGAAGGGGAGCTTTACAATCTCTCCACATATGCCCCACGGTGTCGGCTGTAACACACATTCGATCTCAAACACTCTCCCCGGGATGGTTCCTCCCACACTTAGCACAAAGAAAGGGGAAACCCTTCGTTCTTCCGGGGCTGCTCCCGCGAATCCTCTCCTATTCTTCCTTGGTTGAAACTTCTTCTTGGCCCCTTACTCTTCTTTGTAACATCTACTCTCTCCCTCTCAAGATGGTGGATGGATGTCACTAGGTATTGTCAAAGCCAATCCTTCGGCAATATACTTGTTCACATAGATTTCTCGCCCTTAAAGCCCGTGCTAGAGCTTCACGTATGGTATGAGGGGGCTCGACTCCTGCATCACATCTCGAGCAATATCGCTCTCAACCCTTGCACAAACTTGTCTCTCCTTAATTCCTGTATACACTATTCCGGGTGCAAAGCGAGCAAGGGAGTTGAATCTTACAGTAATATTCCTTCACCGTACCCCTAGTCCCCCTGCCTTCAAGTGAATAAACTCTTGGACTTTCTCATGTACTCGATCCTCTGTTCGGTACTCGGCCTCAAACGACCTTCGAATTCCTCCCAAGTCATCGAGGCTATATCATGAGTCTCCTCCATTAATTCCCACCATATCCGGGCATCTCCCTTGAACAAGAAATCGCATATCATCCTCTCTCGATCGTTCAGGGAAATAATGCCGCCCTGTCCGCTACTGGACTTAAACCTAACCTCCTCGCCTCTAGCGGGTCCCTTGTACCCAAATAAATCAAGTGCGATCTTGATTTATAGCCCCTCAATCGGATCACCTCGAGTCTGACTGGCTGAGGTACCGGCCCTTCTTCGCTCTTGTCTCGAGGCATACTATTGGGAAGTCGCTTCTTCCCCGAACTACTTCTCCCCGACTCCGCTAAAACCTCGCTGTATATAGCTCGAATCCTCGTCATTCCAAGGGTGGGGGAGTCGATTCCTGGGTTGGGAGGATTCTCCCTCATGCATCACACCCTTACCCTTCCTCCCGTTACTACGCCTCATCTACAAAATAACCATACTTGATCAATTCAAGGAACACTTAAAGTAAGGAAAGAATTAACTCACACACGCTATGGACGTCAGCGAAGAATGGCACCATTGTCAAATCCCAAAATCTCGGCCTCGATACCAAAAAATGTAATAGCCCACTACTACTCAAAAGATTATAATGAAATACATATAAAATAACATAAAGAAATTGGGCCCACATTTTTTCTTTTTATTAAACATATATACATACTTTACAAACATATACATTTTTACACAAAATGTATAACATAAACAAAAAGTCATCAAAAACATAGGACAGTAAGGCCACTCCTCCTCGACGCCGACATCCATCCGCTTGTCCTCACCTAGGTCCTCCCCGTAAAACATGGGAAAAGGGGCAACAAAATGAGTACTCAAAATAATGCTCGCCGTAAGTAAACTCACATGCTAGCCCCAGAATTCTCTCTCTCTCTAATTCTTTCCTTGCTAACTCCCCGCTTCAATACTCTTTAAATGCTCTTTCTTTCCTTTTCCTTTCTTTCTTTCTCTTAGAAACTCTTTTCTCATAACTCTTTCATAAATCACAACCCCATCTCACCGGGGGCACGGGCCGGGACTCACTCCCGCCTACGTGACCTCTATTCACTCTAGCCGATCGGACTCGGTTATGCATGGATTCGGAACCCTTGGCCATGTGAGTATATAATCTCTCTCTCGGGTACTCGGGTATAGCCCTCATCCGCATGCACTCTCACGGGCTACACCACTTCTCTATCGATACTCATGCCGCGCTCAATGCGGCGTACATGCGGGAATACTACCCATTACTCACGGGTTCCCCATCGCACAACCTACTCTATTCTCTTTCTCTTAACTCTTAAAGAACTTATACTCACATTCTATACTAAATCTCGGTACAATCTACTTGCTAAGTGTATAAACAAATGTAGAGCTATCTCATGCTCCCTAATGCACTAATGAAATGCCAACTACAAGATTTCCTCAAAACAGTCATTCTGCACCAGTCACACTAAAAACGGCCATAACTTATGCTATACACCTCGGATTACTACGGTTCTGGTCTCGTTTCAAAGCTTAGAAACAGGGCTACAACTTCTCTGTTTTGGTCTCAGCCCAGTTCGAACCGTAAGATACTCAAAAATTACTCAGAAAGTTACGGCAGTGACAGGGCAGATTTCACTTAGGGCATTTCCTCAAACATCTCATGTGCATATAAACACCCTACGAAAATTACTACTAAACTTCATTTTTCTAGCCATCCAAATTGGGGAAAAACTCCCTCAATTACTCATAATCCCTGTCAAGAAAAGCACTCCCAAAAAGGATTACACAACATCTCTCAAACTTCATCTCAAACTCCATTCTCAATACACATATCAACAACACTTCTCATATTTAATCATTCCCAAATACTAAGACTAAGCACACAACTCATCTCAATTTTCAGTAGGTATACCATGTACATACATAATTAAAATAAGTCTCTACTCAAAGCTTAGTCATAACTCAACTTGGTTGGATTTACTTACCTTGTGCAAAGATGGGTTCCTTAGCACTTTTCCTTCCCTTTGTTAGCTTGTCTCTTCTCTACAACTCAAAACAACCACAAGGGCAGCAACAACACAATAAGACCTCACTATAAATACAAGAAAACTCACATCTAAAGCATGAATTCTTACCTTAGAAAGCTTTAGATGAAATCTTTACTCAAAACCCCTCTTAAAAACCTTAGAAATCTTGGAAAATTGGGTGGAGAAATTGAGAGAATATGGGCAATGGAAGAGGCGGTGGAATGAAGATGAATAAGGGCTTTCTCTACACTTTACTCTTTTTAGTTCATATTATAAGCTTCATTTCCCATTTTCCCCTTGTCCTTTCTTGAAAATTCCATCTATATCCTTTGATTCTTTACAACTACACCCCCATACAAACCCAATCTCTACTAAAATTCCTTTCATTTTACTCCCCACTTTTCCTACTAATTAGGGGTAGAATGGTCATTGTGTCCCAAAAGAAGAATTCTAGAAAACTCAAGAAACTTTGTTTGTTTTAGGCTCTTCGCCGCGGCCGAAGGGAATTTGTCGCCTCGGCGGAAATTCGTAACCTACCCGTAATGCCACTTCTCCTCCTCCGCCGTGAAGTTTGAATTTCCAACTTCACCAAAACTCAACCCATTTCAAGGCAACAATTCAACCAACTCAACATACAAACTCAATTTAAGTTAAAACAATAAACTTTTAGCTAATACAACAAATCTTAAATACGTACCTCAAGTGGGATATTACAATTCTCCCCCCCTTAAAAGAATTTCGTCCCCGAAATTCACACGAATAGCTCCGGGTACCTCTCTTGCATGTCTTGTTCCGTCTCCCATGTGGCTTCCTCTACTTTGTGATTCCTCCAAAGCACCTTCACTAACGGAATACTCTTGTTTCGGAGCTCTTTAATCTTCCAATCTAAAAATCAGACAGGCGCTCCTCATACACAAGATTCTCTACAAGTTCGACTTCTTCTATACTCAAGATGTGGGAGGGATCACTTACATACTTTCGCAGCATTGAGACATGAAAGACATCATGCACCTTGTCCATATGAGGTGGTAGTGCTAACACCGTAGGCAACTTTCCCCAATTCGTTGCAATACTTCAAATGGACCAATATACCTTCGGTGCTAACTTCCCTTTGTTCCCGAAGCGCATTACTCGTTTATAAGGGAAACTTTCAAAAATACCTTATCACCCACTTGGAACTCCAACTTTTCTTTTCTTTTAAGTCGGCATAACTCTTCTGTCTATCTTGGGCTTGCTTCATTCTACTTCGGATTAGTCTTATATCCTCTATCATTTTCTGCGTCATTTCTGGCCCAAGAGCTGTACTCAACTCACTCCTTTCGCCAATCTCATCCCAATGTAGTGGAGATCTACATCGCTACCATACAAAGCCTCGTAAGGCGCCATCTTTATTGTATCGATAACTATTGTTGTAGGCGAACTCCACTAAAGGTAACATTTCGTGCCATGTCATTCTATAATCCAAACAGCAAGCTCTCAACATGTCCTCAAGCACCTGATTCGTTCTCTCTGTTTGGCCATCTGTCTGAGGATGATAGTCTGTACTAAATGCCAAACGGGTACCCAAATTTCTCTGCAAACTAGTCCAAAAAGCTGAAACAAACCTCGAATCTCTGTCTCGACACTATTGTCTTGGGCACACCGTAATCGACTACCTCTTTCACGTAGATCGAGCCAACCGATCGAGGTGGTACTTTCCTTTCCCCGGAAGGAAATGGGCGGATTCCCGTTAATCCTTCCACAATCACCCAAATGGCATTATTAAAACCCTTTCTCAACTCTAGGGAGACTCGTGATAAATCCATCGAAATACTTTCCCATTTCCACTGGAATACTAAGTGGATGGGAAGCAACTCGATGGACGTGGGTGTTCTCGCTTTTAACCTGTTGACAAGTCAAACATTTGGTTACAAACTCTGCAATGTCCTTTTTCATACCTGGCCACCAGTAACCCTTCTTTACATCTTGATACATCTTGGTTGCTCCAGGATGAGCAAGGTATGGTGTGTCATGAGCCTCCGTAAGTATTCTTCTTCAACTCATCATTTTCGAGGAATACACAACCGATTCCCTGAAATAGAGAACACCATCCTGCAAGTGGAACTCCGTTACCTTGCCCCCATGCACTTGTTGAACTATTCTCTGACACCACTCATCGGCCACTTGCTTATCTTTGACTTCCTCCAAGAAAGTGGATGAACCTCTCTGCAATCCTTCTGGTATCACTTCAACTGCTCTTACCCACCCAACTCTTCTATCAATTCTTTCTGTTCTGTAAGCCGGGACAAGTAAGCTTTCCCCGCTCAAGGCATCAACTACTACGTTGGCTTTCCCGGTTGATACTTAATCTCACACTCATAATCCTTAACCATCTAACCACCTTCTGTCCTCATATTCAACTCCTTTTGTGTGAAGAAGTACTTTAAACTCTTGTGGATCGGTGTAGATGTTACTCTTGGCACCATAAAGATAATGCCTCCCAAATCTTTAAAGCGAAGACCACTTCCCGACTCTAAATCATGCGTAGGTATCTGCCTCATACTCTTTTAATTGCCGTGAGGCATATGCTATTACCCTCCTAACTACATCAACACAGCACCAAGTCCTTGCAAAGAGGCATCCGTATAAATGTCATAATCTACACCCTCTTGAGGCAACACTAACACTGGAGCTGTTGTTAATCTCTTCTTTAACTCTTGAAAACAGTCCTCACAAGCTTCTGTCCATACAAAAGGAGTCTTCTGCTTTGGTAAGAGCTCAATGGTTTAGCCAACGGGCGAAACCTTCAACAAATCGCTCAGAGGTAACCTACGCCTAAGAAACTTCGGACCTCTTTACCTCTCGGCCTCTGCCATTCAAGGATTGCTTTTATCTTACTCGGATCTACTGAAATCCCATCCTTCGACACTGTATGGCCCAGAAATATCACTTGATCGAGCCAAAACTCACACTTCGAAAATTTAGCATACAACCCGCTTTCTCTCAATCGTTGCAACACTATTCTCGATGTTCCTCATGCTCTTCTCTCGACTTAGAATAAACCAGAATATCATCTATGAAAAACCACTATAAATTGATCCAAACAATCATGAAATACCCGGTTCATCAAGTCCATAAAGGCACTTGGGGCATTAGTCAAACCAAACGGCATTACTACAAACTCATAATGCCCATACCTTGTACGAAAAGCGCTTTTAGCTACATCTTGCTCAACCACTCTTACTTGATGGGTACCGACCTCAAATCAATCTTGGAGAATACTGCCGCCCTTCCCTTCAACCGATCAAACAAGTCATCTATTCGAGGTAATGGGTATTTATTCTTCTGTCCACCTTATTCAACCCCTCGTAATCAATACACATCCGTAGTGATCCATCTTTCTTCTTGACAAACAAAATTGGGGCTCCCAGAGAATGACTCGGTCGGATAAAACCCCTTTATCTAAAAGTTCCTGAGTTGCTTCTTTAATTCTTGGAGCTCACTGGGGCCATTCGATAAGGGGCTTTAGATATAGGTGCTGGCCTCCCGGTGCAAGTTCGATACTAAACTCAACCTCTTTTCTTTCGCAAACCCGGTAAGTCTTCCGAAAACACATCCAGAAATTCTCAACTATCGGCACCCTCTGAATTTCGATCGTGGAACATCACCACTTTGTACTACGTGAGCAATGTATCCAGAACACCCCTTTCTCAACATCTTTCTCGCCTTTACACTACTAATCAACATACTCAATCGATGGCCCTCTCCAAAACTAAACTTATCTCCATTATCGAGATTAAATCTCGCTTTCTTTTCCGACAATCAATTTCTTTACTCCATTCCTCCCTAGGAAATCCATACCCAAAATTACATCAAAATCGGGCATATCGAAGACTATTAAGTCAACTACCAACTCCCGACCATGAATCACTGCGACTCTCCTATTAACATCTCTTTGCGTAACACACTAACTCCATCAGCAACTCTATCCTAACGGGTGACTCACTTTAACGAGGTTTCAAGCTTAATCTCTATCATTCCATGAGAAATAAAAAGAATGCGTGGCTCCGAATCAATCAAAGCATATAAAGAAACAAAGATGAAATAACAATCGACCCTGCCATGGGTGAGGGATCGGCCTCTTCGGCCACCTCGTGCCCATCCAGAAACACCCTCCCCGGCATTCGTACCTCTAGGGATAGGAACCGGGGAGCGGTGGAAGGGGGAGCTTTACAATCTCTCCACATATGCCCCTGGCGCGGCATTGTAACACACATTCTATCTCTCAAACACTCTGGATGGTTCCTCCCACACTTAGCACAAGGGGAAACCCTTCCTTCAGCTAGGGGCGCTACGTTGATCTCCTCCTATTCTTCCTTGGTTGAAACTTCTTCTTGGCCCTTACTTCTCTCTTTGTAACATCTACTCTCTCCCTCGTAAGATGGTGGATGGCTCACTAGGTGCTGTCAAAGCCAATCCCTTCGGCAATATACTTGTTCACATAGATTTCTCGCCTCTAAAGCCCGTGCTGAGCTTCACCGTAAGGTATGAGGGGGCTCGACTCCTTGTCATCACATCTCGAGCAATATCCGCTCTCAACCCTTGCACAAACTTGTCTCTTCCTTCCTCCGGTATACACTATTCCGGTGCAAAGCGAGCAAGGAGTTGAATCTACGAATACTCCTTCACCTACTAGTCCCCTTGCTTCAAGTGAATAAACTCTTGGACTTTCATGTACTCGATCCTCTGCTCGGTACTGGCCTAAACAACCTTCCCTCAATTCCTCCCAAGTCATCGAGGCTATATCATGAGTCTCCTCCATTAATTCCCACCATATCCGGGCATCTCCCTTGAACAAGAAACTAGCATATCGATCCTCTCTCGATCGTTCGTTAGGAAACAATGCCGCCGTCCGCTCTACGGACTTAAACCACTCCTTCGCCTCTGGGCGGGTCCCTTGTACCCTTAAATGTCAACGGCTGATCTGATTTATAGCCCCTCGAATCGGATCACCTCGAGTCAGACCGGGCCGAGGTACCTAACCCTTCTCGCTCTTGTCTCAGAGGGCGGTACTTCATTGGGAAGTCTCGCCTTCAACTACTCTCCCCCGACTCGCTAAAACCCTCGCTATTATAGCTCGAATCCTCGTCTCATTAAGGGTAGGGGGAGTCGATTCCGGTGGGTTGGAGGATTCTCCCTCATGCATCACACCCTTACCCTTCCTCCTGTTACTACGCCTCATCTACAAAATAACCATACTTGATCAATTCAAGGAACACTTAAAGTAAGGAAAGAATTAACTCACACAGTCGGCTATCGGACGTCGTAGCGAGAAGAATGGCACACTGTCAAATCCCAAAATCTCGGCTCTGATACCAAAAATGTAATAGCCACTACTACTCAAAAGATTATAATGAAATACATATAAAATAACATAAAGAAATTGGGCCCACATTTTTCTTTTATTAAACATATATACATACTCTTTACAAACATATACATTTTTACACAAAATGTATAACATAAACAAAAGTCATCAAAAACATCGTGGGGACAGTGGTCCACTCCTCCTCGCACGCCGACATCCATCCGGCAGTGTCCTCACCTAGGTCCCGCAAAACATGGGAAAACAACGGGGTGAGCACTAAAATAATGCCTCATAAGCAAATCCTCTACTCATACTAGCCCCGTAACTCTCTATCTCTAATTCTTTCCTTACAACTCCCGTTCAATATCTCTTTGGGTACGTCTTTCTTTTTCCTTTCTTTCTTTCTTTCTTAGAAACTCTTTTCTCATAACTCTTTCATAAATCACAACCCCATCTCACCGGGGCACGGCCGGGACTCACTCCCACTCCGTGACCTCCTATTCACTCTAGCCGATCGGACTCGGTTATGCATGGATTCGGAACCCTTGGCCATGTGAGTATATAATCTCTCTCTCGGGTACTCGGGTATAGCCCTCATCCGCATGCACTCTCACCGGGCTACACCACTTCTCTATCGATACTCATGCCGCTCTCATGCGGCGTACATGCGGGAATACTCTACCCATTACTCACGGGTTCCCCATCGCACAACCTACTCTATTCTCTTTCTCTTAACTCTTAAAGAACTTATACTCACATTCTATACTAAATAAATCTCAAGCTACTTCTCAAGTGTATAAACAAATTGTGGAGCTATCTCATGCTCCCTAATGCACTAATGAAATGCCAACTACAAGATTTCCTCAAAACAGTCATTCTGCACCAGTCACACTAAAAACGGCCATAACTTATGCTATACACCTCGGATTACTACGGTTCTGGTCTCGTTTCAAAGCTTAGAAACAGGGCTACAACTTCTCTGTTTTGGTCTCAGCCCAGTTCGAACCGTAAGATACTCAAAAATTACTCAGAAAGTTACGGCAGTGACAGGGCAGATTTCACTTAGGCATTTCCTCAAACATCTCATGTGCATATAAACACCCTACGAAAATTACTACTAAACTTCATTTTTCTAGCCATCCAAATTGGGGAAAAACTCCCTCAATTACTCATAATCCCTGTCAAGAAAAGCACTCCCAAAAAGGATTACACAACATCTCTCAAACTTCATCTCAAACTCCATTCTCAATACACATATCAACAACACTTCTCATATTTAATCATTCCCAAATACTAAGACTAAGCACACAACTCATCTCAATTTTCAGTAGGTATACCATGTACATACATAATTAAAATAAGTCTCTACTCAAAGCTTAGTCATAACTCAACTTGGTTGGATTTACTTACCTTGTGCAAAGATGGGTTCCTTAGCACTTTTCCTTCCCTTTGTTAGCTTGTCTCTTCTCTACAACTCAAAACAACCACAAGGGCAGCAACAACACAATAAGACCTCACTATAAATACAAGAAAACTCATCTAAAGCATGAATTCTTACCTTAGAAAGCTTTAGATGAAATCTTTACTCAAAACCCCTCTTAAAAACCTTAGAAATCTTGGAAAATTGGGTGGAGAAATTGAGAGAATATGGGCAATGGAAGAGGTGGAATGAAGATGAATAAGGGCTTTCTACACTTTACTCTTTTTAGTTCATATTATAAGCTTCATTTCCCATTTTCCCCTTGTCCTTTCTTGAAAATTCCATCTATATCCTTTGATTCTTTACAACTACACCCCCATACAAACCCAATCTCTACTAAAATTCCTTTCATTTTACTCCCCACTTTTCCTACTAATTAGGGGTAGAATGGTCATTGTGTCCCAAAAGAAGAATTCTCTAGAAAACTCAAGAAACTTTGTTTTAGGCTCTTCGCCGCGAAGAATTTGTCGCCGCCGCGAAATTGGGCAGTAACCTACCCGTAATGCCACTTCTCCTCCGCCGCAGCTTCGAAGTTTGAATTTCCAACTTCACCAAAACTCAACCCATTTCAAGGCAACAATTCAACCAACTCAACATACAAACTCAATTTAAGTTAAAACAATAAACTTTTAGCTAATACAACAAATCTTAAATACGTACCTCAAGTGGGATATTAAAGGGCCCGTAGGCAAAGATAACAATAAGTCCTTACCACCTAATGCACCACATGTGCTCCCATTTCCAACCTCGTAGTCCCCACCCCTCCCCTTCCCTTCCGGCGAGCACTCTACTCCGCTTAGTCCGCACATCAAGACAAATGTGAGTACACATCAGTCTCCATGACCCAAGATGTCGGAGGAGAGAAGTTAATTCTTCAATCATGAAAGTACCAAGTCGTAGCTCCCGACTTCTTTCTTTCTACTTGCGAGGAAAGCTCGCAGTTGTTTCCTCCAAAGGCTGGGGTTTGCCTTTGCCACAAAAAGAAGGCAGATACCTTGCCCTTTCCTATGCCACTCTCGCGCCAAGAGCAACCTCGGGTTCCCTTCGGCTGCTTGGGTTTGGCCTTGGCCTTACTCGTACCCTTGCCTTACCTCCTTTGCTTTTACGCAGTTCCAAGAAATAGCTTGGACTTTTCAAGTCCGCTGCATCCTCAGATGTCGTAGTTCTTCGGGAATGTTGGTTTTCTCCATCGTGTTCATATTGAAATTCATTATGAACGGAAAGCATATGAAGTGTGCAAGGATTGCAGAATTAAATCCATTTGTAATTCTGCATCCAAGCCACATCCCAAAGTCTCAAGCCTCTCATGTGCCTCGATCATCTTGAGCACATGAGGACCAACTGGCACCCTCACTGACCCGGGACCTCAAAAACAAAGGCCCCTTTTCGACACCTGTACTCTCATGTCGAGCATTTGTCATAAAGCTCTTGAGGTGTAGAATTATAGAGAGGCCATCCATATTCTCATGCGCTTTTGCAAAGATAGGTGTCATCGATGGGCTACATCAAGCATTGTAGCTATCAGATCATCAACCGAACTTTTGATAGTATCCTTAACTTCCCCGAAAGTGGCATCGATCGCCCTCCCACCATGTATGGCTTTTTCAAGGATATAACAACTTTTCTCGACTAAGTATGGAATCCGTAAGATTACGATACTAAGGCCCTTCCCGAGAAATTGATCCATCCAACCTCGCTTTTCTTTTTCGATTATCGGGTCGCAGTTCATAATACCTCCCCATTTTCGTGGAATCTACAATTGCGTAAAAGATAAAGTTATTATAAAGTTCATTATTCCATTTAATATGGTCTTTTATTAAACGATGCTCCCACTATTTTACCTTCCAAGCCAATAAAGGCCCTCACTATTAACTCGGAAAGCCCGTCTGGCTTTCCTAGTGGACCGAGATCCCATCGCGCCCATTTCCCAAACCTTCGCTGGCGAACAAGCCAAAATGGGTTGATTAGGTAGGCCAACAAACTTAATCCACACCATGATAAAAGGGGCCCCTCCCCTTTTACTATCAACCTCAAATGTGAAAAAGCCAACAAGCCAATCACACACCAATGGCTCCAAACCATTGTCCTCAAGTGTGATTCTCGACGTAGAGTGACACTACATGTCACCATGTACACATAATAGTGTCACGGGCTACTATGCTTATGACGCGTTATCAACCTTCGCTTTGGCGAATAAGCAAACCGTCCATTTTAAGTCTACTCCATCACCATTAAGGAAAACCCCTTCCAATGAATTTTAACCTCCCACCTTGGCCGGTAGAAGTGTACCTTCGGCTTGGCTTAACAAGGTTTCACGATAGTTTGGGTTTGATTAAAACCATGTGATGGAAGGCATTCGTGGACCCTTTAATATACTTATCGAGGTTTGTTATTTAATGTCTCATCGTATTATTATCTTTGTTAGAATGACATTGTTTGGCATGTTATTCAACATTCAACCTTAGCATGCATTCTAAACAAAATATTAAACGTACCAAGACATGGCCCTTAACTAAATTTCCGATCTCCTCCGAGCCTAGAGGAATCGTGGTCACCTAGGGTGGGATCCTCAGTAATAAATATCTTGAGTCTTCGAGTATGGTTGCCTCAAATTCCCTTCGCTCGCCTCCGTGTACATTACAAAACATCATTCTAAATTTACAATAAAATTAATATTAAACTAATTTTACATCAACAATTTAGAAACCTCGATTTACATTCGAGGGGAATGAGATGAGAAAAGAATGTACATTAAAGAAGAAGAGAGAAGGCAGGACACGCAGCCCTATTTAAAAATATTACACCCATACATACCCAAATAATTTAAAACATTCACCCTTAGGTCTAAGGCTCATGTACCGCACACCTATGCAATATAAACAAACAAGTACAAAACATAACATTTCAAAAACAATAAATTTTTTTGAATTGGGTGGGTTTAATTAATTAATTACCCTCCCTTAAATGTGCGTAATGTATATTGGCTTTTATAGGTTATTAAAACGCAGATTAGGTCCCTTTGCCAAAAATACACCTTGAAAAGCCTTACATCCTCGCCGCGAGGATTTACAAAGATGCATTCCCGGCCTTCCCGCCATACTTCGCCGCGGCGGTTGATCTCCGGCGCGAAACCAAACCGTCTGTAAGTCGGCCGCCGCCGAAGGCCTTAAGCTCCGCCGGAGGCGGAAACCTCGAAATCCCCATCCGCATAGCTGCTTTTGCAGCTTTTTTGTGTATAAACACGGAATCCAAATCAAATCAAACGCTATTATACGCTCAACCAGAATATTAACCAACCAATATAACATTCATCAACACATTATTAAACCAAAGGCTTATCATTTGAATCACTCATTAAATCATGGATTTACGATTTTTTCGATTTTTTCAAAACTTGAAAATTCAGGGTTTTCATGGCATTCATCAAGGCAAAAGCATGTTATCAAACAAATACATGTATCAACCATTCAATAATCCGTAAATCTAGTACCCTAGGCTCGATACCATCCGTTAAGGAAACGAACCTGCCGCGCAAATGAAAACAAAATTTTTACAACCAACTGATCGCTTTCCTTGATTCCCAAAAATCAAGGCACGATTTTAAACCAAGGCCTTTATGCATAATAAGAATTCCTGGCAATAAAAATAAATCCAAATGTTAAGATTCATACCCACGCTTGGGAGCTTCCACCAATGTTGTCCCCTGTGTTTGCTACCGATCCAAGTGTAGGATCGAACCGTAGAGGTCCACACGAAGACCAATCAACAAGAACCAAGGAGGGATTTGCTAGATCCTCCAATTGGCCTTAAGAAATCAAGAAGAAGAAAACAAAAAGTGTTTGTTTTCAATGGAACGGGCTTTGGGAAAGTGGCGGTGGGAGAGCCTTTTTACCGGAGGTTTTTCTTTTCAAAATCCAAAAGAATGAATAAAATAACACACACAACAACCCATTCAACTAAAACCTTTTTTCCTTTTATAGTCTTATTTTAGTTGCCCTATTCCCATATGGAATAGGGCTTGGGCTACAAACCCAAACACCCCAAATTTGCCAAACACTCCCAATTAGATATTTTAATTTAATTCATCATTATTTCAATTAAAATCAATTAATATTTAATTAACATTTAACAATAATGATGATTTAATTAAATATGTGCGAACACACATTTAATCAGAATTTCACTTATTTAATTTTTTAACAAATTAAATAAAAAGGCCTTACGATCAAGAAATTTAATTGCACCGTGAAATTACCAAAATACCCTTTCCCGCTAAAAAGACGAAAAACGCCCTTCTTTCTTCTCGCTCTTAAATTATCTTCTATGTGTGTGAACTTTATAGGCTCTCATCTTACCTGTAGTAGTATAGTATCGCGATTAACACCAATTAATCGCCTCACTAATATACGTACTCAAGATTGGCCTCCCAGCAAGGCATCATGGCCACCCGATAGATTCGGAATTCCAAGAAAGTAAGCTACCCGCAACGATATGGTTACCGTACCAATAACGATCCTTCATCATCCGTTATCTCGACAGACGAAGGCATAGAAATAAGTGTCAACCTTCTAAGGTTACTTTCCCCGGATTATTATATATTCCAGGCCTTGACCAATGACCCGTATTATAACTGGATAGAAAGCAACAACTCAATCCCACCGTGGCCTACGCTTTAGTGTCATTGCCATACAGAATTGCGCCGGTGAGATAACTTCTTCCCTTTGCACTCCGGAGTGATGAATCCTTTTGTCAATCCACCATAGGTCCTGATACACTTCCTTGATATAGCCAATCACCACCTGCATCGGATCCAAACCTTCCGGAATAGAACTCCGACCCGTAGTGTCAAACGGGTACCTTACCGGTGCACAAGGACGCCCTCCGTGATTCTCAAGTCTAAGGATCACATGCACACATCTGCTAGGAGGATTTGTTCCATAGACACCGGGGTTACCATCCATATGGAATCCTCCCTCGTGGTCACCCAATGAACTTGTCATGGTATATCCGCCTTACAACAAGCACCCTATGTTGCACCAGGTGTTGTCACCAAACAACCTTGACAAAGTGAGATCGCCATCCGCCTTCGACGTGGTCGCTCAACACCTAAATGATAGCCTTACCGTATTATCGTGCCCCTTACTTCGTTTAATAATACCTAGGCTTACTGAACGCTTTCTAAGAATGCCACCATATGTGCTTCATAGTCTTTCACTATCAAGATTTGAAACACTTGATACCCTCTGCATGGCTTTCTTTACATTCTTAAGGACATATATCAATACATATTGCAATAAATAATGATTTACGCGATATAGAATAAAATGCCTTTTATTATTGATTAATGAACATTATTACAAAGAGTCAATTCTACAATAATTGATTGGCTCTAGGGCATCTACTCTAACACTAACCCTTGAACAACCTAGAATAAACTCTCTAAGTTTAATTCAATGGCAACATTAAGAATTAGGAAAATAGATCAATCCAAGCAACAATCACGCAAGTTTGGATTATTTAACTTAGGTTATCTTATTCAAGGTGACAGACTAAAAACTTGTCCATAATCATCTATCACCATATGTTACTCATTGAATAGAAATAGGATAATTACATATCACAATTCCTAATTCTAATAGATAAAATTTCGATTAAACATTCCAAGAGCATACTAAATCACTCAAACAAAAAATTATAAACAATTAAAACAGAATAACATAAACAATTCCAATAAAAACGAGATTGAGAACAATGTTAATGAAGTTAAGTTACACCAATGACATGAATTAGGCTTCAAAATCCCCTTGAATCAAGAAGAAAGATCACCGCACATCTGACGTTTAAAGTAAAAGAAAACCAAAACTAAACTCTACCGCCCTTTGTCTCCTTTAACCTAACAACTCATCAATAAATAACATGTGTTTCTATTTACCCCTTTCCCCAGAATCACAGAAATTACTTTCCTAGATCTTTGCTAAAAGATAGACTTCCAAAATGTCAAATCTTATCGTATATGGAAAATGTATCCGGTCTCCAGCTGCACCAGATTCTCGCATGTAAGAACTCTTCTGGCTTGGTCACTTCATAGTTGTATCCCTGGATGTGTAGATGAATCTGGGCTTTTGAATCACCACTTTCGGATAATTCTGACGCCCTCCCAAAGCTTAGGGCCCGCTTCAAAGATTCAATACTCACCAAGAATCCTTCCGGTGACTAGGATTCTAGGTCCGGTTTGCAACAACTAATGAGACAAACGAACTCGGACTCTCGCCCATAATATCTTCCTGGAAAGCTTGATTCATCTACTTTACTTTTTCTAAGGAACACTTTTGAAATCGAGAAATCTAACTCCATGAAAAACCTGAAAAACACAGCATTGTTCAGAATAACAAAAATCTGGAATGTCCTAATCTTTTCTCACTTATTTCATAAAGTCCATCCAAATATGTCAAACTTACAAAATAAATTCTAATCAACTCAACCAGGCATAAAACATAACAAAAAACATAGTATGGAAGGAATAAAAATATATAAATTACACTCTTATCAATTGTATGTTGCACTATCAAGAGTAACTTCAAGACAAGGTATCAAGATTCTACTGGCCTTGGAACAAGATGAACTGGCAAAGACATTGACAATATTGCCCCTTTTCCCCAAAAGGGTTAAAGGGTGTAATCAAGGATTGATATGTTGTATATAATATAACTCATTGTTTATAATAGAAGGGATTGATACATTGTATATAATATAACACATTGTTTAGGAGAGATTAATGTGAAAAATTAAAGATATTTATATGAATATGATGTAACATCTACTGAAAACTAGTACAATGCATGCATAATAACAATAGAAAATTAGGCCCAAAGTTTTTCTTTTCATTACAAATCATGTGTCTTTTATACATAAAGTAACCTGCTACAAATGTATTTTAAAGACGAAACAGGGCACAGTAGCTATCTCTTCGCTTGCCGACGCCCTCCGACCTTGCATCACCTAGATCCCTCCCGCATCCACAAGGAAAATAACTTTGGGTGAGTACAAAATAATGCCCTCAAGTAAGTAAAACTCTCCTCTCTCGTCTCCTCCCCGTATGAATAACTCTTAATTATTTCCTTATACTATTTCGATTCTATTTCTGCCCTTTCTAATAACATCATGGCCTCATCTACTGAGGTACGGCTGAATTGCCGTCAACACAAAGACCATCTCACTCTCTATGGCTATCGGGTGGAATTCACACAGCATCCAACCCAATTTCTTTAGTGACTACCGAGCGAGGATCACAGCACCAACTCGGTTCTTTCTAACTATCCCGGGTGGAGATCACCTAGCACCTACCCGCTCCTCATGAATTTTGGGGTAACGATCACCAAGCATTTACCCGCTCTAGTCACTATGGTGATGGTCACAAAGCATCAACACACCTTCTACTAAATGTCGGATGATGATCACAAAGCATCAACCTACTTATCCATTATTAACCGGGTAAAGGGTAAAGGGTTTGGGTCACAAAGCATCTACCCATCTTACTACTCATCGGGTGACGATCACAAGCCGCCGAACTCATCTCTATGGGCTATTCGATGATGATCACAAAGCATCAATCCGATTCCCATAACGGTTCCGTGATGATCACAAAGCATCATCCCCAACTATACTACTCTTCTAATTCATTCTATGTAGGCATTTTTTTCAATGCTCTCTACCCTAGAGTAATTTTACCCACTAAGCTCTCTACTCATAGGTAATTGCATAAACCATTTCCTTACACTTTCTTAGGTCAACCTCAATGCACAATTAGTGCCTATGGATGTTCATCACTACTAATGCACTTATGAAATGCCGACATGCAATGTTGCAGATAAGTTCATTACTCATACTCAAACTTCTATTAGGCATTTCATCAAACATCTTCATGTGCACTATAAAACTCTATTATAGCAATGATTCTAAATCTTTCTCCAACCATCCAAAATGGGAAAACCCCTCACAAAGCCACAATTTCGTGGCAAACATTCAACACGACACTAAATCAAACAATAACACCAAAAACCAACAGAGCGAAGAGAAACAATAACTACGTACTCCATGGGCGTTACAATTCTTCCCTTAAAAGAATTTCGTTTTTCCCCCTCCCCCGAAATTCATGCAAATAACTCGGGAAACGACTCGCATGTTCCGCTCTACTTCCCAAGTGGCCTCTTCCACTTTGTGATTCCTCCAAAGGATCTTTCACTAGCTTTGGAACACTCTGTCCAAGTTCTTTAACCCTTCGATCCAAAATCAACTGGACGCTTTTCTCATATCTAGATTCTCTGTACTTTCAACGCTTCTACACTGGCATGTGAGAGGATCACTTACATATCTCCATAACATCGAGACATGGAAGACATCGTGGCACCCCCGTTTCCCATGCTAGTGTAGTGCCATGTAGGCCACCTTTCCTACTCGTGCAAGACCTCAAAAGGACCTACATACTCCTGGCCTAAGGCCTTCCTGCTTCAGCGCATTACTCGCTTGTAAGGGGAAACTTTCGTAAACACTTTATCACCCACTTGAAATCTACCTCTTCCTTTCAAGCCTCCCGCATAACTCTTCCTGGCCGATCTGGGGCTTGTTTCATCTATTTCGGACTAACTTCACATCTTCTACTAGTTTCGAGTCATCTCTCGCCCAAGAGCTGACTCAACTCATCTTTTCGCCTACTTCATCCCAAATGAAGTGAGACTAACCATCGTCCTACCATACAAAGCCCTCGTAAGGCGCATCTAATTGTAGACTGATAATTCCGTTGTGTAGGTAATTCCACTAATGGTAACATTTCATGCCTGATACTCTATAATTCATGCAAATGTGTTCAACATATCCTCGAAAGCACCCTTTGATTTGTTCTCTGCCTGACCATATGTCGAGGATGATAGGTGCATCAATGCTAAACGGGTACCCAAACCCTCTCGTAAGCTTGTCCGTAGTCAAACAAATCGAATCTCATCGATACTATAGTCTTGGGCACACCATGCACCTTGACTATCTCCTTCCGAGGTAACTTGAAGGCAACCGACCAGAGGTACTTTCCTTTACCTCCGAGAAAATGGGCGACTTGGTTAACCTATCCACAATCACCCATATGCATTACACCTTTCGCACTCCCGGGAGACCTGTGGATAAAATCCATTGAAATGCTCTCCCATTTCCCCCACTCCCGAATACTCAATGGTGAGCAACCCCCCTTCCCCCCGATGGCCGCCTTGATGTTCTGCTCACTCGCCGACAAGTTAGACATTTAGGCCACAAACTCGCAATGTCTTTCTTCATACCTCGACACAGAGTTTCTTTACATCCCTTTGAAACATCTTGGTTGCTCCGATGAGCGGTGTACGGTGTGTCATGAGCCTCCATAAAATTTTCTCGCTTTCAACTCTCATTTGGAGGAATGCACAACCGATTTTCTAAATAGAGGACACCATCTCTCACAAGGAACTCGATGTCTTGCCTCACGCACTTGGCCGAATCAGCTCGACACCACCTCCAATCTCACCATTGCTTTTCTCTAATTTCTCTAGTAAAGAGGACTGCACTCTAGGTCAGGCAATTCTTCCCTTGGGAACCACTTCAATCTCGCTTCCTTAGACAAATCTTCTATTAACTTCTTTCTACCTGGTAAGCCGAAAACATGGGCTTTTCTACTCAAAGCATCGGCTACTACATTCGGCTTCCCGGTTGATATTTGATCTCACAATCATAATCCTTGGACCACCTCTAACCACCTTCTCTACCTCATGTTCAACTCCTTTTGGAGTGAAGAAGTACTTTAGACTCTTATGATCGTGAGATATTACCTCCTCACACCATAAAGGTAAGGCCCTTTCCTTTCCATATCTTTAAAGCAAAGACACGCGCTAACTCTAAGTCATGCGTAGGGTATTTGGTCTCGTACTCTTTCAATTGACGAGAAGCATAAGCTATAACCCTACTAATCGCATCAACACAGCACAAGTCCGCAAAGAGGCGCCTTCCGTATAAATGTCATAATCTACACCCTCCTTGTGGTAACACTAGTACGAGCCGATGTTAACCTCTTCTTCAACTCTTGAAAGCTTTCACATGCGTTGACTGATAAAAGGAGTTTTCTGCTTTGGTAAGAGCCTTGCCAACGGTCTTAGCAACTCGGCGAATCTCACATCGCAGTAAGTAACCTCGCAAGCCTAGGAAACTCCCGATTTCTTTCACTGCCTTCTCGGCTTCCTTGCCATTCCAGGATTGCCCTCCCCGCCCACTTTTTACTCCTGATCTTACCAAATCCCTTCCTTCGGAACACTTGGTATGACCCAAGAATATCACTAGTTAAGCCAAAACACACACTTGGAAAATTTTAGCACACAACTTCTTTCTTCTCAACCGTGCAACACTAATTCTTCAAGTGTTTCTCATGCTCTTCTCTGACTTTGAATAAATCCCGATGTCGGGCCCGGATGAAGACAAACAATGAACTGATCCAAGTACTCATGAAATACCCCTGCTTCATCAAGTCCATAAAAACCAAGGCCTTGCATTAGTAGCCAAAAGGCATCACTACAAATTCATAATGCCCATATCTTGTAACGAAAGGGCGCCTTCCTTAGCCTTACATCTTGCTCACCACTCTACCTGATGGTACCCGAACCTTAAATCAATTTTGAGAACACTACCGCTCCTTTCAACGATTAAAAAGGTCATCTATCCTTGGTAATTCGGGTAACCTTATTCTTCATTCCGTAACTTTATTCAGGGCCCTCCCTATAATCGATACACATCCTTAGTGATCCATCCTTCTTTTTCACAAACAGATTCCGGAGCTCCAACCGGAGAATGACTCTTTACCCGATAGGGCTTTATCTAAAAGCTCTTGGAGTTGCTTTAATTCTTGGAGTTCAACGGGCCATTCGATAGGGCTTTAGATATTGGTGTTGTCCCTGTGCTAGTTCGATACTAAATTCTACCTCCCTCTCGAGGCAAAACCCTTGGCCCAAGAACTCTTCCTAAACACATCCAGTCTCGAACTACTAGCACCCTCTCAATCTCTAACTGGGGAACATCACCACTTTGCACTACATGGGCAATATATCTTGAACACCCTTCTCAACTCTTCCCGGCTTTCACATTACTAATCAGATGCTCAACTGATGGCCTTTTTCCAAAACTAAACTTATCTCCACTATCAAGGTTAAACCTCGCCTTCTTTTTCCGACCACCAATCTCTACTCCATATCTTCCTAGGAAGTCCATACCTTAATCACATCAAAATCGGGCATATCGAAACTATTAAGTCAACGATTAACTCTCTACCCGATCACTAGACTCTCTAACAAAATCTCGAGTCACAACACTAACCCCATCGAGTAGTTCTATTCCTATGGGTTGTGATGCTAGAGGTTTCAAAACCTAATCTCTCAAGCATCCCATAAGATATGAAACGAATGAAGGTAGCGGCCTGAATCCGATTAAAGCATATAAAGGACTCGAATGAAATAATAATCACCAAGAACGGCGATGGACCTCGCCTCTACCCTTTCCTTGGTGCCACAAGAAAACTCGCATTTGCAAGATCTTCCCAACCTTGGAGTGGTTGGTAAGAGGAGCTTTACAACCTCTCATCACGTGCCCCGCGCCGGCACTGTAACACACTCTCTGATCCATCGACATTCTCCCGGTGATTCTTCCCACATTTAGGGCAAGGAGGAAACCCCTTCCGTCCGAGGTCGTTATTCTTCCACTCTTTTCTATTCTGTCTTATACCGGAACTTCTTCTTCCGATTCTTCATGTCCTTTTTACCTTTTTCACCCTCATGCTTCTCTCCTCGAGGAGCTGGAGGGTAGCTCCTTTCGGTTCCCTCCCGCTTGGGATCCTACGGGGAAGATTTTATTCCTCAAAAATCTCCGCCTTCCATTTCCCGCCCGCCCTCCCAAAGCCTCACTATAATTTCCGAGGAGGGTTGAGCTTGTCATTATATCCCTGCCATTCTCCGGCTTTCAATCCATGCACAAACTTATCCCTTCTCGTGGCCGGAGTGCTAACTATTCCTGCAAACCTTGCAAAGAGCGTTGAACTTCACCGAGTAACTTCTTTCACACCGCTTAGTCCCTTTTGTCAAGGTCCGATAAATTCCTTAGACCTTCTCATGAACCTTGGTCCTCCTATTCTATACTCACCTCAAACTCTTGCCTAAACTCTTCCCACGTCATTCAACCGTCAACCATGAGTTTTCTTCCATTAATTCCCATCAAATTCGGCATCACCCCTAAACAAGAAACTCGCATACCGGATATTCCTGGTTTTCCCCACATGGGAAATAAACCTGGGTGGCTCGCTCCCTACCTCACCTCCCAAGCCACTCTTCCTCGCTTATTACGGGTCTCAGTACCCTTTTAAACTCGAGGGTTGATGCCGACTGAAAGACCGTAAATCGATTCCACCTCCGCCTGACTCCGGGGAGGTACCTTGTCCTCTTCCGACATATGCAATTCAAGGGCAACCCTCCGAACAGGGGTACAACTCTCCCCGAAGTTTCTCGCCATAACTTGGTTCCGTATAATTCCCTGATTCTAGCTTCATCCAAGGGAAGGGGGCGTGAGACTCGTGGGTTAGAAGGTTCCTCCTTCATTCACCACCACCTTTACCGCGATTTCGATAACTACGCCTCATCTACAAAAATGATAACACCTAATGAACTCAAGAAACAATTATCAAGTAAGGGAAAGAATTACTACACACTTCAATTATGAACCGTTGTGGGCGAATGAGAATAGTACACCTATTCAATCCCAAAAATCTTTGCTCGATACCAAAAAATGTAACATCTATTGAAAACTAGTACAATGCATGCAAAATAACAATAGAAAATTGGGCCCAAAGTTTTTCTTTTCATTACAAATCATGTGTCTTTTTATACATATAGGGTACCTGCTTTATAAAAATGTATTTTAAAAAGACGAAACAAGGGGAAACAGTAGCTATCTCTTCGCTTGCCGACGCCCTCCCGAACTGCATCACTTAGATCCCGCATCCACAAAGGAAAATAACGGGTGGAGCACAAAATAATGCTCAAGCAAGTAAAACTCTCCCTCTCCGGTCGTCGTCCCCGTATGAATAACTCTTTAATTCTTTCCTTATACTATTTCGATTCTATTTCTGTTTCTAATAACATCATGGCCTCATCTTACCGGAGGGTAACGGCCTGATGGCGTCACACAAAGACCATCTCACTCTCTATGGCTATCGGATGGAATTCCACACAGACAACCCGCTTTCTTAGTGACTACCGAGCCGAGGATCACAAAGACCAACTCTGGGTTCTTTTTCTAACTATCGGGTGGAGATCACCTAAAGCACCTACCCGCTCCTCATGAATTTTGGGTAACGAATCACCAAGCATTTACCCGCTCTCTAGTCGGGGGTATTGGGTGATGGTCACAAAGCATCAACACACTTTTCTTTTACTAAATGTCCGGATGATGATCACAAAGCATCAACCTACTTTATCCATTATTAACCGGTAAAGGGTGGTCACAAAGCATCTACCCATTCCTACTTACTACATCGGGTGACGATCACAAAGCGCGACTCCATCTCTATGGGCTATTCGATGATGATCACAAAGCATCAATCCGATTCCCTATAACGGTCCGGGTGATGATCATAAAGCATCATCCCAACTATACTACTCTTCTAATTCATTTCTATTGAGCATTTTTTTCAATGCTCTCTAACCCCTTAGAGTAATTTTTTACCCACTAAGCTCTCTACATAGGTAATTGCATAAACCATTTCCTTACACTTTCTTAGGTCACTTTTCAATGCACAATTAGTGCCCTACTAATGCACTTATGAAATGCCAACATGCAATGTTGCAAGAATTAAAGGTTCATTACTCATACTCAAACCTCTTATTAGGCATTTCATCAAACATCTCATGTGCACTATAAAACTCTATTATAGCAATGATTCTAAATCTTTCTCTAACCTTATCCAAAATGGGGAAAACCCCTTCACAAAGCCATAAAACCTGCAAGCAAAAACACTTCTAAAAAAGGGTTCCATAACACCCCCTTTAATTCCATCTCAAACTTACTTTGCCAAACCCAACCAACTCACTTCTTCATATTGGCAAGATGTAAGCATTCGAGGCATAGAAATTTCTCTTTAAATTTAAACCCTCCATACATGGCCATATTTGGTATATTACATGTACATCATATACATACATCAAGTCTAAAACAAAACCCCTTAATCAAGAAATTTCATAAATCTCAACTTGGGGTTGGGCCCTTTTACTTACCTTGTTAATGAGAGACTTTCAACAAATTCTTCCTTTCACTTGTTTAGCTTTGACTTTCTCTCTAATCTTAACCAAAAGAATGAAAACCCTCAAACTTCAATATGGGTTAAAACTCCCAAATCACACAACTTAAGGAGAAATCCTTACCTTAGGAAGCCTTAGGTTACTTTTCCACCCCAAATCACTCCCCAAAACCCCTTGAAAAACCTTGATCAAAAGAAGAAGAGAGGTTCGAGAGGAGTAAAGATGGGAAGTTGCGTTTGAGAAGAAGAAATGAGGGGTTTGTTTGATTCTAATTCCTTTTAATGAAATATAAACACACTCATTCCCATTTTGCCCTTATTCTTCTTTGGGAATTCCATCTAAATCCTTTGATTCATTACAAACTCACCCCCATAACAACATATTCTCCATGAAAAATCCTTACAATTAACTCCCCACTTTTCCTGCTAATTAGGGGTAGAAAGGTCAAATTGCCCTTAGGGAAGAACATATCTAAAACTCAACAAACAATTTAGTCGGCCTGTCGTCGCGGCGAAGAAACTTTTGTCACCGTGGCGAAACTATCCAGCAGCTTCCCCGTGGCTTCAACCTCTCTTCGCCGCGGCCGAAGATTCTTCGCCTGGCCAAGGGCACGGCAGATCCGAACTTCTCTGTTTTCAACCAATTTCTGGCAAACATTCAACACGACACTAAATCAAACAATAACACCAAAAACCAACAGAGCGAAAGAGGAAACAATAACTATGTACCTCATATGGGGCGTTACATATGAAAAGGTCACATTAAATGTTTAAATATATATAGAAACATAAATTCCTTAATACAAAGATATTGATACGTTTTATATTATCATTGTCGAATACAATGAATGCTACATTATATGTGTTATGTGTTATAAATACATTTTTTTTACATACACAAAATTAGGATCAATTAAATACATCCACATCCGTAATAATAACCCAACTACAAACTCTTGCGTGGCAAATATTGTCAAGATATTTAACATTAATATTACAATTAAACGGTTTAAATATTTACAGAAGTAGCATTACATAGGCTGGAGATTTTTTTTAACATACACAAAAATTAGCATCAATTAAATACATCCACATCTGTAATAATAACCCAACTACAAACTCTTGTGTGGCAAACATTGTCAAGATATTTAACATTAATATTACAATTAAACGGTTTAAATATTTACAGAAGTGGCATTAAGAAGATTGGAGAAAGGTACAACAACATTGTAGTCAATATAATCTCTATTAGACAACATCTTCTCATTCTTCAACACAATTGTCTCTAAAAAAACTAGTCTTGATTTGGAGATCTTACCTTAAATTCTTTTACACAAGCTTCTCTGGTGGCAAAAAAACATATTCGACCACCCTCAAATCAAAGTTCTTCTATCTCTCTCGGGGATTATTGCAAGTAAAGATTTGATCTTTGTAATGCCCCACTTGAGGTACGTAGCTGTTGTTTCTTCTTTTGCTCTTATTTGAGTTGGTTTTTGGTAATATTGAGTGTTGTGTTGAATACTTGCCCCTCCCAAATTGGTTGAAAATGAAGAAGTTCAATTTGCCGGGTGGCTTGCTGGCGAAGAAGAATCCTTCGCCGCGGCCGAAGAGGTGTTAAAGCCACGGGAAGCGCTGACAGCTACCACGGCGACAAAGTTAAAGCTTGCCGCAAGGGATGTGCCGATTAAATTGTTTGTTAAGTTTTAGATATTTTTCTTCCCTAAGGGCAATTTGACCATTCTACCCCTAATTAGTAGGAAAAGTAGGGGAGTTAATTGTAAGGATTTTTCATGGAGAATATGTTGATATGGGGGTGAGTTTGTAATGAATCAAAGGATATAGATGGAATTCCCAAAGAAGAGTAAGGGCATAATGGGAATGCTTGGGTATAAATTTCATTAAAAGGAATTAAGAGTAAGCAAACCCCTCATTCTTCTTCTTCAACACCACTTTCTTCTCTTGTTTCCTCTCAACTTCTTTTCTTTTGATCAAGGAGTTCCAAGGGATTTTTGAAGTGATTTAGGGTAGAAAAGCAACCTAAGGCTTTCTAAGGTAAGGATTCCTTTTTAAGTTGTGTGATTTGTGAGTTTTAGTTTATATTGAAGTTTGAGGGTTTTTTGTTCTTTTGGTTAAGAGTAGAGGAAAAGTCAAGCAAAGCAAAGGAAAGGAAGAGTTGGTGAAGTCTCTCCATAACAAGGTAAGTAAACCCCAACCCAAGTTGAGATTTAAGAATTCTCTTGATTAGGGTTTTGGTAGAAATGATGTATGTATGTGATATACATGTGATATGCCATGTATGGAGGTTTAAATAGAGATTTCTATGCTTTGTGAATGTTTAGACCTTGCAAATATGAGAAATGAGATGTTGGGTTGGAAAGGTAGTTTGAGATGGAATTGAAGGGGGTATTGTGAATCCCTTTTTGGAAGTGCTTTCTTTGACAAAGTTTTGTGGCTATGTGAAGGGGTTTCTCCCGCATTTTGGATGGTTAGAAAAAGTTTTAGAATCATGGCTATATTAGAGTTTTATAGTGCACATGAGTTGTTTGATGAAATGCCTAATAGTGGTTTGAGTATGAGTAGTGAACCTTAATTCTTGCAACATTGCATGTTGGCATTTCATAAGTGCATTAATGGAGATGAACCATCCATAGGCACTAATTGTGCATTGAAAAGTGACTTAAGAAAGTGTAGGAAACTTGTGTATGCAATTACCCTATGAGTAGAGCTTGGTAGATGCATGCAACTACTCTAAGAGTAGAGAGAATGACAAATGCTAGAATGGAGTGAATTAGAAGAGTAGAATAGATGGGTTGATGCTTTGTGATCATCACCCGATAGTTATGGGAATCGGGTTGATGCTTTGTGATCACCACCCGAATAGCCCTTAGAGACGGGTCGATGCTTTGTGATCGCACCCATGAGTAGTAGAAACGAGTGGATGCTTTGTGACCACCACCAAAGGTTAGTTGTTAGAAGTGGGTTGATGCTTTGTGATCATCATCCAACATTCAGAAGTGGGCTGATGCTTTGTGATCATCACCCAACGTTGACTAGAGACGGGTTAATGCTTGGTGATCGTTACCCAAAAGTTATGAGAAACGGGTAGGTGCTAAGTGGTCTCCACCCGATAGTTAGGAAAAATCGAGTAGGTGCTTTGTGATCCCCACTCGGTAGTCACTAAGAACGGGTTGGTATGTGGTGAATTCCACCCGATAGTCATGAAGAGTGAGATGGTGCCTGTGAACGCCATCTGCACGCATTCTCCCGGTAAGATGAGGCCATGCTGATTTAATAGAAAGAGTAAATAGTATAAGGAAAGAATTAAGAGTTACATACGAAGAATGATAGAGGGTTTTACTTACTGAGCATTATTTTGTGCTCACCCCGTTATTTTCCTTTTGTGGGATGCGGATCTAGGTGTTGATGCATCCGGAGGGGCGTTGCAGCGAGGGAGCAATAGCTACACTGCTTTCCCTCTATTTTTGTCTTTTTAAAATGAATTTTTGTAAACAAGACTCTTTGTGTATAAAAGACATATGAATTGAAATGAAAAAGAAAACTTTGGGCCCAATTTTCTATTGTTATTATGCATGCATTGTACTAGTTTTCAAAGAGCTTGTTACATTTTTTGGTATCGAGCAAAGATTTTGGGATTGAACAGTTGTACTTATTCTCATCGCCACGACGCCCCTCTAACCGATCGTGAGTAATTCTTTCCTCATGCCCATTGTTTCTTGAGTTCATTAGTGTGATCATTTTGTGGATGAGGCGTAGTTATCGAAATCGCGGTAAGGGTGTGGTGAATGAAGGAGAACTTTCTAACCCACCAGAGTCTATGCCCCCTCCCTTGGATGAAGCTAGAATCTGGGGAATTATACAGCAAGTCATGGCAGAAACTCAGGGGAGAGTTGTGCCCCCTCCCCGCATGTACCGCCCTGTTACAAATGTCGAAGGAGGACAACCGATACCTCCCCGGTCTGCATGCAGTGGAACCGATTTACGGTCTTTCTAGTCAGCATCAACCCTCAGAGTTTAAGGGTACTACAGATCCAGTAATAGCAGAAAAGTGGCTTGGGTCAGTAGAACGAGCCACAAGTTTATTTCCCATGTCAGACTAGGAGAAGATCCGGTATGTGAGTTTCTTGTTTCGGGGTGATGCCCGAATTTGGTGGGAATTAATGGAAGAAACTCATGATGTGACAGTAATGACGTGGGAAGAGTTCAGCCAAGAGTTTGAGGCCGAGTATAGAACAGAGGACCAAGTTCATGAGAAGGTCCAAGAATTTATCAGTTTACAGCAAGGGACTAGCGTTGTGAAAGAGTACTCGGTGAGATTCAACTCTCTTGCAAGGTTTGCACCCGGAATAGTTAGCACTCCGGCCTTGAGAAGGGATAAGTTTGTGCATGGGTTGAAGCCGGAGATAGCCCGGGATATAATGACAAGCTCCAACCCTCCTCGAAATTATAGTAAGGCTTTGAGGCGGGCGATGAAGGCGGAGATTTTTGAGAACAAAATCTTCCCCGTAGGATCCTCGACAGGAGGACCGAAGGAGCTATCCTCCACTCCTCAGAGAGAGAAACATGAGGGTGTAAAAGGTAAAGACATGAAGAATCAGAAAAAGAAGTTTCAGTATAGACAAAATAGAAAAGAGTGGAAGAATAAGCGACCTCGGACGGAAGGGTTTCCTCTTCGCCCTAAATGTGGGAGGAATCACCCGGGAGAATGTCTGAGGGATCAGAGAGTATGTTATAGGTGCCGACAACCAGGGCACATGATGAGAAATTGTAAAGCTCCTCTTCCACCAACCACTCAGGGTTCAGGAGGTACTACAAATGCCAGAGTTTTTACTGTGGCACAGGGGGAAGCAGAGGCTACCCATCATTAGCATCGGGTCGGCTTATTATTTCATTCAGTCCCTTTAAATGCTTTAATTGATTCAGGCGCTACTCATTCGTTCATATCTTATGGGATGCTTGAGAGATTAGGTTTGAAACCTACTAGAACGATTCAACCCATTAAGATAGAACTACCCGATGGGGTTAGTGTTGTGACTCAAGAGATCTTGTTAAGGGAGTCCTTAGTGATCCAGGGGAGAGAGTTAACCGATGACTTAATAGTTTTCGATATGCCCGATTTTGATGTGATTCTGGGCATGGACTTCCTAGGGAGATATGGAGTAGAGATTGACTGTCGAAAAAAGAAGGCGAGGTTTAACCTCGATAGTGTAGATAAGTTTAGTTTTAGAGAAGGCTATCAATTGAGCATGCTGATTAGTAGCGTGAAAGCCAAGAAGATGTTGAGAAAGGGGTGTTCGGGATATATTGCCCATGTAGTGCAAAGTGGTGATGTTCCACAGTTAGAGATTCAGAGGGTGCCAGTAGTTCGAGACTTTCTAGATGTGTTTCCTGAAGAGTTACTGGGTTTGCCTCCAGAGAGAGAGGTAGAATTTAGTATCGAACTAGCACCAGGGACAACACCAATATCTAAAGCCCCTTATCGAATGGCCCCAGCTGAGCTCCAAGAATTAAAGAAGCAACTCCAAGAGCTTTTAGATAAAGGTTTTATCCGACCAAGTCATTATCCTTGGGGAGCTCCAATCCTGTTTGTGAAAAAGAAGGATGGATCACTAAGGATGTGTATTGATTATAGGGAGTTGAATAAAGTTACAATGAAGAATAAGTACCCACTACCCTGGATAGATGACATTTTTGATCAGTTGAAAGGAGCGGCAGTGTTCTCCAAAATTGATTTGAGGTCCGGGTGCCATCAGGTAAGAGTGGCTGAGCAAGATGTGGCTAAAACTCCGCCTTTCGTACGGATATGGGCATTATGAATTTGTAGTGATGCCTTTTGGCTTGACTAATGCCCCCAACAGCTTTTTATGGACTTGATGAACAGGTATTCCATGAGTATTTGGACCAGTTCATTGTTGTCTTCATCGGCTTTACATTCCGATTTACTCAAAGTCAAGAGAAGAGCATGAGAAACACTTGAGATTAGTATTGCAACGCCGAGAGAAAAGAAGTTGTGTGCTAAATTTTCTAAGTGTGAGTTTTGGTTGAACCAAGTGATATTCCTGGGTCATACCGTATCGAAGGAAGGGATTTCGGTAGATCCGAGTAAAGTGCGCAACTCGGAATGGCGTGGGGGGAGAACCGTGAAAGAAATCGGGAGTTTCTTAGGCTTAGCGGGGTTACTACCGGCGATTTGTAGCGGGGTTCGGGATTCACCCTTGGCTAAACCTGCTGACACTCTTACCAAGCAAAAACTCCTTTTGTCCGGTCAGAAGATGTGAAGAAAGCTTCCAAGAGTTGAAGAAGAGATTAACAACGCCTCCCCGTATTAGTGTTACCACAGGAGGGTGTAGAATATGATATTTATATAGACGCCTCTCTGCAGGGACTTGGCGCCGTGCTGATGCAGTTAGGTAGGGTTATAGCTTATGCTTCTCGTCAATTGACAGAGTACGAGACCAGATACCCTACGCATGATTTAGAATTGGCAGCCGTGGTCTTTGCCTTAAAGATTTGGAGGCATTACCTTTATGGTGTGAAGAGTAATATCTACATCGACCATAAGGGTCTAAAATACTTCTTCACTCAAAAGAAGTTGAATATGAGGCAAAGAAGGTGGTTAGACCTGGTTAAAGATTATGATTGTGAGATCATGTACCAACCGGGGAAAGCCAATGTAGTAGCCGATGCCTTGAGTAGAAAAGCCCATGTTTTCCGGCTTACCAGCCAGAAAGAGTTAATAGAAGATTTGTCTAAGGAGCAGATTGAAGTGGTTCCGGGAAGAATTACCAGCCTAGAGGTACAGTCCTCTTTACTAGAGGAAATTAGAGAAAAGCAAATGGTCATGAGTGGTGTCGAAAACAAGCTTCAAAGCAAGTGCGTGAGGGCAAGACAAACAGAGTTCTTTGTGAGAGATGGTGTCCTCTATTTCCCAGAAATCGGTTGTGCATTCCTCCAAATGAGGAGTTGAAACAAAATTCTTATGGAGGCACATGACACACCGTACACCGCTCATCCAGGAGCAACCAAGATGTATCAGGATGTAAAGAAAGGCTATTGGTGGTCAGGTATGAAAAAAGACATTGCAGAGTTTGTGGCTAAATGTCTAACTTGTCAATAGGTGAAAGCAGAACATCAACGGCCGTCAGGGTTGCTTCAGCCATTGAGTATTCCAGAGTGGAAATGGGAGAGCGTTTCAATGGATTTTATCACGGGTCTCCCCAGAGTGCAGAAATGATGTAATGCTATATAGGTGATTGTGGATAGGTTAACCAAGTCAGCCCATTTTCTTCCAAAGAAAGGAAAGTACCACTACGATCGCCTTGGCTCATTTACCTCAAGGAGATAGTCGTTGCATGGTGTGCCCAAGACTATAGTATCGATAGAGATTCCAGATTTGTTTCATTCCTCGGACAAGTTTACAGAGGAGTTTGGGTACCCGTTTAGCATTCAAGATCGCCTATCATCCTCGATGATGGCCAAACCGAGAGAACGAATCAGTGCTCGAGGATATGTTGAGGCCTCGTTGCATGGATTATAGAGTATCCCGGCATGAGATGTTACCATTAGTGGAATTTGCCTACAACAACAGTTATCAGTCCTACAATTAGAATGGCGCCTTACGAGGCTTTATATGGTAGACGATGTAGGTCCCCGCTACATTGGGATGAAGTAGGCAAAAGGTGAGTTGAGTACCGCTCTTGGGCCAGAGATGACTCAGAAACTAGTAGAAGATGTGAAGTTGATCAAAAAATAGAATGAAACAAGCCCAAGATAGACAAGAGTTATGCCGACTTGAAAAGGAAAGAGGTAGAATTCCAAGTGGGCGATAAAGTGTTTCTGAAAGTTTCCCCTTACAAGCGAGTAATGCGCTTCGGAAGCAAAGGGAAGCTAGCACCGAGGTATGTAGGTCCTTTTGAGGTCTTGCAGCGAGTGGGAAAGGTGGCCTATAGATTGGCACTACCACCTAGCATGGACAGGGTGCATGAGGTTTTCCATGTCTCGATGCTATGGAAATATGTAAGTGATCCCCTCCACATCCTGAGCGTAGAGGACGTTGAAGTAACAGAGAATCTTGTATATGAAGAACATCCAGCTCAGATCTTAGATCGAAGGGTTAAAGAACTTCGGAATAAGAGTGTTCCGCTAGTGAAGGTTCTTTGGAGGAATCATAAAGTGGAAGAGGCCACTTGGGAGGTAGAACGGGACATGCAGAATCGTTTCCCAGAGTTATTTGCATGAATTTCGGGGACAAAATTCTTTTAAGGGGGAAAGAATTGTAACGCCCCACTTGAGGTACGTAGCTGTTGTTTCTTCCTTTGCTCTTATTTGAATTGGTTTTTGGTAATATTGAGTGTTGTGTTGAATACTTGCCCTGAAATTGGTTGAAAACTAAGAAGTTCGCCACGTGCGTTCACCGAGGCGAAGAAGAATCTTTGCCGCGCGAAGGTGTTGAAGCCCACGAGGAAGCGCTGGACAGCTGCCGTGGCGATAGAAGGTTGCCCGCCGCGGACGAGCCGATTAAATTGTTTGTTAAGTTTTAGATATTTTCTTCCCTAAGGGCAATTTGACCATTCTACCCCTAATTAGTAGGAAAAGTGGGGAGTTAATTGTAAGGATTTTTCATGGAGAATATGTTGATATGGGGGTGAGTTTGTAATGAATCAAAGGATATAGATGGAATTCCCAAAGAAGAGTAAGGGCATAATGGGAATGCTTGGGTATAAATTTCATTAAAAGGAATTAAGAGTAAGCAAACCCCTCATGCTTCTTCTTCAACGCCACTTTCTTCTCTTGTTTCCTCTCAACTTCTCTTTTCTTTTGATCAAGGAGTTCCAAGGGATTTTTGAAGTGATTTGGGGTAGAAAAGCAACCTAAGGCTTTCTAAGGTAAGGATTCCTTTTTAAGTTGTGTGATTTGTGAGTTTTAGTTTATATTGAAGTTTGAGGGTTTTTTGTTCTTTTGGTTAAGAGTAGAGGAAAAGTCAAGCAAAGCAAAGGAAAGGAAGAGTTGGTGAAGTCTCTCCATAACAAGGTAAGTAAACCCCAACCCAAGTTGAGATTTAGGAATTCTCTTGATTAGGGTTTTGGTAGAAATGATGTATGTATGTGATATACATGTGATATGCCATGTATGGAGGTTTAAATAGAGATTTCTATGCTTTGTGAATGTTTAGACCTTGCAAATATGAGAAATGCGATGTTGGGTTGGAAAGGTAGTTTGAGATGGAATTGAAGGGGTATTGTGAATCCCTTTTTGGAAGTGCTTTCTTTGACAGGTTTTGTGGCTATGTGAAGGGGTTTCTCCGCATTTTGGATGGTTAGAAAAAGTTTTAGAATCATGGCTATATTAGAGTTTTATAGTGCACATGAGTTGTTTGATGAAATGCCTAATAGTGGTTTGAGTATGAGTAGTGAACCTTAATTCTTGCAACATTGCATGTTGGCATTTCATAAGTGCATTAATGGAGATGAACCATCCATAGGCACTAATTGTGCATTGAAAAGTGACTTAAGAAAGTGTAGGAAACTTGTGTATGCAATTACCCTATGAGTAGAGAGCTTGGTAGATGCATGCAACTACTCTAAGAGTAGAGAGAATGACAAATGCTAGAATGGAGTGAATTAGAAGAGTAGAATAGATGGGTTGATGCTTTGTGATCATCACCCGATAGTTATGGGAATCGGGTTGATGCTTTGTGATCACCACCCGAATAGCCCTTAGAGACGGGTCGATGCTTTGTGATCGTCACCCGATGAGTAGTAGAAACGAGTGGATGCTTTGTGACCACCACCAGGTTAGTTGTTAGAAGTGGGTTGATGCTTTGTGATCATCATCCAACATTCAGTAGAAGTGGGCTGATGCTTTGTGATCATCACCCGACAGTGACTAGAGACGGGTTAATGCTTGGTGATCGTTACCCAAAAGTCATGAGAAACGGGTAGGTACTAAGTGGTCTCCACCCGATAGTTAGGAAAAATCGAGTAGGTGCTTTGTGATCCCCACTCGGTAGTCACTAAGAACGGGTTGGTACTGTGTGAATTCCACCCGATAGTCATGAAGAGTGAGATGGTGCTGTGTGAACGCCATCCGGCCGTACCTCCGGTAAGATGAGGCCATGCTGTTTAATAGAAACAGAAATAGTATAAGGAAAGAATTAAGAGTTACATACGGGGACAGACAGATAGAGGGTTTTACTTACTGAGCATTATTTTGTGCTCACCCCGTTATTTTCCTTTGTGGATGCAGGATCTAGGTGTTGATGCAATGAGGGGCGTCGGCAAGCGAGGAGCAATAGCTACACTGCTTTCTCCCCGTTTTGTCTTTTAAAATGAATTTTTTGTAAATAAGACTCTTTGTGTATAAAAGACATATGAATTGAAATGAAAAGAAAACTTTGGGCCCAATTTTCTATTGTTATTATGCATACATTGTACTAGTTTTCAGCAGTTGTTACAATCTTATTATTTCATCAAACAATTCATTACTTTTCTTTTTAAAGACTTCCTTTTGTTACTGCTCATTTGCAAAAGATTGTCAGTATTACTAAATGATTCTTGACTGTGTTTCAATTCGGTTTTTACCATTTCAAACGCCTCCTCCGATATCTTCATTTGTTCTTCCAATCTACGAACCTCAGAAATCACGTCTTCATTTTCTTTTTTCACATTTGAGATCACATCTTCTGAAACAAGCCAACGTTCTCTGATTTCTAACAAACCTTCGTAAGCCTATTTCAAAAACAATGAAACTACCTTAATGTCACCATGCTAAATAAATTATATATTCAATTACATATGTGATAAAGTAAAAAAAACATTACCTCTATCCCCAAACTGAATGTTGTCCTGTCTAGATCTTCTTTAGAAAGAGTTTTCCATTTTCGTTTAGAATTCGTAATTGGACCCTCTTGCTGACAAGTTTTCTACCATTTCACCAATTTGCATAATGGAATTTCTTCTGACTGATTATCTTCTTCTTCAATCAATTCAACATGGTAGGAACCAAAAGCAAGTTTCGTAGGATTGGAGACTGATGCAGGTAAAATAGAAGCCTATACTTCAGAATCAAGCCTTCGAATAAATTTCATAAAGTTTTTTGGAGCCATTACTACAATTAAAAAATATAATTTCATCAGATAGATAAAAACAAAGAAAACAAATCATCACTCAACTTAATAGAAATTGTAAGACTTCGTTATTGCTTGGGAGACATTTATTCTTCGTAAAACGTGATAGAGACACAAGATTACAACTGGTGATTGCAACTTGAAAACAAAATAACATGCAAGCACTATATTAGACCGCTATTAATATACTCACCATATATGACAGTACATGTATAAAATTTCTAATGAAATTAGTAAAACAACTTAACCATTTCCACAAAATGTAAAATTGCATGGAAGTTTCCAAATCCATGACTCCAGTTGCTACAATTCTCATTAAAACAACAATATCTCGAACTTACTACAAAGAACACCAAAACCTTGTACATTGGAACATATCAACGTCACCACAAAATATCACATTGCCGAAAATGTAAACAAGTTACGAACATTTGATATACATTCCAAAAGCGAAGAAAAATAAATGCATCGAAATTATAAAAAAAAAATTTGAACAAAAATAAAACAAAAAAATTAGTACTAAGATACATCGAAGTTTTCCGAAAACTAAATAGATAATTAGATGATAACAATGCTGTAAGTAATTGATCTACCATACGCAGCAGAAAACAAAAATTCAATCGGTAAATCAATTACCTTTCTTTGCCAAGATCCGAGTATAGATTATACCGTTTGCATGTTTATAAACAAAATCTGTATAAAGTAAATCCATTCAAGGATTAGAATACTTACGTATGTTTGGAGGCTCCTTCGAATATCTTTGATTTCGGACACGAACACTATTCATGATTACTGTTCACCGTCTACTGTTCACATGATTCTTCGCTAATCGATCCAAAGTAGGATCGCACTCACGGAAGTCCACACGAAGATAATCCGCAGAACCCTTGATTATTTTGCTAGAACAATCAAGGGCTTCAAGAATCAAGAAAGAAGAAGGCAAAAAGTTTTCTTCTTGAGAGAGAGAGAGATAGGGTGGCTAGGGTTTTAATTGAATGAATAATTCTCTTCATATGTTTTAATTTTAAGTTGCACTTATATAGTGCAACAATTAAAACCCTATTCCACCTAGGAATAGCCATGGGCTCCAACCCTAGTTCACCCTTGCAACCAAACACACCCTTTATAGTATTTTAATTAATTAATTATTGTTATTATTAAAATCAATTAATATATAATAATATATTAATATTTAATTAATAATAATAATTCATTTAAATATATACATAGATATATTTAAATATAATCTCACTAACTTAAATTTAATATTAAAATTAAATACAGGCAACAACCTCAGCAAATTTAATTGAACTGTGAGATTACCAAAATATCATTTCGTCCTAAAAGACAAAAATACCTTTCTCACAAATTGATCCTTAAATTATCTTCTAAGTGTGTGACCCGTAGGCTCCTCATCATATCAGTAGTGTGTAGCATCGCGATTAACACTAATTAATCGTCTCACTACACATAGACCAAGATTGGCCCCTAGCAAGACATCATGGCCACCCGATAGATTCGGATTCAGCGAAACCGCAGCCTGTCAACGATATGGTTACAATGCAATCAAATCCTTTCATCATATGTTATCTCATCGAGACTGAGGTACATTAAATAGTGTCAACCTCAGATATCCTCGACATGTTTGTATTCAGTTAATGGACCAATGACCGGAATAATAAATTGGATTAAGCATTAACTCAATCCCACTATGGCCACAGATTTAGTGTCATTGTCATTTACTAAATTACCCAGTGAGATAACTTCTTTCGTATCGAGGAGTGATGAATCCTTTGTCGATCCATCATAGTCTCGATACACTTCTCAATGTAGCCAATCACTACCGTATTGATAGCTCTAAATAGAACTATGTTGGGCTAGTGTCAAACTATACCAGTTGGTGCACAAGGCGTTCTAATGATCTCAAGTCTAAGGATCACATGCACCACCATCCATTAGAATATTTGTTCCATAGACACTGGGGTTACCATCCATATGGAATCCTCTGGTGGGTCTGTCCAGTGAACTTGCCTCTAGCAAGCACCTATGCGTTGCACCAGGTTGTCGGCAAACAACCTTGATAGGTGAGATCAGTCACGGCCTTTCGACAGGGTCGTTCAACACTATGATAGCCTTACCGTATTATTTGTGTCCTTGGTCGGAATAATACTGGGGCTACGGATGTTTCTAGAATGGCCACACATGTGATCATAGGGTTCTTACTATCAAGATTTGAAACACTTGATACCCTCGTCACGGTTCTACCATCTTAAGGACATATATCATTACAAACACGATATAGAAGAATATGTCTTTTATTGATAAATAAACATTTATTACAGAGTCAATTTTACAATAATTGATTGGCTCTAGGGCACCTATTCTAACAATCTCCCACTTGCACTATAGCCAATCATTCATGTATTTAATACCGAATGACCTTAACTGTTTTTCATGCTTTTGCTACGACAGAGGTTTCGTCAGTGGATCGGCAAGATTGTCATTAGAATGCACTTTACTAATCTGTACATCTTTCCTCTCAACCATTTCTCTAATGAGATGAAAACGTCTGAGTATGTGTCTGGACTTTTGGTGAGTCCGCTACAATGCTTTGCTTGGATCTCTTCCAGCTCACTGCACCCCATTGAGACAAAATACAAACCCTGATTGCGATCGATAATCATCTTTACCCGTTTGGAAACTAGCATCATTGTATCCTCTTATAGTGGGCTCATCTTCCTTTCTATAAACCAAGAGCATGTCCTTAGTCCTCTTCAGGTACTTAAGGATGTTCTTGTCAGCTATCCAGTGACGCTCAAGGATGTTCTTGTCAGCTATCCAGTGACACTCACTTGGATCTGATTGATATCTACTACAAGTGCTTAAAGCACATGATACATTAATTTGAGTACATAACATGGCATACATGACAGATCCAATTGCTGACGCATATGGGATCCTCTTCATTCAATCTCTCTCATCATATGTTTTAGGACACATATCCTTAGAGAGATAGACACCATGTGACATAGGAAGAAATCCCTTCTTGGATTCTTCCATACTGAATCTCTTTAGTACCTTGTCAATATATGTACTCTGACTTAGGCCAAGCAACCTACGTGTTCTATCTTGGTAGATCTTTATTCTGAGGATGCAGGCTGCTTCTCCTAAGTCTTTCACGGAGAAGCACTTGGATAACCAAGTCTTTACCGACTGCAAGTTCAGTATATCATTCCCGATCAGAAGTATGTCATCGACATACAACACTAGGAATGCCACTATGCTCCCACTCACTTTCTCATAAACACAAGGCTTATCTTCATTCTTGATAAAACCGAATTCTTTTACAGCTTCATCAAAATGAATGTTCCAGCCATCTCTCAGGCTTATAGTGTACTATCCTAGATCTACGTAGCTCCTGTGCTACTTGAGGTGGTTCACTTTGATCCACAAGTTGTGGAGTAACCTCCTCCTGATGTTCAACCACTGCTTGTGACACATCTTCCCATCCTTCGTCTAATATATCTTGTAGCTCTAGAACTTCATCGAGTTCTACTTTTCTCCCACTAGTACTTCTTAGAAAAAATTCATTTTCTAAAAAGACACCAGTACGAGCAACAAAAAATTTGCGCTCTTCAAGATGGTAGAAATAGTATCCTTTGGTCTCTTTAGGATACCCCACAAATATACATTTGTAGGATTTTAGTCCCAGCTTGTTCGAAGTCAATTTCTTGACATAAGCTTCGCAACCCCAAATCCTTAGATAAGACAAATTGGGCTTTCGCCCATTCCATAGTTCAAATGGAATCTTGTCTACAGACTTTGACGGCACATGGTTCAAAATGTGAGTTGCAGTCTCTAGTGCATAACCCGAGAATGATGCAAGTAAATCACTAAAACTCATCATGGACCTAACCGTGTCAAGTAAGGTCCTAGTCCTCCTTTCAGACACTCCATTATGTTGGGGTGTATACGGAGGGGTGAATTGTGATACTATCCCACATTCCTTTAGGTATTCAGAAAACCCTGAGCTTAATTATTCACCTCCTCGATCCGACTGAAGAGCTTTAATACTTTTGCCCAACAGATTATGTACTTCATTCTTGAATTCATTAAACTTATCAAAGACTTCAAATTTATGTCTCATGAGGTAGACATAACCATATCTACTGAAATCATCAGTGAATGTGATGAAGTAGGAATATCCACCTCTGGCTTCAACTATTAGTGGACCACATACATCATTATGGATGATGTCTAATAGTTTAGTAGCCCTTTCACTTTGTCCTATGAAAGGTGACTTGGTCATCTTGCCTAAAAGGCATTATTCGCATACCTCAAATGACTGGAAGTCAAAAGGGTCCAAAACTCCACCCCTTTGAAGTTTTGCAATGTAGGTCTGATTAACATGACCCAATCTATAATGCCAGAGGGATGTATGGTTTTGTTTGTTATGTTTAGCTTTCTGAGTTTCAACGTTGAGAATATCCTTATTGTTCAAATCAAGAACATATAATCCGTTATATAACCTTGCAATTCCAAATAGAATACCATTCAAACTAAAGGACAACAATCCATTAGAAATCTCAAAATGATATCCTATATTATCCAAAGCGGATACTGAAATAATGTTTCTAGAAATCGCAGGTACAAAATAACAGTCTTTGAGTTCTAATAATAAGCCCGAAGGCAAAGACAAACAATAAGTCCCTATAGCTAATGCAGCCACATGTGCTCCATTTCCAACTCGTAGGTCCACTTCTCCCTTGGCGAGCAATCTACTATGCCTTAGTCCCTGCACATCAGTACAAATGTGAGTACCACATCTTGTGTCAATGACCCAAGATGTTGAAGGAGAGAAGTTAATCTCAATCATAAACATACCTAAAGTCGAAGCATCTTACTTCTTCTTGTTTGCGAGGAAAGCCTTGTAGTGCTTCCTCTAGTGGCCAGACTTGCACAATAGAAACAGACTACCTTCCCACCTATCCCAACGCCACCCACAGGCTTGAGAGCATCCTGATGCGTTGATTTGACAACATGCAATGTGTAGCAAGTGCACTAGTCGTAAAAAGTAATAAAATGATGAATAGAGTATTGTTCCCATGAGGATTGCGTGTTAAGTACTAATTTGCCTAGTTTTGTAACTCGTTGAAGAAAATAAAGATTTTTGGATTTGCGAGAGACAAAAACATAAATTAACAAAAAATCAATAACGTAAATTAAAATTCTAACGAATTAAGAAAATATAAATTCAAGACAAAGAGGTTAGGGTTTGACTTCACTAAGTTACTCTGATTCAATCTGCAGTTGATGTTGCTATTAAACTCACATGCGAGGATTATAAATCGAATTCCCTAAGTTGTAAAACACACCTTCTTAGGCTATATTTTCCTACTTATCCCTTTTAAGCTTCCGCACCCAACAAAATGAAGATTAATAGTTCAAAGTCTTTTAAGCTAAATGGAACCTTAAAGTGATTTCATAGATCTCCGAACCTATCTTTAGCATTCATTAAACTATGGTATTTACTCTAAGAGGCTAACAAATGAATCACTTCTCAGTCTTATCATGCTCAACATTTAATTCAATTTCATTAAGAATAAGAATAAATACAAAATCCAATGCAATAGAACATAAAAACAACATCTAAAATAGATTAAACCATTGTAATCAAAGTTAGGTCAAAACCCTAACCCAAAAGTGGATTAGTTCATATTTAAATTTAAGAAATTCGGACAATAAACTGTAATTAAAGAATTCAACATACTAAAATAGTAAGAAGAGAATGAAATCTTCCCTAAATGAAGACCCTGTAACGCCCCACTTGAGGTACGTGGTTGTTGTTTCTTCTTTCGCTCTTATTTGAGTTGGTTTTTGGTAATATTGTTTGATTGAGTGTTGTGTTGAATATTTGCCCTGAAATTGGTTGAAAATAGAAGAAGTTCAGTATGCCATGCTTCGCCGGGGCGAAGGAGAATCTTCGCGGCGAAGAGGTGGTGAAGCCACGGGGAAGGCTGTGACCAGCGCCAGCGACGGCGAGTTGCTTACCGCGGCGACAGTGCCGATTAAATTGTTTGTTAAGTTTTAGATATTTTCTTCCCTAAGGGCAATTTGACCATTCTACCCCTAATTAGCAGGAAAAGTGGGGAGTAATTTGTAAGAATTTTTCATGGAGAATATGTTGATATGGGGGTGAGTTTGTAATGAATCAAAGGATATAGATGGAATTCCCAAAGAAGAGTAAGGGCAAAATGGGAATGCTTGGGTATAAATTTCATTAAAAGGAATTAAGAGTAAGCAAACCCCTCATTCTTCTTCTTCAACGCCACTTTCTTCTCTTGTTTCCTCTCAACTTCTCTTTTCTTTTGATCAAGGAGTTCCAAGGGATTTTTGAAGTGATTTGGGGTAGAAAAGCAACCTAAGGCTTTCTAAGGTAAGGATTTCTACTTAAGTTGTGTGATTTGTGAGTTTTAAGTTATTTTGAAATTTGAGGGTTTTTGTTATTTTGGTTAAGAGTAGAGAAAAAGTTAAGCAAAACAAGGGAAAGGAAGAGTTAGTGAAGTCTCTCCATAACAAGGTAAGTAAACCCCAACCCAAGTTGAGATTTAAGAATTCTCTTGATTAGGGTTTTGGTAGAAATGATGTATGTATGTGATATACATGTGATATGCCATGTATGGAGGTTTAAATAGAGATTTCTATGCTTTGTGAATGTTTAGACCTTGCAAATATGAGAAATGAGATGTTGGGTTGGAAAGGTAGTTTGAGATGGAATTGAAGGGGTATTGTGAATCCCTTTTTGGAAGTGCTTTGACAGGTTTTGTGGCTATGTGAAGGGGTTTTTCCCCATTTTGGATGGTTAGAAAAAGATTTAGACTCATTGCTATAGTAGAGTTTTATAGTGCACATGAGTTGTTTGATGAAATGCCTAATAGAGGTTTGAGTATGAGTAGTGAACCTTAATTCTTGCAACATTGCATGTTGGCATTTCATAAGTGCATTAGTGGAGATGAACCATCCATAGGCACTAATTGTGCATTGAAAAGTGACCTAAGAAAGGGTAGGAAAATTGTGTATGCAATTACCCTATGAGTAGAGAGCTTGGTGGATGCAACTACTCTAAGAGTAGAGAGAATGAAAAATGCTAGAATAGAGTGAATTAGAAGAGTAGAATAGATGGGTCGATGCTTTGTGATCATCACCCAATAGTTATGGGAATCGGGTTGATGCTTTGTGATCACCACCCGAATAGCCCTTAGAGATGGGTCGATGCTTTGTGATCGTCACCCGATGAGTAGTAGAAATGGGTAGATGCTTTGTGACCACTACCCGGTTAGTTGTTAGATAAGTGGGTTGATGCTTTGTGATCATCATCCAACATTTAGTAGAAGTGGGTTGATGCTTTGTGATCATCACCCGACAGTGACTAGAGACGGGTTAATGCTTGGTGATCGTTACCCAAAAGTCATGAGAAACGGGTAGGTGCTAAGTGGTCTCCACCCGATAGTTAGGAAAACCGAGTAGGTGCTTTGTGATCCCCACTCGGTAGTCACTAAGAAAGGGTTGGTACTGTGTGAATTCCACCCGATAGTCATGGAGAGTGAGATGGTGCTATGTGAACGCCATCCGGCCGTACCTCCGGTAAGATGAGGCTATGGTATTTAGTAGAAACAGAAATATAAACAGAAATAGTATAAGGAAAGAATTAAGAGTTATACATACGGGGACAGACAGATAGAGGGTTTTACTTACTGAGCATTATTTTGTGCTCACCCCGTTATTTTCCTTTGTGGATGTAGGATCTAGGTGTTGATGCAGTCAGAGGGGCATCGGCAAGCGAGGAGCAATAGCTACACTGTTTCCCCCGTTTTGTCTTTTAAAATGAATTTTTATAAACAGTACTCTTTGTGTATAAAAGACATATGAATTGAAATGAAAAGAAAACTTTGGGCCCAATTTTCTATTGTTATTATGCATGCATTGTACTAGTTTTCAGCAGTTATTACAGACCCAAACTTGCTCCAACCTCCAATTTCTTCCTCTTCTTCTCTCAAAATCCGAACTTCCTCAAAAATGAGCTAAGGCTCTCTTAAATAGTCGGCCAAAACCCTAGGATTCTAATGCAATACATTTAAAACACAACGTTTTAATAAACTGAAGAATTGCAATTTTTGTTGCGGTGAAGAATAAACTTCGCCACAGCATCGAATTGAAATCTCGCCGAGGCTAGCTTGCCGCGACAGAGAATTATCTTTGCCGCGGCGAACTTTGCTCATCTTTTTTGAAATTATGAAACTGTCCTTCGCTTGCTTCTTTGCTTGAATCTTTGATCTTCATGATCCTCGATAGGAACGAGCTTCATAGTGCTTCCACTCCGCATCAGAATTTCCCCGATTCCTAAATTTCTCTTGATTCTAGGTCCAGAAACTCAATTTCGTTCTGTTTTGCTCCAACTGCATGTTTTAACCTGAAACGTAAAATATATGAATTTAAGTTGCAATTCAAGCACAAAACGACTTAAGAAGTATCCAAAATCCTACCAAAAAGTACAAAAAAACAGTATAATCCTAGAATTATCACATCCTATCCTTTAGGCTTAGGCTTGGGGTTGGCCTTGGCCTTTCCCTTGCCTTTACCCTTTCCTTCACTACCAGCTACCAGTAAAACAGGCTTGGACTTCTTCAAGTCCTGCCTGCAGTCCTTAGCATGTTCAAAAGCTCCGACAGGGTTTTCACCATAACGTTCATATTGAAGTTCATTATGAATGGTGCATAAGAGTCAAATAAGGATTGAAGAATTAAATCCACTTGTAATTTTGCATCCAACTCAAACCCCAAAGTCTCAAGCCTTTCCATGTGCTCGATCATTTTGAGCACATAAGGGCCAACTTGGGCTCCCTCGGTCAGGTGACTTCCAAACAGTGCTTTTGACACCTTGTACCTCTCATGTCGAGCATTCCCTTCGTAAAACTCCTTGAGGTGTAGAATGATGGCAGCAACATCCATATTCTCATGCTGCTTTTGCAGCACTGGTGTCATCAATGCTAACATCAAGCATTGAACGCCATCAACATCATCAAGGAACTTTTGATAAGTATCATTTACTTCCTGAGTGGCATCAGGATTAGGCTCAACCATGTATGGCTTATCAAGGATATACAATTTCTTTTCAGACTTAAGTATAATCCGAAGATTATGATACCAGTCCGAGAAATTGGATCCATCCAACCTATTTTCTTTCTCGATTATCGGTCGCAAGTTCATAAGGCTCATTTTTAAGTGAATCTACAATTCAGAAAAGTAAAGTCAATATAATGTTTATTATTTCTTAATATGGTCTTTTATTAGAAACACTCCCACTATTTTCCTCAAGCCAATAGTCCGCACTATCAACTCGGGAAAACCCGTTTGCTTTCCTAGTGAACTGAGATCCCATCTGGCCTATTTCAAACCTTCGCTGTGGCGAACAAGCCAAAATGGGTTGATTAGGTAGGCCAACAAACTTAATCCACACCAGTTGATAGCTTCCACTACCAACCTCAAATGTGAAGTAAGCCAACAACCAATCACACAATCCAACAGCCTAGCCATCATCCTCAAGTGTGATTCCTAGTATCAGTAGAGTGGACACTACATGTCCCACGTACACTCAACATGTGTACTTCTCTACTATGCCTATGACGTGTTTATCAACCTTCGTTGTGGCGAACAAGCAAAGTTGTCATTTTAAGTCGACCCATCATCATTAAGGAAAACTCCAATGAATTTTAACCTCCCACTGGTAGAAGTGTACCCTTCGTTATGGTGAACAAGGTTCTGACGAACAGTGGTTTGATTAAAACCATGGTGATGGAAGACATACGTGACTTAATATATCTTATTTGAGGGTTTTTATTTAATGTCTCACCAGATTATTATCTTTGTTAGAATGTCATTGTTTGGCATGTTATTGAACATTCAACTTTAGCATGCATTCTAAACAAAATAAAATGTGCAGGTACATGGCCCACTAAAACCGATTTCCTCGAGCCTAGAGGAACTTGTGGGTCAACCTAGGGGTTTAAAAGTAAATCTTGGGTCTTCAAGTTATTCCTCTTCATAGCTCCTTCGTTTCTTCTTCACGATCATTACAAATAATTTTATAATAAAAAACCTATTCTAATTTACATTAATAAAATAGAAACCTCGCGTTACATACGAGGGGAGTGAGATGAGGAGAAGAAATACATGGAGATTTAAGAGAGAGAGACAGGACACGCAGGTCCTATTTGTTTATAAAAATTACAAACAAACCCAATAAATAATAAACAATAGGTCTAAGGCTCATGTGCCGGGCACCATGCAATTATCAAACAAGAACATTGCATACATTCAAAAACAATCAATTTTTGAATTGGGTGGGTTGAATTATCAAGTTACCACCTTAAACGTGCAGAATGAATATTGGCTTTAAGGGTTCAAAAATTACAATTTAGCCCCTGCGCAAAAAACGGAACAGTAGGTTTCTTGCCATGAAAATTCTTCGCCCCAGCGAAATTCATGCACACATGGTCGCTATGGTGAAGTTTTATTTTGCCGCAGCGACTGTGAACTTCCTGAAAACACAAATTGTTCCAGAAAGTTTTATGCCGTGGCGAAGTTTTATTTCGCCGCGGCTAACGCCACAAAACAATGAATCAGGCACAGTAACATCTTTTGCAATTTTTCACATAATGACACGGATCCAAATCAAATTGAATGCTTAAACATTCGACCAAGATACCAACCAACCAACCAATACACATTCAATCAACTCATTATTTAATCAATTGATTAATTAAGACATTCAACATACATAATTTTTTCAGATTTAAAAACACGTCAAATCATGCAATAACATGTTATCAAACATCAATTAAACAATATAATCTAATACCCAAGGCTCTGATACTACTGTAAGTAATTGATCCACCATACGCAGCGGAAAACAAAAATTCAGTCGGTAAATCAATTACCTTTCTTTGCCAAGATCCAAGTATAGATTATACCATTTACATATTTATAAACAAAATCTGTATAAAGTAAATCCATTCAAGGAATAGAATACTTACGTACGTTTGGAGGCTTCTTCGAATATCTCTGATTTCGGACACGAATACTATTCACCAGTTACTGTTCACCGTCTACTATTCACATGATTCTTCGCTAATCAATCCAAAGTAGGATCGCACTCACGGAAGTCCACACGAAGATAATCCGCAAAACCCTTGATTATTTTGCTAGAACAATCAATGGCTTCAAGAATCAAGAAAGAAGAACAAGAAAAGTTTTCTTCTTGAGAGAGAGAGAGATAGGGTGGCTAGAGTTTTAATTGAATGAAAAATTATCTTCATATGTTTTAATTTTAAGTTGCACTTATATAGTGCAACAATTAAAACCCTATTCCACTTACGAATAGCCATGGGCTCCAACCCTAGTTCACCCTTGCAACCAAACACACCCTTTATGGTATTTTAATTAACTAATTATCATTATAATTAAAATCAACTAATATATAATAATATAATAATATTTAATTAATAATAATAATTCATTTAAATATATACATAGACATATTTAAATATAATCTCACTAATTTAATTTTATTATTAAAATTAAATACAGGCAACAACCTCAGCAAATTCAATTGCACTGTGAGATTATCAAGATACCCTTTCATCCTAAAAGATGAAAGTACCCTTCTCACAAATTGATTCTTAAATTATCTTCTAAGTGTGTGACGCGTAAGCTCCTCATCATATTGGCAATGTGTAGTATCGCGATTAACACCAATTAATCGTCTCACTACACATAGACCAAGATTGGCCCCTAGTAAGGCATCATGGCCACCTAATAGATTCGGATTCAGCAAAACCGCAGCCTATCAATGGTATGGTTACCGTGCAATCAAATCCTTTCATCAACTGTTATCTCATCGAGACTGGGGTACATAAATAGTGTCAACCTCAGATATCCTCGACATGTTTGTATTCAGTTAATGGACCAATGACCAAAATAATAAATTAGATTGAGCATCAACTCAATTCCACTATGTCCGCAGATTTAGTGTCATTGTCATTTACTGAATTACCCAGTGAGATAACTTCTCCCGTACCCAGGACTGATGAATCCTTTGTCGATCCACCATAGTCTCGATACACTTCTCAATGTAGCCAATCACTACCGTATTGATAGCTCTGAATAGAACTATGTTAGGCTAGTGTCAAACTACACCAATTGGTGCACAAGGCGCTTCGGTGATCTCAAGTCTAAGGATCACATGCACCACCATCCGTTAGAGGATATATTCCATAGACACTAGGGTTACCATCCATATGGAATCCTCTGGTGGGTCTGTTCAGTGAACTTGCCTCTAGCAAGCACCCATGCATTGCACCAAGTTATCGGCAAACAACCTTGACAAGTGAGATCAGTCACTGCCTTTCGACAGGGTCGTTTAACACTATGATAGCCTTACCGTATTATCTATGTCCTTGCTCATAATAATACTAGGGCTACGGACGTTTCTAGAATGGCCACCATATGTGATCATAGGGTTCTCACTATCAAGATTTGAAACACTTGACACCCTCATCACAGTTCTACCATCCTAAAGACATATATCATTACAAACACGATATAGAAGAATATGTCTTTTATTGATAAATAAACATTTATTACATAGTCAATTTTACAATAATTGATTGGCTCTAGGGCACCTACTCTAAAAAATGCTAGTAACTTCTGAAGGATTTGTACCATTGACATTTCATAACATCAATTTATAAAACAACGATAGTATTACAAGCTATACTAAATACAACAAGATAATAAACAAAATGGTAATGAGAAAGACAACAATTTTAGCAGTAGATTTACCAAGAAAATAATGTGCAACACGACTACAAGAGAAACAAATAAGCAACCTGAGCACAGCAAATTATAAGCACAACCATCTAACAACAACTTCTTACAACTATGATAACAACTGTGAGAACTCCATAAGAATAACATGTAGTGTAGCCAAAGTTAAAATTGATGACAAATTAATTAAAACAATGTAAAAAAAGAAATGACACTATCACTGTAACTAAAGAGAATTTACTTTACTTATCTCAACTTCAGTCAACGAGGAAAGACGGATGTGGAAAACACGACAAAGAGACTGTAACAAATGCCTTTAATGCCGAAACTAATAGAGAAAACCCTAAATCATCAAATTTACTTTAAGTAAAATGCTAAACCTTAAATCCCCATATTTAGCTTAAATATCAATAGCATATTAAAAGTCAACATTTTGCATCACTTATGAATTTTACAAAACCAAAACGACAGCACACTATAATACCTTTAATAATAATCAACTACATTCTTTACATTGAATGAATATAGCAATAATAATATTACCATTTCAATTGAACAATGTCAGTAAAATATTCCCGTTTTAAAATATAGAAACTTAACAAAAAAGTATAAAATAAGGAAAAGTCAAAGATTCCTTCAAAATCTCACTATCAAACACCCAATCTAACAGTAGAAATGAATTTGGGACTAACGATTACAAAACCAATAGAATTTCAAATTCAATAACATAAGCAATAATAGTTACATACATAAAATAATATGAATTACAAACAATATTTCCAATTCAAAGTAGAAAAACGTAAATATATAAGTATATTATACTGAAAATAGAGAAATCCTTATGATTAAATTGTAACGATAGAAATGACGAACAAAATACTCATTTACATATTTCTTTGAAACCATTCATAGAACAACCAACAACAGTTATAATTGGTGAAAAAACAAAATTTATATTCATTTAAAAAGATTCGTACTAATCGAATATATCAAATGCTTAATATACCTAGATAGAGATTTAGATGAATGTGAATCGTTTACATTTAAGGTAAATTAATACTTAACATTGAATGGTTAAAACCAAAAAAAATTATATTCATTGAATAGAATAATAAATATTGTTTGGTACAAACTACAATGAAACAGCGATATCTAATAGATATTAAAAAAAATCAAATAATTAATGTTCAATAAACTAAAAATACCATCATTAATTTACAAAAATACTAAAAACCAGATTCAAATAACAATACTGACTCTCATTAATAATTAACACGATATTATCTAAGAAGTCAAAATACATAAAAAATTGGTCGCCATTCAGTATCCACACAAAAATTATATAAACCACAAATACCGTAGAACAACATAATTTACATATACTTACACCAAAAAAAGGCCACCAAAACATCATGATTCCTTACAAAAGAACGAAAATATTTTATTGACATTGTTCAATTGAAATCTATTACAATTACCATCACAAATTGTACAACGAATCATTGCAAAAGGAACTCAAAAAAACAACACCATCTACAAGCAATATGGTTGACGTAAGTTTTACTAACATCATCATATTTTGCTAATCTGTTGATTTCATTATTTTGTTGATCATATAGAAAATGGTATTGAGACTCCCAACAATTGAAATGGGTTATGCCGAATCACTTGTGTCTTTAGTTCTTAATGCTTTTCTAATACAGAAAAATCAAAATGCGCGTTAGAATCGATATTCAACTTAATCGTATTTTGCACACTTTTTTATTGTTAATTCCTTAATCATACAGGTAATAATATTATGATTGCCAACTGTTGAAACGAGTTGTGCTAAACCATTTTTTTATTATTATTATTATTGCAGATCTTGTGTTTTGAAACCATTATTTACCTTACAATTTATAGGTGCAAATTTCTAAACAAGCAAACAAACGTAAAGAAAGTCTTACATAGAAGAAACATCTTCAAACAAAGACATAAACTGCCAACAATAACAATAGTAGTACTTTCAATTCTAAAGATCCTTGCAGAGGCAGAAAATAAACATGCTTTGCTACTGCTTCAAACACATTTGTTCTTCGTGAAACATGATAGAGATACAGGATTACAACTACTTATTGCAGCTTGCAAACAAGATGACATGCAAGCAATGTATCAGATCGTCGTTGCTCTACTCACTATTTATGACAATAAAGGTATAAAAATTCTAATGAAATTGGTAAAACTATCCAATCATTTCCACAGACTGAAAAATTGCAGGGAAGTATTCAAGTCCATGACTCCAACTGCGACAATTCTCATTAAAAGAATAATATTTCGGACTTGTGACAAGGAGAATCAAAACCATATACACTGGGACAGATCGACGTCGCTAGAAAATATCACATGTCAAAAATGTATTGTAGATTACCAGATAGTATGTATTAAATTCAATTTTTAGCAAGTTTCTTATGTAATTTCTTACACATGTAAAAATTTAAATTCTTTTTAATTTAATCAGAAAATAAAAATTAAAACTCATTGGATTGTCTATAATTAATCCAAATATTTAATAACTTATAAAAAAAAAATTAATTACAATGATCAATAAAACATAAATAATATTTAATTAGAATGTTAAACAACAATAATTATGAGAATGTCAAAGAATTAAACACGTTCGACAAACATCAATCTAAATATATTATAATCTAAATTAACAAAATCTATAAATAATCGTTCCTATGACATATCTAAAAAAAATTCCATTCCATTATTAATCAAATTAAATCCCACGCTGAACCATAACATGTTTTGAAAACCCCCTTGCCAAACCATTGTTGACTATTTATTACGCTTTTCTTTAATGTAGTGCAAACAGTTTGCTACCGTTTTGAATCCCCTTATCCAAAAAGTTGTTAACACTTTTTCAATCAACATGTTTATTTGTTACTAGATGTCTATTCATTTTCCCAGAGCAACTTTTATATTGTTTGATATAGTACTGTAGAAATTGGTTGGGTTATCATGCTCTCAATTGCTGAACAAACAAGGCAACGATCAGAAAATAATCCCAAAAACTTTGAATGAACTGTATGGATAGATGTTCGTTTTCAAAATCAATATGAGGATTATGGATATGAAGGAAGCATCCGAATCTTATACTGAGACAAAAATTTTCGTACAAAAGATTAGTTCCAATTTATTCTTATTATCCTTTCTATTAAACTTGCGCCAAAAAGATTTTATTCTTCTTAAATCGTTGTGTTTATTTATTATAAAATCTCTATTCATATTATGTCTGTTTGTTTCCTACTCCTATTTAGATAAAACAAATCAATATACATTCTAATGTGAATTAACAAAATTTTAATTACAAGACTAAATTGTTGGATAAAACATAAATAATATTTAATATTTTAATAGATATTTAATAACAATGTTAGACAAAAGTGTTTATGAAAATGTTAGGGTCGGCTTGCCTTGTCCGAGTATTACCAGCCGCTTTCCTTTAGCCGAAGTTCATCCTTGGGTTTATGGCAACCTCAATCAGAATGTGACGGCTTGACTCATCTCTACTCTTCGGGCCCACTCGACAAGGAGAAAGAGTCTCGTGGATTTGGTGCCCTTATCAATGTTGAATTGAGAAAGAAATGTGAAGGGTGATTAAGGTTCGAGAGCATAGATAGCTCCTGCCGAAGAATCCATCGATCCCCAAACCCTCGTTCTTGGAAAGCGGTTGTCTTGCTTCAGAAGCAATTGTTTAGATATATCCATCATTGGGTGGGAACGGGCCCCACTAGCTTATTACAAATTTAAAAAAATTCCGTAGCATTATTGATTAAACAAGACCCAAGCTGAATCATATAAATGTTTTATAACCATGTTGTCAAACCACAATTAACTGATTAACTAATATATTATGACATCATCATGACATCTCTGGCTTGGATATTTAACAAAATATTTATTGTCCTTCCTTTAAAACTGTATCAATAAATTTTATTATTATTAAATCACCAAGTTTATTTATTATAATATCTCAATTCATATTCCAACTGTCTGTTTCCTATTCGCATAAGAATATATATTATAAGAATGTCAAAGAATTAAACACGTTCAGCAAACATCAATCTAAATATAGTATAACCTAGATTCATTCCTATGACATATTTAAAAAAACTTCCACTCCATCATTAATTAAATAAAATCAAACGCCGAATCATATAAGTTTTTTAAAAACCATCTTGCCGAACCATTATTAGGTACCTAACTGATATATTATAATATCATCATGACGTTTCTCTCTTGCATACTTTACAAAATGTTTATTACGTTTTCCTTTAATATTGTGTGAATAGTCTACTAACGTTTCGTATCCCTTTATCCAAAGAGTTATTAACACTTTTTCAATTGACATGATTATTTATTACCAATTGTCTATTCAGTTTCCACCTCTTTGTATCTTATTCTCCTATAAATATTACACTGACATCAATCACTCATTTAAATTTCTTCAAATATTATACACCTTCATTATTCATTTCTTCTCCCCAAGTTAATTTGACAATGGCTGACAAAACATCACAACCAAAAGAATCTACAACGAATATCAGTAGCAACCTCAAAAACAATAATTCTCCACCAAAGCAACCAGAAGGTATGAATGTTCCACTTCCTTTGTATCCTAAATTACAAAATGTCAAACAAAACAGTAATACATATTTGCGGGATTATAAAAATCATAAAAAAAAAAAAAAACCTTTTTGGTTTGTTGAAAGTTCATTTCATAATTATATTTACAAATTCATGTTACCGTTTTCATATATTTATAAAATTTGATTGTATTTTGTTTCCCCAATTGATTTAGATATTGTTCAAGGAATGCCAGAATTGACAGAAATTCTCAAAAAAGTTGACACCAATTTAGATGATTTACATGCTAATAAATAGAAATTCAAAGAAGTCATTGACCAAATGTTAGAAATCATGCAATCTACCATGGATATTATCTATAACATAAACAAAAGGGAGTATGGATTTGTAGTAGAGGAACTGAACAACTATAAGAGAAATAGAAAATAAACACCACTAACATCATCCAAACCTACTTCACTGTGTGAAAAATTGATGTACTTATTTCTTTTATAATAAAAGTATTATTATCTATGTTCAACTTTATCTTGATCTCAATGTTACTCATTAGTTGATTGAAATTTAGTACTCATTTTGTGGGTATACAATTGTTCCTTGAATTGACACATTGGATTTACGGTTTAATGGATCTACTAAATTTCTCCATCTTGACATGTTGATTTTGAATTAATTTCTCTATCTTCACACATTGGATGAGTATTAATAATAATTATATAGGTGCATTACATTGGCATTCCAAAAGTCTAACCATTTTGACACGTTGGATGTATATTAATAACGATTATACATAAGTGTGTTCAAAAATCTAAACAAAAACATATAAAAATTGGAGTTAGTCTCTTCATATTCTGTTTTGTAGTTCTACAATTACTCCATTTTAACAAGTTGGATGAATGGTTTAATGACATCTACCTATACTTGGATATTAATAATTATATAGGTACAATTATTAATTTTATCTTAACACAAACTTTATATATACAATTTCTATTTACTTTAAAATTTGTATTATTTAACAATTATTTTATCTTAATCTAATTAGTTTCTTTTGTTATAATAAATTTGTTTACAATCTCTTTCAAAAGCATTGAATAGAATAAATTTGTTTACAATCTATTTCAAAAACATTGAATAAACATATCCACGCAACGCCCAGGTCCCATGTCTAGTTTACTAAATATTTACAAAACGTACTTAAAAAGACAGTGGGGGACTGGTGTTATTATTCGGTCTCTGTTTGTCCCATTTTTTCAATTGGCTTACCTAAAATTGACTATATATAAAACAGTTTTCTAATAATTAAGAGGAACATGCACTATATTTCATTAAGCGAAACTTAAAGAAAAAAAACACATTATTCTTAAAGAAAGACCACAACATATATAGGTCTCATAATTCTCCCAAGATGGAAGAACCTATGTAATTTATTTCATTAAGAAAACCGAACACCCGTTACCAAACATAGCGTCTTCATTACATGCATTAGCAATTCTTGGTGCAAAAACAACGTCTACGTACTCCTTGAGTTTTGCATCTGCCACCGGAGAACCTACCTTCATTCCTGCACACTGAAGCGCAGTTGTGGCTGCTCAAGCATGTTCCATGAAACAAATGGCTTTGTGATTCACATAGCCTACCTTCTGTTGGCACCACCATCACTTCTGTAAATTAAAAAAATTAAACATTTACAATTAAGAATTCTTCTCACGTTACAAACCCAAGAATATATAAAAAAGAAGTACTTGAGAGAGAATTACCAGATGCCAAGACAATAAGCAGCAACAAGGAAAGCCCAAATGATTTCTTCTCCATTTCTCTCACTTTTAACCTAATTTCTATAATTCATTCAGAAATTTGTACAATGAATATAAAATTTAAGCTTGCAGTGAGCCAGTGATTTGATATATATACAGAATTATATGATGTTGATCACGTGCACTGAGGGAGTGCATGCATGTCCAGGGCACCCATATATTTGACACGAGAGCTGTTCACGTCATAATTTACTTTGTTTTTTCCTTTCTAAATACATAAATAAATGGATAAAAATGCCGACAATTACTGATTTGTTTCCAACAGGTGGATGTTCCTGAGCACCTTATTGACAAATGGAGGTAGCAACTTATTCTGGTCGACAAATGGAAAGGCATCAAAGTTCCCAACTTTTTTATGGACTGATGCATGCAAATGCAACACCTAATTTTACCTTACTAAATTCTAATACAAAGTCGTGTAGTAGCACAGAGCAAGTAAGGGTCTTTCCCACAAAGGATTTGTGAACTTAATTAATTATCTACTTCTAACGAGGTTTGTCACGAATTATCAACCACAAACTAAAAAGAACTCAAAGCAAACAATGTAAATCAAGCAATTAATGATGATAGAGAAATCAATAAGAGAAACTGGATTGAAGGTTTATTCGCCACCACTAGACATGAATTACATAAAATAAAAGCACTCTTTAACTTTCTACCCTCTTAATCACATCAGCTTAGAAAATACCAAACGTTGATAAGTTCTATCTCTCCTTACTGAGTCGTTGGATTAGACATGATCATAACCCAATTTCCTATTTATTAGATAACCTAGGATACGATCTCTAGATTTAAAGTAATAAAAACATTAAGTTGTGAGAGACCTACTGAATCAAGGTTAAACTCATATGGTCGGTTTAGTTATCTTGAGTGATTAAACCCCATGTATGCAGGCATACACTTTATCACTAATTATTTAGGTTAATAAAGCAATTCCGTACTAAACAACCTAAATTGGCATTAATAGATTAATCCTAACGATTTAATTGGCCACTTAAACAATTAGAAAAATCTAGTTAGACCTTATTTTCAGAGAAATAATCACATAACCAAAAGGGATCAAAAAATAAAAAGATGCGGATTTTATTAAACACAAGACATGTCTAGGGTTTTGAAATCACCCTCAATCACAAAAGAATTAGTTTTTCATGAATAAATATGAGAACATCATTGTATTATTTATAACAAATAATAATAACAAAGAAGAAGAAAAACTTAGTGAAACTTGGTTGGATAATGAAGTTGATGATGATCTCCTCCAATTCTTCTTCTCCAAGCCTTCTTTAGTCTCCCTTTTTCTTTTGTTCTTGAATAATCTTTGTTCTCTTTTTTTTTTATCTCTAAAAGAATTCCCCAAAATAATGCTAAAAGACTTCTATTTATATCCCACAAGAGTTAGGGTTTTGTTTTCCTTAATTCTAGTTAGTTTAGGACTCTTAAAACCCTATTTTGCTAGTCAAAAACGGAAGAAAATTCCCCAGCTGTCGTGACTGTGCCGTGGCATTGTGCTGTGGCACAGTAGCTACTGGAGAAAGTGTGCCGCGGCACAGTAGCTATAGGTCTTCTTCCCGCATCATTCTACTGTTCTTCATAGATGGTGATTTTTGAACTTGATAACGATGAAATTTGGAAAAGTGGTAAACATATGAAATGTAACCCTTTGAATCCGCTTTCCAATGGTCCAATAATAGTCTTAATCAGAGTTCTACAGCTCAAGATATTTTCAAAATACCGAGGCATACTTAAGCTGGAACGTAATCTAGAATCTTCTCTTTACTTCAACTTTCATAACTTATTCAATTCAACTCCGATTCTCGATCCGTTTATTTCCAGCCGTCAAAAATTCTCTCGCCAACATCATCTCTCATCTGAATATTATTTTTGAGCCTTATTCCCTGAAAACACAACAAAAATACCCGTGATCTTGAAAAGTGCGTTTATGAAACAATTAAGTTAATTCATGCGAATTAATCATAATTTCCAACAAATGATACCTATAAACCACTAAGCATAAGTGTATTTTCAAGCACTTATCATGGACATTACCTTCAGCCTTCAAGAATGAAGATTTTTATGATTACTGAGTAGTGAAAACATATAGAACTGAAATTCAATAAAACTGATGGTTTATATTCACCATTTGACCCCATTTCCTTTCACGCTGGTAAATATGACCATTTCTCTTAATTCTTAAAAATTATAGTTTCATTCAAAGAGTTAATTGTAAAAAAGATTACTATTGTTTTATGTTTTTAGTTTTTTCTCTTTCTACAGTCACTCATGACATTGCTACCTAGAAATCATTTTTTCCAAACCTACCGTTTGGTTAATAAAGAAAGATTTATTAAGGTAATATATATCATGTAAAAGAAGAAAGATTTATTAAGGTAATATATATCATGTAAAAGAAGAAAAGATAAATAACCAACAATAGGTTGGCCGAGTAGTAAAGGTTTGGAGTCAAGGGGTTTGCTCTCTCTGTGGTCTCAGGTTCGAATTACAAAAATGATTGTTAATATTGTTGGCCACGGACCGCAGGGTTTGCCCTGTTTCAGAAGCCTTATTTGGGATCAGGGAACTAATCAAGATGTATATAAGTTGGCCCGAACATCCCCAATAACCCAAAAAAAAAAGAGAAAAGATTATAAAGTTTGAATAGGATCCTACTTCTCCCAAGTAATTGAAAACTTTTTTACCCCTGAAATCATAGTATTTTATACCTCAAATTTTGTCTAGCCTTTAAACTAAGTAAAGATCAATGTCGTGAATGTGGTCACACAAAAAGGTGGACATTAAAAGGTAAATTTAGTGATCATAACAAGGAATAATAATGTGTTTTAGGGTGTTTTTGGTACACCGATGTGGATTGTATTGTGTTGATTGTATTTTATTGTACTAAATTATGTTATTTGGGACATGACCAAAATTGTACAGTGTTTGTTATAGCGCCACAGAGGATTATTGGTAATTTGTATTATGTATTGTATAAGACTGCACTAGATTGTGCTATTTTTTTTTTTCAAAAGAACAAATCTTCATTTATAACAATAAATCAACCTAAAAAAATTATTTAAATTTATTATTGATATTTATCTAATAAAATATCAGCATCAAATTTATGTGAACTATAATAAAGACTATAACCCATTTACAACTCATTGTTTGTGTTTCTAAACTTGAATGGATAACTCATAATCATAACACAATAATTTAGTACTTAGATATCTTTTACATATAATTTAAATTGTAAAGATACTCACAATTAAGCTCACACATTATCAATTTATCCTATCATACAGTATATCAAATTTGGGTTAGACAATATTAACTTAATTATTTGACTTAAAATGGTGACTTAAATTTTCAACATTTGGTCTAAAATAATTAACGATTGGTGAATGAGAAATCATAAGTAGTTATTTTATGTGCTACTTCATCACCTTTTAAATCGTTAGATTATGATTTTTTAACGGCGATTGCTTAGTGTCTCAAATTAAGCCAAAATTTTAAATTATTATAGTTTGACCCATTAAATTTACACATGTCATATTATCAGTTTAAATTTACATAATTCTGCCATACAGTATCAATATTACAATTATCCTTTCATGTAGAGCATAAAGTTAATTAACAACATTCCAAACACAAAATTTTAAAAAATAGAAGTAATTAGGGGTGTTAGTTGAGCCGAGCCGCTCACGACTCAGTGAAAGCTCGAGTTGAGCTGCTTGGATACAATGTCGAGCCAAGTTCGATCTCGCCAATACTCGCCTCAACAAGCTCGAATCTCAAAATAGGGGTATATGCTATTATTACAACTATTTGGGGGCGTTTGGTAGGGAGTTATCCCTCATTACTCAAGTAATGTCATCTTATATTATTTAGATTACCACATTTGATTGTCCAGTAATATAAAATCTTGGTAATCTTCCAAAACCAATAGTAATTACTGTTGGTTATATAAGTGGTAATCTGATTACCTCCATTTTCTTAGGTATTTTAAGATCACTTAGTAATATTAATTTTGTTACAATTTTACCCTTTATAATAAATTTCTTCGACAATAATGACCTTATTTTGAAATTACTTTACATGAACTTGCCATTACAATTTTACCCCTAATTAATTAAGTTTTTGGATAGTAATGCCCTTATATTTAAAAGAAATTGCAAGCCACCCAAGGCCACCACCGATAGCCAACGTGGCCAAAACGGCGTATAATTGGCCAGATCTGGCCATTCATGCATCGATCTGGCCGAAAACGGCCAGATCTATGACCAAAGATTTGGCTGTTGATAGCCAGAGCTACGACCATAATTGATAGAGTGGAATTTATATATTTTTTTTATTCCTTCTGTAACACCTACTGAAAACTAGTACAATGCATGCAATTAACAATGGAAAATTGGGGCCCAAAAAGTTTCTTTTCATTACAATTCACATGTCTTTTATACACAAAAGTTACTGTTTACAAAAGTGCATTTCAAAAGACAAAATAGGGGAACAGTGTAGCTATTGCTCCTCGCGCGCCGACGCCCCTCCAACCGCAACATCACCTAAAACCTGCATCCACAAAGGAAAATAACGGGGTGAGCACAAATAATGCTCAGTAAGTAAAACTCTCTAGCTGTCTGTCCCCGTGTGTGACTCTTAATTCTTTCCTTTTCTAATTCTGTTTCTATTTCTGTTTCTATAACATCATGGCCTCATCTTACCGGGAGGTACGGCCGGATGGCGTTCACACAAAGACCATCTCACTCTCTATGGCTATCGGGTGGAATTCACACAGTACCAACCCGTTCTTAGTGACTACCGAGTGAGGATCACAAAGCACCAACTCGGTTCTCTCTAACTATCGGGTGGAGATCACCTAGCACCTACCCGTTCCTCATGAATTCTGGGTAACGATCACCAAGCATTTACCCGTCTCTAGTCAAAATCGGGTGATGATCACAAAGCATCAACCCGCTTCTACTAGCCATTGGATGATGATCACAAAGCATCAACCTACATATCTCTTAACTAATCGGGTAGTGGTCACAAAGCATCTACCCATTTCTATTACTCATTGGGTGACGATCACAAAGCGTCGACCCATCTCTCTAAGGCTATTCGGATGATGATCACAAAGCATCAATCCGATTCCCATAACGGTCGGGTGATGATCACAAAGCATCATCCCAACTATACTACTCTTCTAACTCATTCTATTGTAGCATTTTTCAATGCTCTCTACCCTTAGAGTAATTTTACCCACTAAGCTCTCTACTCATAGGGTAATTGCATAAACCATTTCCTTACACTTTCTTAGGTCACTTTTCAATGCATATAACAATGCACATGGATGATTCATCTCTGCTAATGCACTTGTGAAATGCCAACATGCAATGTTGCAAGAAATAAGGTTCATTTCTCATACTTAAACCTCTATTAGGCATTTCATCAAACAACTCATGTGCACTATAAAACTCTATTATAGCCATGAATCTAAAACTTTTCCTAACCATCCAAAATGGGGAAAAACCCCTTCACAAAGTCATAATAATCTGTCAAATAAAACACTTCCAAAAAGGGTTCCATAATACCCCTTAAATTCCATCTCAACTACCTTGCCAAACCAACAACCCATTTCTCAAATTTGCAAGGTAATAACATTCACAAAGCATAGAAATCTCTACTTAATCCTTCATACATGCTATAATACATGCATATCACATACATACATCATTTCTATCAAAACCCTAATCAAGAAAATTCATAAATCTCAACTTGGGTTGGGTTTTACTTACTTGCTATGGAGAGACTTCACCAAATCCTCTTTCCACTTGGTTTCTTGGCTATTCACTCTACTCTTAACCAAAAGAATGAAAACCCTCAAAAACCAAAATGAACTAAAATCCACAAATCACACAACTTAAGGAGAAATCCTTACCTTAGGAAGCCTTAGGTTGCTTTTCTACCTCAAATCCCTTCAAAAATCCCTTGAAAAACCTTGATCAAAAGAAAAGAGAAATTGAGAGGAGAAGAAATGAAGAGTCACGTTTGAGAAGAAGAAATGAGGGGTTCTTTGATTCTAATTCCTTTTAATGAAATATTAACACATTCATTCCCATTTTGCCCTTGCTCTTCCTTGGAAATTCCATCTATATCCTTTGATTCATTACAAACTCACCCCCATATCAACACATTCTCCATGAAAAATCCTTACAATTCACTCCCCACTTTTCCTGCTAATTAGGGGTAGAATGGTCAAATAGCCCTTAAGGAAGAAAATATCTAAAACTCAATCAACAATTTATTTGGGTTGTCGCCGCGAGAAAACTTCACTGCCGCCGGCCAAGCGAAACCGCCCTGTCAATGACTTCCCCGTGGCTTCAACCTCTCTTCGCCGCGGCGAAGATTCTTCTTCGCCCCGGCGAAGCACGGCAGACTGAAATTTCTTCTGTTTTCAACCAATTTCAGGGCAACCATTCAACACAACACTCAATCAAACAATAATACCAAAACCAACTCAAGATAAGAGTGAAAGAGGAAACAGTAACAACGTACCTCAAGCGGGGCGTTACACCTTCCATATTATGTTTTTTGTTATGTTTTATGCCTATTTGAGTTGATTAGAGTTTATTTTGTGAGTTTGGCATAATTGGATAGAGTTTAGGAAATAAATAATAAAAGATTAGGAAATTCCGGATTTTTAGTTATTCTGACCAGTGCTAGGTTTTTCAAGTTTTTCAAGTTTTTCATAGAGTCAGATTTCTTGACTGCAAAAGTGTTCTTCTGAAAAAATAAAGTTAACGAATCAAGCTTTCCAGGAAGGTATTATGGGCTAGAATCCGAGTTCGTTTAAGCCTTCATCAGTTGTTGCAAAACCAGACCTGGAATCCTAGTCGCGGAAGGATTTTCTAACTGAGTATTGAATCTTCGAACGGGCCTAATTGGAGCGTCAGATATCGAAAGTGGGTGATTCAAAAGTCCAAATTCATCAAAACATCCGGGACTACAATTTTTATAAAGTGACCGAGCCTAGAAAAGATCTTTTACATTGCGAAAATCTTGGTGCAAGCTGGAGACAAATTCTGTTTTCCATATCTGATAAGATTTTGACAAATCTGGAAGTCTATCTTTTAGGAAACGTCTAGGAAAGATTTTCCGTGATTCCTGGGGTAGAATTAGGAGAAAAACATGTTATTTATAGGGGAGTGTTAGGTTAACCAGGGGAGAGATGGCAATGGAGTTTTGTTTTTCAGTTTTTTACTTTCTAAGTCAAGATGTGCGGCTGATTTCTCTTCATCAGTTCAAGGGGATTTTGAAGCCTAAATTCATGTCATTGGTGTAACTTAACTTTAGTAACATTTTTCTTAATCTCATTTTTATTGGAATTGTTTATGTTATTCTGTTTTAATTGTTTATGATTCTTGTTTGAGTGATTTAGTTTTGGCCTGCTAAATTGTTTAATCAGAATTTTACCTGTTAGAATTAGGAATTGTGATACGTAATCATCCTTTTTCTATTCAATGAGTAACATATGATGATAAATGATTATGGACAAGTTTTCATTCTGTCATCTTGAATAACATAACCTAAGTTAAATAATCCGAGCTTGCGAGATTGTTGCTTAGATTGATCTATTTTCCTAATTCTTAAGGCTGCCATTGAATTAAACTTAGAGAGCTTATTCTAGGTTGTTCAAGGGTTGGGATCTACTTGGAGAGCTTATTTCGGTAGTGACAATTAAGGGAAAATTTGGGTAACAGAGCTTGTTGTTTCCTAGGGTCAGTAGTACCATAATAACGAGATAGAATAGCGTTACGGTTAGTTCATGTCCAATGCATCTTAGGTGGATCTTGAACCGAGAACTTATTGCTTTTAACCTGATATTTTCTACCATTAGAGATTTCTTTGTTTTATTTAGTTTGCCTTGACTACAACCCCCTTTCATTACTGTTGTCAAGTTCACTGTTTAGGGTTTTGTTTTATTTTTCTGTTGTTTCCATTGTTTTAGAATATAGAATTTAATCGAAGCATTCCCTATGGGATCGACCCTTGCTTACCCTATATACAATTCAGTAGTTAGGTTAGGAAGGTTATTAATTTGGTGCATTCGGCACGCTACCAAATTTTGGCGCTGTTGCCGGGGAGTGGTATTTGTCGATTTTTTTCTTATGTTCTACGTTTTTTTGTTATTTTGTTTAATTAGTGCTTAGTTGTGGTTTTTTTTTATTTTGTATAATTGTGATTTTTAGGTTTTTGAAGAAAAAAAAAAATGAACAGTAGCACTATTCAACATGAACAGTAGTACTATTCAGTACTATTCCTAAGAGAAATTTTGGTTGAATTAGAAGTGCTGTGAGTACACGTTTCGAAGAAAATGACATTCTGAGCAAGACTAGTGGTAGCGTGCCGAATGCTCCAAATTAATAACCTTCCTAACCTAACTACTGAATTGTATATAGGGTAAGCAAGGGTCGATCCCATAGGGAATGCTTCGATTAAATTCTATGCTCTAAAACAATGAAAACAACAGAAAAATAAAATAAAACCCTAAATGGTAAACATGACAATAGTAATGAAAGGGGGTTGTAGTCAAGGAAAACTAAAGTAAAACAAAGAAATCTCTAATGGTAGAAAATATCAGGTTAAAAGCAATCAATTCTCGGTTCAAGATCCACCTAAACATGCATTGGTCATGAACTAACCGTAACACTATTCTATCTCGTTATTATGGAACTACTGACCCTAGGAAACAACAAGCTCAGTTACCCGAATTTTCCCTTAATTGTCACTACTGAAATAAGTTCTCCAAGTAGATCCCAACCCTTGAATAACCTAGAATAAGCTCTCTAAGTTTAATTCAATGGCAGCCTTAAGAATTAGGAAAATAGATCAATCTAAGCAACAATCTCGCAAGCTCGGATTATTTAACTTAGGTTATGTTATTCAAGACGACAGATTGAAAACTTATCCATAATCATCTATCATTATGTGTTACTCATTGAATAGAAATAGGACAATTACATATCACAATTCCTAATTCTAACAGATAAAATTCCGATTAAACAATTCAGCAGGCCATTACTAAATCACTCAAATAGAAAATTATAAACAATTAAAACAGAATAACATAAACAATTCCAATAAAAACGAGATTGAGAACAATGTTACTGAAGTTAAGTTACACTAATGACATGAATTCAGGCTTCAAAATCCCCTTCAACTGAAGAAGAAAGATCAGCCTCACATCTTGACGTAGAAAGATAAAAGAAAACCGAAAAAACTAAAAACTACTTCCGTCTCTTCTCCCCCTTTTTAACCTAACAACTCATCAATAAATAACATGTGTTTTCCTTAATTCTACCCCAGGAACCACGGAAATTACTTTCCTAGATCTTTGCTAAAAGATACCAAAATTGTCAAAATCTTATCAGATATGGAAAACAGAATTCGTCTCCAGCTTGCACCAAGATTCTCGCAATGTAAAAGAACTTTTCTAGGCTCGGTCACTTCATAAAAGTTGTATCCCTGGACGTGTAGATGAATCTAGGCTTTTGAATACTCGCTTTCGATATCTGACGCTCCAGTTAGGCCACTTCGAAGATTCAATACTCAGCCAGGAATCCTTCCGCGACTAGGATTCTAGGTTTGGTTTTGCAACAACTAATGAGGAGCCAAACGAACTCGGATTCTCATCCATAATACCTTCTTGGAAAGCTTGATTCGTCTACTTTACTTTTCCTGAAGAACCCTTTTGCAATCGAGAAGTCTGACTCCATGAAAAACCTGAAAAACGTAGCACTGGTCAGAATAACAAAAATTCTGGAATTTCCTAATCTTTTATCTTTTATTTCCTAAAGTCTATCCAACTATGCCAAACTCACAAAATAAACTCTAATCAACTCAAATAGGCATAAAACATAACAAAAACATAATATGGAAGGAATAAAAATATATAAATTACACTCTTATCAACTAGAAAAAGTTTCTAGCCCCACCCTCTCGTTCTCAAATTCGATCATTTAATAGGGTTTTTGGCCAATTTTCGCTTCTGTTAAGAAAAAATTTTATTTTTTTTCATTTTTTTTTTATTTTTTTATTTTTTGTATTATTTTTTTATTTATTTATTTAGGCTTAATTTGGTGATTTTAGTGGCTTATGACCCGATCCAATTCTACAGGAGAGTTGGAATTTGATCCAGAAATCAAATACAGTTTACGGAAGTTGCAAAAAGAGGCGCGTCAAGCAAGTTCTTCATCTCCTGGTCTCAATATAGCCCTTGGTTCAGCATCCCACAGTTTATCCAGTGATCCAGATTCAGAGATAGAAGAAGAGATGGCCGTTGGTAGAACATTAAAGGAGTTGGCTGCCCCTGATTTTAATCAGCAGCCTTTGTGTATTCAGTTCCCTACTTTGGATGTTGCTTTTGAACTTAAGTCTGGTCTAATTCACTTGTTGCCTACGTTTCATGGTCGTGCAGGTGAAGATCCGAATAAACATCTAAAAGAATTCCATGTAGTCTGTTCAAGCATGAAACCGACTGGGGTGATAGAGGAGAAGATTAAGTTGCGAGCTTTTCCCTTTTCATTGGGGGATGATGCAAAGGATTGGCTCTATTATCTACCATCGGGGACAGTCGCAACATGGAACGAGATGAAAAGGCTGTTTTTAGAAAGATATTTCCCAGCCTCCAAAGCTGCCACCATCAGGAAAGAGATATGTGGTATAAGGCAATATAATGGGGAGACATTGTATAAATATTGGGAGTGATTCAAGAAGCTATGTGCAAGCTATCCTCACCACCAGATAAGTGATCAATTGTTAATCTAGTATCTTTAAGAAGGATTATTGCCTATGGAAAGATAGATGTAGCAAGTGGAGGTGCGTTGGTAGATAAGACTCCTGAAGTTGCCAAACAATTAATCTCAAACATGGCTGCCAACTCCCAACAGTTTGGTACAAGACATGATGCACCACCCAAAAGGGTGAATGAGGTAAGTACATCTTCCATTGAACAACAATTATCTGATCTTACCTCTCTTGTTAGACAGTTGGCTGTAGGGAATGTGCAACAGGTGAAAGCTTGTGGGATATGTTCGACAATGGGACACCAAACGGACATGTGCCTAACACTTTAAGAGGAAGGGACTAAGCAAGTCAATGCAGCGGGAAACTTTCTTGGACCACCAAGGCAGTATGATCCTTACTCCAACATGCACAATCCAGGTTGGAGGGATCATCCGAATTTCAGTTATGGAGGAAATAGACAAGTAGGAGGTGGACAGAATTTCTTCCAGAATAGACAACAAGGATTTCAACCGAAGCAACCTGCCTCACAGAATTCAAACTCATCCCTAGAAGATATAGTGAAGTCCTTTGCTTTGAATACCAAACAGTTTCAACAAGATACAAGATCTAGTATTCAAAGTTTGGAGAATCAGATGGGTCAAATGGCAACTGCTATAAGTCATTTAAAGGCTCAAGTTGAAGGGAAGTTGCCTTCTCAAATAGTAGTGAACCCAAAGGAAAATGTGAATGTAGTAACGCTAAGAAGTGGCAAGAAAGTGGAAGAACCGAAGCTGAACATTCTAAGTGTAGCAAAGGAAGCAGAAATTGAAGATGAAATTGGGAGAGAAGAGGCTACAACTGAATCAAAGGTAATTCCTAACCCTTCAATTCAACTTCCGTCTAATACTTTACCTTTTCCTAGCAGATTCGTGAAGTCAAAGAAAGAAGAGAAGGATAAAGAGATTTTGGAGATGTTTCACAAGGTGGAAGTGAATATACCTCTGTTGGATGCAATTAAGCAAATGCCAAGGTATGCAAAATTTCTTAAAGAGCTGTGCACCAATAAGCGGAAGTTGAACGGTAATAAGAAGATAATAATGGGAGAAAATGTGTCAGTAGCTTTCCAAAGAAAACTTCCTCCCAAGTGCAAGGATCTAGGTATGTTTACAATTCCTTGTAAGATAGGTAACACCAGAATTGAGAGAGCTATGTTAGATTTAGGAGCTTCGATTAATGTTATGCCAAGATCTATTTATGCTTCATTAAATCTAGGTCCTGTGAAAGATCATTAATGCTTATTATCTTAAGGTTCCTTGACCATCAGTTATTATCCAATTGGCTGATCGCACTAATGCATACCCTGAAGGGGTAGTTGAAGATGTTCTTGTGTAGGTCAATGAGTTGGTGTTTCCGGCTGATTTTTACATTCTGGATATGGATGATTCTTCGTCTCCTGATCCTGCACCTATCTTACTGGGAAGACCATTCCTAAATACAGCTCGGACAAAAATAGATGTTCATGATGGTACCCTTATGATGGAATTTGATGGTGAAGTAATTCATTATAATATTTTTGATGCCATGAAATATTCAACTGATGTTTAGTCTATTTTTGCTATTGATGTTGTTGATCCTGTTGATTCCATAGTACAAGAGATTTTTGAGTTAAATAATGCAGATGAGTTAAAGGTGGCCCTTCTCAAACATGTGGAATGAGAGGAGAAATGAGAGATAGAGCTCAGTGAAGAATTGAAGGAGACGATGGCAGCTTTACGTTCTTTAAAACCGAGTCCAAAAAGGTATGGAGTTTCTTTTATAAAGCTGCCTGATTCTCACCAGAAATTATTGCCTTCTATTTTACAGGTCCTTACACTGGAGTTGAAGCCATTACCGTGCCATTTGAAGTATGTGTACCTGGGAGAGAATGAGACACTGCCGGTAATTGTGTCGAACAAGTTAACACCCAATCAAGAAGAGAAACTAGTTCGAATGTTACGAGAGCATAAGGAAGTGATTGGCTGGACCATAGCTAACATTAAGGGGATTAGTCCTTCCATATGCATGCATCGGATTTTGCTTGAAGAAGGTGCCAAACCGACACGGGAAGCGCAACGTAGATTAAATACCCTAATGATAGATGTGGTGGCAAAAGAAGTCCTAAAGCTTTTAGATGCGGGGGTAATTTATCCGATTTTCGACAGTAAGTGGGTAAGTCCAGTGCAAGTTGTCCCCAAGAAATCTGGTGTTACAGTGGTGAAAAATCAAGACAATGAGTTGGTCCCTACACGTGTTCAGACAAGCTGGCGTGTGTGCATTGATTACAGGAAGTTGAATTCAACAACTCGAAAATATCATTTTCCACTTCCCTTTATTGATCAAATGCTTGAGAGGTTAGTTGGTCATGTTTATTACTGTTTTCTTGATGGATTTTTAGGGTATAACCAAATTGTCATAGCACCGGAGGATCAAGAGAATATGACATTCACATGCCCATTTAGTACCTTCGCCTATCGCCGAATGCCGTTTGGTCTCTACAATGCTCCAGCCATATTCCAGCGATGTATGGTAAGTATTTTTTCAGAATATGTTAAGTCAATTATAGAGGTGTTTATGGATGATTTTAGTGTTTTTGGTGATTCATTTGATCAATGCCTGCATAACCTTACACTAATTCTAGACAGATGCATGGAAACTAACCTTGTACTTAACTGGGAAAAATGTCATTTTATGGTAGAGCAAGGTATAGTTTTGGGGCATATTGTTTCATCCAGGGGAATAGAGGTTGATAAGTCTAAGATAGATTTGGTTACAGCTTTACCTTACCCCACCAACGTGCGGGAAGTTCGATCTTTTCTTGGCCATGCAGGTTTCTATCGGAGATTTATCAAGGACTTTTAAAAAATCGTACTGCCCCTATACAGATTGTTACAAAAAGATGTGGATTTTTAGTTTGATGAGAAGTGCAAGGAGGCATTCGACAAGTTGAAGACATTATTGACAACAGCACCAGTGATACAACTACCCAATTGGGATCTACCTTTCGAAATTATGTGTGATGCGAGCAACTACGCATTAGGTGCTGTCTTGGGTCAAAGAGTTGGCAGAGCGTGTCATGCCATTTATTATGCATCCAGGACCTTGAATGGTGCCCAGCTCAATTATTCTATGACTAAAAAAGAACTTTTATCTATTGTTTTTGCTTTAGAAAAATTTCGGTCATATTTGTTGGGTAATAAAGTCATTGTCTTTTCTGATCATGCAGCTCTTAGGTACTTGCTCACAAAGAATGAGGCAAAACCAAGGCTAATTAGATGGATTCTTCTACTCCAGGAATTTGATTTGCAGATTAAAGATAAAAAGGGAGCAGAGAATGTTGTAGCAGATTACCTTAGCCATTTGGTTCGTGATAGTAATGAGCTTCCTTTGTGAGAAACATTTTCGGATGAGCAATTGTTTTCCATTGAAATGGCGTCACCATGGTATGCAGATATTGTCAATTTTTGCTAACGTGTTGCCAAGTGATTTGACTAGAGCTCAAAAGGACAAGATCAAGAGTGATGCTAAGTATTATGCTTGAGATGATCCATATCTGTGGAAGCATTGTGCTGACCAAGTGATAAGAAGGTGCGTATCTGAACATGACTTTATTCCTATTTTAACCTTCTGTAATACCTATGCATGTGGAGGACATTTTGGACTACAAAGGACAGCTCATAAGGTATTAGAATGCGGTTTTTATTGGCCATCATTGTTGAAGGATGCCTACATGTTCTGTAAGTCATGTGATAATTGCCAAAGAGTAGGAAACATTTCTCGTAGAGATCAAATGCCACAATCTCCTATATTTATTGTTGAAATTTTTTATGTTTGGGGCATTGATTTTATGGGTCCATTTCCTGTTTACTTTGGTAATGTTTATATTCTGTTAGTTGTTGATTATGTTTCCAATGGGTGGAGGCGAAAGCCACCAGAACTGACACTTCAAAAGTTGTTGCAGATTTTGTTAAAACTAACATTTTTGTCAGGTTTGGGATACCAAGGGCCATAATCAGTGATAAGGGCAATCATTTTTGCAACAAGACAATATAGGCACTACTTAAGAAATACCATGTCACACACAAGGTCTCCACATCGTACCACCCACAAACCAATGGCTAAGCGGAGGTGTCAAATAAGGAGATCAAGTCAATTTTGGAAAAGACAGTGAACCCAAACAGGAAGGATTGGTCTTTGAGATTAGACGATGCATTATGGGTATATAGAACAGCATATAAGACACCTATTGGCATGTCCCCATACATATTAGTGTTCGGTAAGCCATGTCATCTTCCAGTAGAATTAGAGCACAAGGCTTATTGGGCAATCAAGCATTGCAATATGGAGATGAAGGAAGCTGGCTTTAATAGGAAGTTGCAATTGCAAGAACTTGAGGAGTTGAGGATGCCTACGAGAGTTCATACATCTACAAGACAAAGACTAAAGCCTTTCATGACAAGATGATCTCAAGGAAGCATTTTTCAGTTGGACAGAAAGTCCTTCTTTTTCATTCAAGGCTGAAGTTATTTTCGGGTAAGTTACGTTCTCGTTGGGTGGGACCTTTTATTGTGACTAATGTTTTTCATCATGGTGCAGTAGAAATCCAAAGTTTGCAAACAAACAAGGTGTTTAAGGTCAATGGACATAGGCTTAAACCTTACTATGAAGGGTTCCAAGTTTGCAATATTACGGAGGTGGGATTGGAGGAGTCGATACATGAGTAGTGAAGACGACGCATAGAGTCAGGAGTCCCCCTCAGGTGGTTCCACCAGAAACCACACTTGGTTCTGGTACATGGAGTCCATCTCAGATTTCATGGCTTTAAGCGATTTAACAGAATCTGGATCCGATATAGCGTCTTCGTAGGTTCTGGGTTCATCGTCTTGGTAGACTAATACGTCACCATGTTGAGTCACGAGATAACCGTATCTCTCGGGCTCATGGCATACTCTCCCGGATCTACGTAGCTCTTGTGCTATCTAAGGTGGTTCACTTTGATCCACAAGTTGTGGAGTATCCTTCTCATGATGCTCAACCATTTCCTGTGGCACATCATTCCATCCTTCGTCTAATATATCTTGTGGTTCTAGAACTTCATCGAGTTCTACTTTTCTCCCACTAGTACTTTTTAGAAAATATTCCTTTTCTAGGAAGACACCAAATTGAGCAACAAAAATTTTTTGCTCTTCTGGGTGGTAGAAATAGTATCCTTTGGTCTCCTTCGGATACCCCACAAATATACATTTACAGGATTTTGGGCCCAGCTTGTTCGAAGTCAATTTCTTAACATAAGCTTCGCAACCCCAAATCCTTAAATAAGACAAGTTGGGCTTTCGCGCACTCCATAGCTCATATGGAGTCTTATCTACAGACTTTGATAGCACACGGTTCAAAACGTGAGTCGTAGTCTCTAAGGCATAATGCAGGTAAATCACTAAAACTCATCATGGACCTAACCATGTCAAGTAAGGTCTTGTTCCTTCTTTCAGACACTCCATTGTGTTGGGGTATATAAGGAGGGGTGAGTTGTGATACTGTCCCATATTCCTTCGAGTACTCTAAAAACCCTAAGCTTAAATATTCACCTCCTCGATCCGACCGAAGAGCTTTAATACTTTTGCCCAACATATTCTGTACTTCATTCCCGAATTCCTTGAATTTATCAAAGGCTTCAGATTTATGTCTCATAAGGTAGACATAACCATATCTACTGAAATCATCAGTAAATGTGATGAAGTATGAATATCCACCGCTGGCCTCAACTGTTAGTGGACCACATACATCACTATGGATGATGCCTAATAACTTCAGAGCCCTTTCACCTTGTCCTGTGAAAGAAGACTTGGTCATCTTGCCTAACAGGCATGACTCGCATACCTCAAATGACTGAAAGTCAAAAGGGTCCAAAACTCCATCCCTTTGAAGTTTTGCAATGCAGGTCATATTAACATGACACAATCTACAGTGCCAAAGATATGTCTGGTTTTGATTGCTATGTTTAGCTTTCTTGGTTTCAATGTTGAGAATATCTTTATTGTTTAAATCAAGAACATATAATCCATTATATAACCTTGCAATTCCAAATAGAATACCATTCAAACTAAAGGACAACAATCCATTAGATATCTCAAAATGATACCCTATATTATCCAAAGCGGATACTGAAATAATATTTCTAGAAATAGAAGGTATGTGATAACAGTTATGTAGTTCCAATAACAAGCCCGTAGGCAAAGATAAACAGTAAGTCCCTACAGCCAATGCAGCCACATGTTCTCCATTTCCAACTCGTAGGTCCATCTCTCCCTTGGCGAACATTCTACTCTACCTTAGTCCCTGTACATCAGTACAAATGTGAGTACCACATCCTGTGTCAATGACCCAAGATGTTGAGGGAGAGAAATTAATCTCAATCATAAAAATACCTGAAGTCGTAGCCTCTGACTTCTTCTTGCTTGCAAGGAAAGCCTTTCAGTGTTTCCTCCAGTGGCTAGGCTTGCCACAAAATAAGCACACTACCTTGCCCTTCCCTATGCCACTCTCAGGACCAAGAGCAACCTGTCCTTTGGGCTTGGGCTTGGGTTTGGCCTTGGCCTTACCCTTGCCGTTACCCTTTGCTTTATTGGCAGCAACCAGTTAAACAGCTTGGACTTTTTCAAGTTCTGCTCTGCAGTCCTCAACATGTTCAAAAGTTTTGACAAGGTTTTCTCCATCATTTTCATATTGAAATTCATTATGAACGGAGCATAAGAGTCAGGCAAGGATTGCAGAATTAAATCCATTTGTAATTCTGCATCCAAGCCACATCCCAAAGTCTTAAGCCTCTCTATGTTCTCGATCATCTTGAGCACATGAGGACCAACTTGGGCTCCCTCAGTCAGACGACTCCCAAACAGTGCTTTCGACACCTTGTACCTCTCATGTCGAGCATTTGTTTCGAAAAGCTCCTTGAGGTGTAGAATAATGGAAGAAGCATCCATATTCTTATGCTGCTTTTGTAGCATAAGTGTCATCGATGCTAACATCAAGCATTGAACGCTATCAACATCATCAAGGAACTTTTGATAAGTATCCTTAACTTCCTGAGTGGCATCAGGATCAGGCTCAGCCATGTATGGCTTTTCAAGGATATAAAATTTCTTTTCTAACTTGAGTATAATCCGAAGATTACGATACCAGTCTGAGAAATTGGATCCATCCAACCTGTTTTCTTTCTCGATTATCGGTTACAGGTTCATAATGCTCATTTTGGTGAATCTACAATTGCAGAAAAATAAAGCAATTATAAAGTTCATTATTATTTAATATGGTCTTTTATTAAACGATGCTCACTATTTTACCTAAGTCAATAGCCCTCACTATTAACTCGGAAAAGCCCATTGACTTTCCTAGTGGACTGAGATCCCATCCAGCCCATTTCAAACCTTCATTTTGGCGAACAAGCTAACATGAGTTGATTAGGTAGGCCAACAAACTTAATCCATACCAATTGATAACTCTTACTATCAACCTCAAATGTGAAAAAACCAACAAGCCAATCACACAATCCAATGGCTCCAACCATTGTCCTCGAGTGTGATTCTCAGTATCAGTAGAGTGGATACTACATGTCACCACGTACACACAATATGTGTACCGCTCTACTATGCCTATGACGTGTTTATCAATCTTCGCTTTGGCGAACAAGCAAAACCATCATTTTAAGTCGACCCATCACCATTAAGGAAAACTCCAATGCATTTTAACCTACCACTGGTAGAAGTGTACCCTTCGCTTTGGCGAACAAGGTTTCGACGAACAGTGGTTTGATTAAAACCATGGTGATGGAAGGCTTACGTGACTTAATATACTTTAATTGAGGGTTTGTTATTTAATGTCTCACCAGATTATTATCTTTATTAGAATGACGTCGTTTGGCATGTTATTCAACATTCAACCTTAGCATGCATTCTAAACACAATATTAAAACGTGCCAGTACATGGCCCAACTAAAACTAATTTCCTCGAGCCTAGAGGAATCGGTGGGTCACCTAGGGGTCCTGTAATAAATATCTTGAGTCTTCAAGTATGGTTGCCTCATCCTTTGCTCCGTCTTTAAGTACATTACAAATACATCATTCTAAATTTACAATAAAATTAATCTTAAACTAATTTTACATCAACAAATTTAGAAACCTCGATTTACATTCGAGGGGAATGAGATGAGAAGAGGAGATAGGCAGGACACACAGGCCCTATTTAAAAATTTACAACCATGTATACCCAAAACTAATTTAGAACATTCACCATAGGTCATAAGGCTCATGTACCGTGCACCATGCAATATACAAACAAGTACATAGCATTCATTTCAAAAACGATCATTTTTTAATTGGGTAGGTTTATTAATTAATTACCCTCTTATATGTGCAGAACGATTATTGGCTCTATAGGTTATTAAAAAAACTACGATTGGTCCCTTCGCGAAAAATACAGAATTGGGAAAGCTACAGACTTCGTCCCTGTGAATATTTCCAGAATGTACTTCGCTGCGACGCAGCGTTTTTTGCAGTTTTTGTGTAACAACACGAATCCAAATCAAATCGAACGCACAAACATTCGACCAGGATATCAACCAACCAATGTAACATTCATCAACACATTGTTAAACCAATTTATCATTTGAATCATTCATCCATAAGCAGATTTTGCAGAATTTGTAGATTTTTCAAAAATAACATGTTATCAACCAAATACATGTTATAGTTCATCCAATAAACTGTAAAAATTTGATACCCGGGGCTCTGATACCACTGTTAGTGAACGACCCAGTTACGCAGGCGGAAAACAAAAACATAAACTACATGGATCATTCCTTAGAACCAAGATCCGGGTACAAAAATCACAGTTCATACAAAATAATCAAATCTGCAGAAAAAAATCAGTTCAAGATTTAAGAAACATATGCACGTTTGGAGGCTCCTCCAAATTTGTCAATGACCTTTTTTGCTACCAACCCGAGTGTAGGATCGAACCAACGTAGTCCACACGAAGACAATCGTAAAAAACTAAGGAGGGATTTGCTAGATCCTCCTTAGCCTTAAGAAACAAGAAGAAAAATGAAATGTATTTGATTTTAGGCAAAACCAAACCTGGCGTGGGAGAGAGATTTGGGGGTTGTGTTTTTCTTTCTTTTCAATGAAATAGTGATGAATGAAAAACTTAACCTTTTTCAACTAAAGTTTTTCTTTTATAGTAATATTTTAATTGCCCTATTCCCAAATGGAATAGGCTTGGGCTCCAACCCAAACACCCCATGTTACCAAACACTCCCAATTAGATATTTATTTTAATTCATCATTATCTTCAATTAAAATCAATTAATATATATTTTTAATATATATATATTAACATTAACAATAATGATAATTTATTTAAATATATGCTAACACATATTTAAATGTAATTTCACTTATTTAATTTTTTCTAACAAATTAAATAAAAGGCTACGACCTCAGCAAATTTAATTGCACTGTGAAATTACCAAGATACCCTTTCGCCCAAAAAGAAGAAAATGCCCTTCTTTCTTTCCGAGTCTTAAATTATCTTCTATGTGTGTGACCCATAGGCTCTTCATCATACCGGCAGTGTATAGTATCGTGATTAACACCAATTAATCGTCTCACTAATACGCAGACGAAGATCGCCCCTAGCAAGGCATCATGGCCACCCGATAGATTCGGATTCAACAAAGTAGCTACCTGTCAATGATATGGTTACCGTACAATTCGATCCTTTCATCATACGTTATCTAGACGAGACGAAGGCATAGAAATAGTGTCAACCTTCGGTTACTCTCGATATTATGTATTCAGTTTCTAGACCAATGACCTATATTATAATCCGGATAAAGCAACAACTCAATCCCACTGTGGCCATAGTTTTAGTGTCATTGCCATATACTGAATTGCGCCGTGAGATAACTTCTCCCGTACTTGGGAGTGATGAATCCTCTGTCAATCCACCATAGTCTTGATACACTCCTTGATGTAGCCAATCACCACCGTATTGACAACTCTGAATAGAACTGCGTTAGGCTAGTGTCAAACTGCACCAATCGGTGCACAAGGTGCTCCAATGATCTCAAGTCTAAGGATCACATGTACCACCATTCGTTAGAGGATTTATTCCATAGACACTAGGGTTACCATCCATATGGAATCCTCTAGTGGGTCAATCCAGTGAACTTGCTGCGGTATGTCCGCCTATAGCAAGCACCCATGTATTGCATCAGGTTGTCACCAAACAACCTTGACAAGTGAGATTAGTCACTGTCTTTCGACAGGGTCGTTCAACACTATGATAGCCTTACCGTATTATCTGTGCCCTTACTTCATAATAATACTGGGGCTACGGACGTATCTAGAATGGCCAACATATGTTCTCATAGGGTTCTCACTATCAAGATTTGAAACACTTGACACCCTCATCACAGTTCCTACCATTCTAAGGACATATATCAATACATATTGCAATAATAATGATTTACGCGATATAGAATAAAATGCCTTTTATTGATTAATGAACATTATTACAAAGAGTCAATTCTACAATAATTGATTAGCTCTAGGGCATCTACTCTAACAGCATGTTGGTAGCTCGAAGGAAATCTTGGTCAAGAGCACAGCTAAGAAGAAGTTTATTCCAACAGCCGAGGTCATCATCCCTATCGAAAGTAGGTCAAGCTCACCTCCACTACGCGACAAAGGGAAGGCGGACAAGGGGGCTCAGGTCGAGCTTGATGAATGGATTGACGAGCTCCCAAATCATATAGTTGTTGGAGCCTTGACGGCCAGGGAGACCATTTTGGTGCAGAACTACGAAATGCTCATGGCCGCCGCTCCTCATGAGTAGCTTGCTCGCCTTTGTAGATATGTCACCAAGGTGTTGGTAGTTCACCTCTCTCGCATTGTTTAGAGGCCTTTTTCTTTCCTATTTGCTAATTGCTTCTTCCTTTCAGGCTTGCACAGTGACCAAGCTCCTTCTTGATGAGAGTTATCTCACCTTAGAGGGTAATCACGTAGGATGGCAAGAAGTAGAGAAACTAAAGAAGGATGCCTTGGTAAGGGCCAATGTAATATCTCACTAGGTATTCACTGAGTATCTTATAGAGAGAATCTAGAGAATTGCTAGCTTAAAAAAAGGGTGTTCATCTGAATTTTTTATCCTTCATCCAGTTATAACATACTATTACACAATGACTATTTCTCACATATATAAATCCACATTACTTCCTTCACTGAGATAGTGTGTGCAATCCTCTTGCCAACTTGACGTCTCGCGACCACTACAATCTAATACCTGCAAAATAAAGAAAGCAATGGGGTGAGCTATAAATACTTAGTAAGTAAACCAAATCTAACTATGCTCTTACTCCGCTATCCTCGTTTTCGCTATACTGCTTCTAAATTTCTGCTTTCTTTCTCTCTTTATTCTCAGGCGTACTACTGAGGAGTCTTCTACTTTTTCTCAAATCTTTCTAAATCCTTCTAGTGTTGTGCTATTCTTTATCATTTTATTTCTCTTCTCTACTAGATTATAACTTTATGTTTCTTTCTCTACTCAACAAATCACTAAGTTTCCTTGTTATTTGTCATGTTTTTAATTTTTGTTCTTTTCTAGCATGTATCTAATTTATGTTCTTTTCTTGTATATCTCTAATTTCTTTTCTATTCTCGTAGGCTTCTATTTTCTTTTCTTCTTTATTCTCATGGGTTTCTATTTTCTTTTCTTGGCTATTCTCATGGGCTTACATTTTTTTTTCTATTCTCACGGGCTTCTATTTTTTTTTCTTGACTATTCTCATGGGCTTCTATTTTCTTTTCTTGGCTATTCTCATGGGCTTCTATTTTTTTTCTCTATTCTCATAGGCTTCTATTTTCTTTTCTTGGCTAGTCAGACACGCAATGATAAAATAAACTCTTTAATCTATGCATAAATGCATAAGATGCAATGCACATAAAATGTCTAATGCATATGCAAATGATCATCTTTGTATTCTTTCTGAAAATTCTTTTCTAATTCTTTCAGAAATTCTTTTCCTTTCTTTCTAAAATTCTTTTTCTTATTCTATTTTTCTTTCTTTCTGAAATTCTTTCTGTTTTCTATTTCTTATTCTATTTTTCTTTCTTTCTGAAATTCTTTCTATTTTCTATTTCTTATTCTATTTTTCTTTCTTTCTAAAATTCTTTTTGTTTTCTATTCTGGTTTGCCAATCGGACTAGGCTAAGGCATGGATTTGGAACCCTGACCGTGTGAGCATATTCTGAAATTCTTTATGGGTACAGTCCTCATCCGCATGCACTTCTAGCGGACTGTACAATTTTGTTTTCTATTTTGAGGCCGCTCACTGATAGGGGTGTGCATGTGGGAAACTTATGCATCTTTGTTGCCACTAGCTAACGCAGCGAATGCTCACAGGTTCCCCATCGCAATAGCCCTCTGAAAACATGCTCAGTAAATCTGCAAAATAACTAGCTAGACATTTTCCAATAATTTTAAAATGTTTGAAATATATGCTATGCTATGTCATGCATTTATATGTTGTCTATCCATGATCCCAAAATACGTGTCTTACTCTGGCATGTATTCTTTTAATTCTAAGGCTTTTATTTCTATACTTTTTTGGAAAGCCCAAAGTTCTATTCTAGTAACACGCTTAAATTAAACATTTTCTATTTTATTCTTTATTTCTGAATTCTATGCATCGTGTGTACGTACGCGATTCTATAAGTTCTGCATAATTCTGTATTTTTTTCAATTCTATCATGCTATGTAAAATGTACACGTACACAAGTACATTATCTCTCACAAATTCTACTCTTCTATAATTCTATTGGTGAGGTATTAAAATTGCACATCAACTAGGGAATGAATTCTACATTTTGGGCAGTCTAATTTCTTCTTTAAAAAGGCTATGCCACAACTTAGGTATTAAGTCTACTAACTTGCCCAATTATGCTACTAGATTTTCTCAAACTTATATGTCACATAACCATGTCATTAAACAACTCTCTAATAATTTTCTAATGTAACAAAAATGTCTTGTACAACTTTCTAAATACAAATCTTAATGCCGTAAATTTGCATTCTCTTACATGACCATCAACTTCAATTGTTATACATGCCCTTCTTTCTTCTTTTCTTTTGGCTACATTCTATACATTAATCTATATTGCCATATTAATCATTGTAAATTCAATCTAACATATGGCATAACATATATACTTTGGCTAAATTCTAATTTCTTTCTAACATTCTTAAGTAAACTTTTGGCCAATACAAAATATTCTCAAGATTTTCTAGCAAATTCTATGGCTTGTACTATATAATAAGGCATGAAAACTATACTCATACCAATCAATTTCTAAAATGGGCATGTATTTGATACATAAACTAAACTTCTATTTCTTTGATGTTTCTTAGATAATTATACTTGGGAAAGCTTTTCTATTCTTTATACGATAAAATCACTTATTACATATTGTTTATAACTAATCTCAAAACAAGAAACAACAATATGATCTTTCTAATTTCAAGCATACAAGCTTGACAATTTATTGTGGCATATTGTAATATTATAATATAATCACCCATCTTTTACTATCATCAATACTACACTATTGCAACAATTTAATATGCAATTCTTGCCATCACTTTTCTAAAGTCATAAATTTCAATACTCATAATTCAATGACTAAATACAATATGTCATTCAAACTAATGCTAATAGTTCAAGCGACCTGAACCATGCACTAAAGGCCATTCATTTCATTGAACTAACATAACCAAGTGTTATTCTAAATTTTGGCATAACAAAATGCACTCTTAAATACTAAAACTTACACTTGGTTAAGCCTAACAAACCTTTCAACTCCAATTCTTTCCTTTCTCAAACAATTTCTTCAACAAGACTTAACAAACTCATGCATGCATTTCTCTTTGAATTTTCATCAAACAATTCACATGCACATGCAAATACTTGGTTGGCCACACTTCCTCATCTCTCCAAATCCACCAAAATTGGAGCAAAAACTCACCAAACTTAACTTCAAATCTGGCCAGATTCAACACTTCCAAATTCCAACATCAACTCATCAAAATTTCATCCAAAGTTCAACCAAAACATCACATCTACATAACTACTCATCTTGGCTGAACTTCTACACATTATTCTCCATGAAACAAGCATCTAAACAGCCAATACTTCTTGTCATACATCATACACAAACACTCAAGAATCAACTTACACATATACTACTCAAATTAAAGCTTAGATTGGGTTTACTTACATTGAATTTGTACAACACTAATGATTCAACCTTCCTTTGCTAAAATTCCTTTCCTCTTGGACCTAAATCATGTAAAAACATAAGAATTCAAAACTTTAAACCTTAAATACACACTTTTGTACTAGAATCTTACCTTTGGATGCTTTAGGATTGAAAATCTACAAAAAATTAAGCTAAACCCTATGATTTCTCTTTCAAATTTGATGAAGAAGCTTGAGAGAAAATGGATGAGAGGTGGCATGCTCAAGGGTGACAATGGCTAGGGTTTTGTCAATTGAAGCCTTATAACTAATAATATATATATATATTCCCATTTTGCCCTTGCACATTTATGATAATTCCAATTATGTCATATGTGTGCATTTATCGATATACCCTCACTTTTCAATGGATTTAACACATGTTCTTGGTCATTTTCACTCCCAACTTTTTCATCTAGTTGTGAGTGAAAAGACCATTTTACCCTTATTCTTTAATTTCTTTCTATTGCTTTACAAACACGTATTTATCTCGGCATCACACCACGTGTATTTTCCATAATGTTTCTACCACTCTATTCTCATGGCTAGCAACTTAATACATTATATTTATCATACTCACTTTTCACTTGAACAGATTCTGTGTGGAATGACCATTTTGCCCGTATTGAAACTTTTATGGAATTCCTCTATAAAACTAGTTAAATATATTCACTATGACTATAAAATAATCCCTACCATATTTCTGAATGTGGGTGTTACAGCCAAGGTGGGGGAGAAGGAAAGGAAGTTGCTGCAGGCTGAGCTTGAGCGACTAAAAAAGCAGGCTGAGGCCTTCGCGGTCAAGGAGAGAGAGTTTCTCAACAAACTCTCAACAAGCAAGGCTGCTCGAACGAAGGCTGAGGCGAACCTGACCAAGGTTGAGAAGGATCTAGCACAGCACTGCGATGCCAACAACAAGCTGAATTTTGAGCTTGCTATGGCTCAAAAGGCTATGTTGAACTGAGAAGCCAAATATGTGACACCTTAGGCCAACTCTTCCAAGAGAGCGAGGATCGTAAGGAGGCCGAATCAGAAGTTTTTAACCTCAAAAAAGAGGTTAAAGGGCTGAAGTTGGAAGTCAAAAGCCACACTTAGGAGACCTCGGTCTACTTGGTCCAACAGTTGTGGGAGGCCCATCCTTCGCTTGACTTCTCCTTCCTTCTCGCGATCTACCTAAAGGAGATTGATAAGATGAAAGCTAAAGCAGAGGGCTTGGAGTTTGTTTACTCGGACAGTTTCGAGTTTGACAAGAGTGAGGATCAGGAAAAGGTGACGAAAAGGAAGGGTCGTAATCAAGCAAGAGGTCAAAGACCCGACCTCGCTAGCCTCACTCCTAACAATTGCTGGCGATCTTCCCTTAGTCGAGCCACCCAAAGATGCCCCAACTCCTACTCCTACTCCTAAGGATGTTGCTCAAGCTCCTGTCGCCAACCATGCTCCAGCCCCTGTTGTTTAAGCTCTTTTTTTTTTTTTTTTTTTTTTTTTTTGGCTTTTCTAGTTTAGTTTGTAACTAAACTTTTATTAATCAATGGAAACTCAATTTTTTTCCCATCTTTTGTTGAGCATTACTTTTATTTCTGTAGAGTCATTTTAATTGTTTGATTGAACTTAACATAAAGTATTCGAATTTGTTCCAAGTTATGCGTAGCTTGCTTCTTTAGGAACTTTTTTAACAAACAAGAAAATCTTTCTTGCGATAATGTCGAGTTTGGACTAGTTGCCCATCTCACGTTTTGGTTGTCGATTTATGATCTATTTTCTTTCAACTTGTTTTACTCGAGCGTTTCCTGAGTTTTAACTTCGTCACATCGGGGAATTTCTCCCTTAATTAGTTGAATTTTGGCATGGCTTACAAAGCTAAGTTACCTTTTTTCGAAATCTTGACTCCGAGTTTTTTAGACATGATCGCTTAGGTCGTGATTTTGAAACAATAGATAAATAATAATAAACAAAGACAAAAGTTATGAATAATACCTCTTTATTGATAAATGAAAGTTGGCCGTAAGAGACCTTACATTGATTTCTAAGAGAAAGGAGATAGAACAAAATTAAAACCCGAGCTGCTTATTGGTAGTACCTTCGCAGATGCTTGGCTTTTCATGCTGGCAATACAGTTTCACCATTGAAGTGTTCTAGGTGGAAAGTTCCTAGAGCGAGATTTTCAGAGATCCTAAAAGGACCTTCCCATTTGGGCCCAAGTGCCCCTAAGTTCGGGTTCTGTGTACTCAGGAAAACCTTTCTGAGAACTAGGTCGCCCACCCCAAAATTTCAGTTCTTGACCTTGGAGTTGAAGTACCTTTTGGCTCGCGGTTGGTAGGAAGCAACCCTTATCTGAGATTTAGCCCGATGATCTTCGATTAGATCCAGCCTTCGACGGAGAAGATCTTCATTTGTTTCTTCATCAAAAACCTCTCTCTAAAATGAACTAATCCTCACTTCTACTGGGGCCATTGCCTTGCATCCATAAAAAGCGAGAACGGGGTTTCTCCTGTCGAGCTTCTGGCAATTGTTCTATATGACCATAGGGCCTTTGGCAGTTTATCTGTCCATCTTCCTTTGACAGAGTCGAGCTTCTTCTTGATGGTTTGCTTGATTACTTTATTGACAGGTTCTACTTTACCATTGGCTTGGGGTCGATAGATAACGGAAAAGCTTTTCTTGATTCCGAGCCTTTCATAGAACGATTTGAAGTCTTTGTAGTCTGCTTCCCATTGTCGGTTATGATGGTATGGGGGATTCCATATCTATAAATGATATTTTTGTAGATGAAATCCTTTAGCTTACTCGAAGTGATGGTGGCTAAAGGCTTGGCTTCTGCCCACTTGGTGAAGTAATCAACTACGACCACTACGAACTTGATGCCTCATTTTCCTTAAGGCAAAGTGTTAGAAAACTAAGAATAATAGATATTCTATTTCTATCCAAGATCATCTACATGTCATTATTGTAATCACACTACTAAATGAACTGCAATAAAGAGATTCAAAACATAAATACATCATTTCCCTAACTCTGAAGCAAAAGTGTATGTTGAGACAGAGAACCACACGTATTCCTTTCTGTATTAGATAATTTAATAAAAATTGGAGAAGAAGAAGTTTTTCTAAATGGACTTCTTCTTTACTTTTAAGTGGTAACTACCTTTAGCATTTTCCACCTATGACATACTTTGGGTGGGTCCCATCGTGGGTGTACCACCCATATCTAATATCTTCCACTCACTATGCTTCCTTAAGGTTGATACATTAGTAAATATGTCGTGCGACCATGCACATATCGAGAGCATATTAGTCATATATCTGTTAGGAATATATAACTTCTCGAATTGTGAAACTTGGGTTGTATGTTATATGCTATACCCTAGATTACTTATCACATTTTCCTCTAACGATCTCATTTATAATAAACATCTGTTGTATTTATAATTTTGTTTTGCCTTTACATAAAAAAAAAAAAAAAATAATAAAAAAAAAACCCAACGAATACACATGATTATAGTGTGATAATCCAAAATTGTAATCTTCCTTTTTTCTCGATTCTTACAACTTTCATTTAATTTGCTTTTCCAGAAATGTCCCAGCAGATTGAATTTATCTTAATCTTTTGGCAACATTCTAAGATAGCAATCATTAAACAAAGTTTTGAAGAAAAAGAATAGAGTAATAAGGGTTCTCTATGAGATTTTATTCTTAAAATCTCAAGGTCTCACACAATGTTAAAGTTGAGATTTTGACTTTCATTACCCTCTTGGTCAATATTTTGCGCATGTGGTATGAATCACATGCTACAACATTTCATCCTTTCCCATGGAGTGCATGTCTCTTTTTCTATTGTAAATGTCGTATAGATTTTAGTTTAGACATACCTAATGTCTAACTTGAATTCACTTTACTTAATTCATCAAAACTCTAATCTGGCAATTAGATTGATAAAGTGATAAATTTTGATAATTTATCACTTATGGTCATATTTCATTATGACATTATTTTAACTCTATTTTAGGCAACGTTAAATATTTTAATCTTGGCTCTCTATTATGTAATACCCAAGATATCAAAGGTATGTTCCCAACTCAAAATAGTCCTTTAGATGTTAATTTTATGTTAAAAAGCATAAAATCTAACAAAGGGCAAAATAGTCAATTCATTTGGAATGGTATGAATCAATTATCCATAAAAGGGTATTAGCCAAGGGAGATATCATTTCTTCAACCTGTCTTCCAATTTCTCTCAAATCTTTCATGAAACAAGCTTTCTCTCTCCAAGTTTTAAAGGAGTATTGCATAACTTTTCAAGGAGAACAAGATAGGAGCCTTGGATCTTTAAATTGAAAGGTTTAAGGTAAGGATTAAAAACCCTAGTTTTGATGTGATATGAAGATTTGAGGTAGATGTTGAGGTATAATGTTATATATGTAGGATTAAGGTGTAAAAGAAGATAAAGGCAAAGGATTTGATGGGGGAATTCTTTAAAAAGGTAAGGAAGAACCTCCCATGACTTTAGGAATTATGCTAGGGTTTGTAGATTTTAATGAAACCTTAAATTAAGGCTTTAAGGCATAGAATTAGTTGATGGCACGTGTAGTTGAACTCATTAATGTTATGTTTAATTGAAGAAAATGAAGTATTGATGTTGATTGTGGCAAAACTTGTAGTATTGGAGGCCACATGGTGTTGAATGGTTGCCATTAGAAGTGTTGATGTGTTGTTTGCATTAACTTACAATGTTATAGCAATGATGGATGATCATGGGAGTGAGGTTTTACCCTTCCTTTAAGATGTTAAAGACTATTAAGGGGAGTTTTAATTGATCCATAAGTTGACATATTTGTTAATTGTCAATAGAAGTTGATATGGCATGGTTTAATATGAAAAATTTGAATTTGGCAATTTTAGGGGTTATGTTAAACATGCTTCAGTATTTCGACCATAACTTGACTTATAAAAATTTAAATAGATGATTCTTGAAGCATTAGAAAGTTAAGACATAGCACTATAACTTTTATGTTTATGCCAAGATCAATTCATTTGAAAAATGGATGGAAAATGGCCTGAAGAATAAACTTCTAGTTATTAAAGTTTAAGATTTAACGTGATCAATACTTATGATTAAGAATTGATTATTAATGTATTGTTTTAATTAAGCCATGTACTAATGTTTACCCATTAGTTAGATGATCTTTGAAAGATATACATGGTCATGGATGCGAATGCATGATTAATGTTATGAAATGGCATGAAGATGCAATGTAATATATGTTTCAAGATAATGAATGTAAGCAAGAGGTAATATAAATGGATTGATAATCCATAGATGAATCAAAAGTATTAAGCTCACTAAAACATGTATTTACATGCCATAAAATGTTAGAGAAGCATATAGATAGGATGGAAGACGCGTAAGCATATCCTCGTATACCGGTTGAGGAAAGATGAATATATGCTTTAGATGCTAAATAACGCGTAAGCATGCCTCCCGATATATGAGCTCTAGATGAATTTGAGGCTAGATGAAAGGAAAGATGAATATATGCTTTAGATGCTAAATAATGCATAAGCATGCCACCCGATGATATGAGCTCTAGATGAATTTAAGGCTAGACGATAAGAAGTGCTTAAGACGCTGAGAAAAGTCTGATCGGCTAGATGTTAAATGATTCATATCAATTTAGTTGCATTACATGAGTTATGATGTTATTTACATCATGAGATGATTTGTACTCATGTTAGATGATATTTAGATGTTATGTCATGACATGTGATGTGTGTGCACTATGTTTACATACTTATTTGTATGTGTACACTTGATGTTTTATATGACCATGGGGAAGATGATGAAAAGTATATGAGTTAGTAAAGAAAAGGAACCATACTTAGATGCAAAAGAGGTATGGTATGTGAATGAATGTGTTTGAACGAATGTCAAATAACATACTTGTTATTAAATGGATCATTCCTTATTGAGCGATTAGCGCTCACCCTTTCATGGTTGAATGTTTTACAGGTAATCCAGAAGCGAAGGATGCTGGAGACAGCAAGGCTATGCGTGAGGGACGATAATTTATTGTCATCTTGACGTTTTATCTTGATGTAAATAATGTAAATGACAAATTTTTTGAAACACTTTTTTAAAGCTTCCACCATATGAATGAAAAAGGCATTAATATATTTTGATTGATTGATGCCCAAATGAATTCAAGTTTTTATTTTTATTTTATTTTTGACGGTACAAATTCTGATCCTGCAGTACATATTATAGGAATGTTTTTGACATTATCATTATCCTTGCATAGGTTTTCTAAATACAACTCGTTCCCCGACATGAATCCTCTGGATTCTCATTAAGGGATATTCAAAGCGTACCTGACTGAGGAGGGGTTTTACACATTAGCACCTCGATAATAAGCTTAAAATCGTCTCATCTTCATTCCCACAAAGTAATAGAGGTGATTGCCTGTGTGAGAAGGCCAATCTTTTAACTGTCCGACATGCTTTTCAATATATATATATATACCCTCCTTCATGTATGTTCCATAATCAACGCAATTGAGTATTGACAATATTGTTGTTTAATATTCATAAGATAAACGTGAACATTTTTGGGAAATTCAAAAGTACATTCAACATCTACGTAAGCCTAGAGATCTAATATGTCTATTAAATGTATCTTTTTGTATAGGCTTTGTAATTGATTCCGCAACCATGCCATGTGTAGATATGTACCTCACGTTCACCTCCTTTTGTGCCACCAAATCTCGCACAAAATTGTATTTGATATCTATGTGTTTCGTTTTACCATGATATTTGGGATCCTTAATGTATGCTATTGCTAATTGACTATCACAGTTTACTCTCACTGGTTCAATACCAACATTAATTATTCCCAGATGATTCATGAACTGTCTCAACCAAAAGGCTTCTTGCACTGCAGCTGAAAATGCTATAAACTCAGCCTCCAATATAGATAAGGCTATACATGATTGTTTCTTACTGCTCCAAGATATGGCACCGCCATTTAGTAAGAAAACATATGTGTAAGTAGATTTTCTTTCATCTAAATCTCCTCCCCAATCAGCATTGATGTAGCCTCTCAAGTGTAAATCATTTCCTTGATAACATAATGAGTAATCTACTGTTCCCTTTAGATATCTTAAGATTCTCTTCACTACTTTCCAATGTGCTTGTCCTGTGGAAGTAGATTTCCTTTCATCTAAATCTCCTCCTCAATCAGCATCGGTGTAGCCTCTCAAGTGTAAATCATTTCCTTGATAACATAATTAGTAATCTGCTATTCCCGTTAGATATCTTAAGATTCTCTTCACTACTTTCCAATGTGCTTGTCCTGGGTCGGACTGATATCTACTTACCAACCCTACAGCGTAATAGATGTTGGGTCTTGTGCACATCATGGGGTACATGAGACTTCCAACAGCACTTATATAAGGAACATTCTTCATTTGTTCCTTTTCTTGTGAGTCTTCAGACACAATTTATGACTCAAAGTCTTACCTTTCATGATGGGGTTGTCTATGGATTTATAATCTTGCATATGAAATCGTTCAAGAATTTTCTTAGTGCATGTCTCTTGTGAAAGAGATACTAATTTCCTTGAGCGATCTCTTGAAATCTTGACTCCAAGAATATGTGCAGCTTTACCCATATCTTTCATCTCAATATGCGATGATAACCATCCTTTGATTTCATTGACAAATCACTTATCATTTCCAGCTATAAATATATCATCAACATATAATGATAATATAACAAATTTGTTATTGGATTTCTTTGTATATACACAGTGATCTTCATCAATCGTTTTGACATCATACGACTTATCGCATTATGAAATCGAATATACCACTGTCTTGAGGACTGCTTGAGGCCATAAATTGACTTTAAAAGTCTACACATTTTGTGTTCTTGACTTCTCTAATAAAACCTATTGGTTGTTCCATATAGAGTTCTTCTTGTAATTCTCCATTGAGAAAAGCAGTCTTTACATCCATTTGATTCAATTCAAGATCATGTTAGCAATTATAGCTAGAATGAGTCGAATTGAGGTAAACCGCACAACAGGTGAAAAAGTTTCTTCATAATCTATTCCTTCTTGTTGTGTATACCCCTTTGCGACTAAGTGAGTTTTGTATCTTTCAATACTGTCATCAGCTTTAAGCTTGATTTTGAGAACTCATTTGTTCCCAATGGCTTTGCGTCCTTTTAGTAAATCAACCAATTCCTATACTTGGTTTCATTTCATAGACTCCATTTCTTCTTCCATTGCTTTCATCCATTTTTCCTTAAAAGAGCATTTGAGAGCCTCATTTACATTCCTTGGCTCTTCTTCATCTTGTGGAGTAACTAGAAAAATTCCCCCTTCAATCTCAAATCGTCGACATGGAACTTGTTTCCTATTTGATCGACGTATTAGAGATTGATTGGTGTTACTCCCACTTGGACCAGCTATCATAGTTGGATCGTCAGTGGGGAATGATGGAGGATCTGAAACTGATTCATCAACTTCCATAGCGCTCCTACTGAGATGTAGTATAACCACCTGGTTTTTGGCAATGGAATTGCCTTGGTCTTGTGTTTCTGATAAGAGTGTAATTTATATATTTTTTTATTCCTTCCATATTATGTTTTTTGTTATGTTTTATGCCTAGTTGAGTTGATTAGAGTTTATTTTGTAAGTTTGGCATATTTGGATAGACTTTATGAAATAATTGAGAAAAGATTAAGAAATTCTAGATTTTTGTTATTCTGACCAGTGCTGTGTTTTTCAGGAATTTCATGGAGTCGGATCTCTCGATTGCAAAGTGTTCTTCAGGAAAAGTAAAGTAGACAAATCAAGCCTTCTAGGAAGGTATTATGGGCGAGAATCCAAGTTCGTTTGGACCCTCATTAGTTGTTGCAAAACCGGACCTAGAATCCTATTCATGGAAGGATTTACTGGCTGAGTATTGAGTCTTCGAATGGGCCTCTAACTAGAGCTTCAAATATCAAAAGCAGGTGATTCAAAAGCCAAAATTTATCTACACATCTAGGACTACAACTTTTATGAAGTGACCAAGCCTAGAAAAGTTCTTTTACATTGTGAGAATCCTGGTGCAAGCTAGATTACGAATTTTGTTTTCCATATCTGATAAGATTTTGACAATTTTGGAAGTCTATCTTTTAGGAAAGGTCTAGGAAAGTAATTTCCATTTTTCCTAGGACAGAATTGAGGAAAAACACGTTATTTATTAAGGAGTTGTTAGGTTAAACGGGGAGAGGTAGAACGGCAGTAGAGGTTTTTTAGTTTTTTACTTTCTACGTCAATATGTGCAACTGATCTTTCTTCTTCAATTCAAGGGGATTTTGAAGCCTGAATTCATGTCATTGGTGTAACTTAACTTCAGTAACATTGTTCTCAATCTCATTCTTATTGGAATTGTTTATGTTATTCTGTTTTAATTGTTTATGATTTTTGTTTGAGTGATTTAGTAATGGCCTGCTAAATTGTTTAATCAGAATTTTATCTATTAGAATTAGGAATAGTGATACGTAATTGTCCTCTTTCTATTCAATGAGTAACACATGATGATAAATGATTACGAACAAGTTCTCAATCTGTCACCTTGAATAACATAACCTAAGTTAAATAATCCGATCTTACGTGATTGTTGCTTGGATTGATCTTTTTTCCTAATTCTTAAGGCTGCCATTTAATTAAACTTAGAGAGCTTATTCTAGGGTGTTCAATGGTTAGGATCTAATTGAAGAACTTACTTCAGTAGTGACAATTAAGGGAAAATTCGGGTAACAGAACTTCTTGTTTCCTAGGGTCAATAATTCCAAAATAACGAGATAGAATAATGTTACGGTTAGTTCATGTCTAATGCGTGTTTAGGTGGATCTTGAACCGAGAACTGGTTGTTTTTAATATGATATTTTCTACCATTGGAGATTTATTCGTTTCACTTTAGATTGCATTGTCTACAACCCCTTTCATTACTGTTGTCATGTTTGTTGTTTAGGATTTTATTTTATTTTATTTTTCTGTTGTTTTCGTTGTGATTTTTGGTTAGAATATAGGATTTAATCGAATCATTCCCTGTGGGATCGACCCTTGCTTACCCTATATGCAATTTAGTAGTTAGGTTAGTAAGGTTATTAATTTGGAGCATTCGGCACGCTACCAATTTCATATAGAAACAAGTCTTGACCTATCTCACCTTTCTTAGGAAAATCGGTTTCTAAGAATGTGACATCTCATGATTCAAACTCAGTGATGCTACCACTTTCTTTTTCTCCTATGAAGACGTACCCCTTTAAATGTTCTGAGTATCTTATTAAGATACATTTCTTCCCCCTTGGACCTAATTTTCGATATTTATGGGAAGGGTCATGAACATAGGCAGCACATCCCCATGGCTTCAAGAGACTCAAATCGGGTTTCTAATTTGTCCATAACTCATATGGTGTAGTAGTAATAGATTTGGAGGGTACTTGATTGAGTATATATGTGGCAGTCAAGGAGGCATCACCCCAAAAGGTGATGGGCAAATTTGCCTGTGCCATCATAGACCTCACCATCTCAAGTAGGGTTCTGTTTCTTTTTTCTACAACACCATTTTGTTACAAAGTTCTCGGAATAGTTAATTAACGTTCTATTCCCATTTCATCACAAAAAATTATGAACTAATCAGATAGATATTCATGATCGCGATCGGTTCGTAGAACTTTTATCTTTCTATCTAATTGATTCTCGTCTAAGTTTTTAAACTTCTTAAAGTATTCTAAAGCTTCATATTTATAAGAGATCAAAAAGACACAACCATATCGGGTGAAATCATCTATAAATGTGATGAAATAAACAGCCTCATGTCTAGCCCTCACATTCATTGGACCACATATGTCAGAATGAATTAATTGCAATAGAACTTCAGCTCTTATCGCTTTCCCAAATGGTTTTCTTGCTATTTTTCCAGCTAAGCAATGTTCACAAGTAGACAAATCTACTTTTGTTAAGGTTCCTAACAAGCCTTCTCTTGCTAGTATATTCATTCATTGTTGGCCAATATAGCCAAGTCATGATGCCATACATTCACATCATCATTATTGGAAGATGTAATGAAGGAAAACAAGCATTACTATAATTATGATCAATGTCAAGTATAATAAAACCATCAGAAATATAACCACAACCATAGTATGTTGTGTCCAAAAATAAATGGACACCAGTCCTGGAAAAGTTTAAGTTAAAACCTAATTTAATAAGTTCTAACATGGAAATCAAATTTCGACGAATATCAGGTGCAAATAACACGTCATGTAGGTATAGGATTCAACCTCCACACATGATCAATTAGCATGTGCCAATCTCTTTGACTTCCGCTTTTGAATTGTTACCTATATATATCAACTTTGTTTCCCGTGGTATTCATCGAAACTCCACGAAAGCACTCCTATCTTTCGCTATGTGGTCTGTTGCTGCTGAATCTACAATCCACAAAGGATGAGATTCAGTTAGAAAAACAGAACTGGAAACATTTATGGAACTTACTAATGCAAACAAGTAATTTACCTTCTTCGACACGCTATAATTGCGAGTAAAATGTCCCTTGTTACCACAGTTATAGCATTTCACCTTTGCCATGTTTTTCTTCCTAGCAGGATGCTTTCCTTTTCCGTGTTTATAAAACTTTCTTTTCTTCCCTTGAACTTATCAGTATTGCCTTTTCTTTGGGATCCACCTTGGAGTTTATGCTTAAATCCCTTCCCACCATGTGAACTGGAACCAGTCATGTACACATCAGTATTTGCCTTACTTGCATTAAGGTAATCTTCTTCCAGTTCTAGATGTCGTGTGGCGTCTTCTAAAGTTTTGATGCCCTCATTGTGGGTAAGGTGTATCTTTATGTGTTCCCAAATTTGAGGCAATGATCTTATGACAGCTTGAACCTGTTGTTCATTAGTTAGGACATGACTTGCATCTCTTAGCTCACTAATCATGTTTGACAAGTGTCTTAAGTGTACTCTCATAGTATGTTCAAGCTTTTTCTTGTATGTGTCAAATCTGATTGTAAGTGACCGGAGTTTGGTAATTGACGTACCGCCAAACTTTGCAGCAAGGGCAAACCACATGTCCTTTGCTAATTCATAGTCCCAGCACTTTTTCATGAGATAATTGTCCATGCTGCTCAACAAAGTGATGCGGGCAGTGGAATTCTTCTTTTCCCACATGTCATAAGCCACACGATCTCTTCTATGTTGAGCCGTGGCTCTGATAATCAGAGATTTATACTGTTTTTATTAGGCTTTTTGGTCGGATTGTGGATACTTCTTAGTTCATTTTTGCCTGAATTGTTACTTAATTCTTTACATTTTGTGTTTCAGGCCAAAATGGACATTTTGAGCAAATAATGAGCGAATTGGAGTTTCTGGACTCAGAAGTAAGTGGATCTCAGAAGTTGGGAGAGTTCTGAAGCAAAGTGAAGCACTATGAAGCTTGTTCCCATGGGAGAGCATCAAAGATCAAAGATTAAAGCAAAGAAGCAAGCGGAGGGCAATTCTATAATTTCATAATTCTTCATGAAGGTTTGCCGCGGTGAAAACTCTTAAGCACGAGATTCATTTTTTTCTTGTCGCAGCGTCGAAACTCTTTCTTCGCCGCAACGAAGTCTGCGAATTTTAGTTCTTCCAAAACGCACAGTTTTATTTTAGGAAAGTTTTAGGTCTTTTGGCAAGGTATAAAAGAAAAACTTTACCATTTTCGTAGGGGGTCGTCCAGTTTTTGTCTGTTCTCATTGAGTTTTGGATAGATTTGATTTTTAGAGAGAAGATTTGAGCTGGAATCTTGTGAATTCTTCAACTAGGGGAGATCTCTACTCTTTTCTCTTCATTTTAATATGTTGAACATTGTGTTTACTGTTTTTTCTTGCTGTATATTTTGATTTAGTTATGAACTAACCCATTTTGGGTTAGGGTTTTGATTAAGTTCGGATTTCTATGGGTTAATGAATTGATTATTGCTATTTCCATATTCTATTGCATAGATTATGCAGTTATTCTATTTTTAATGGGATTTATTTGATGAATATGATGAGATTGAGAAATGAATCATATTGAGCTTCTTGGGTAATCACCATTGTAGTATTGAATGCTAGAGATAGATTTGAGAATCAATGAAATCAATCTAGGATTCCAGTAGCTTTATGAACTTGGATCTTTTATTCTTCAAATTGTTGGGTGCGGAAGTTTAATAGGGAAAAATAGGAATTCATAGCCTGAGAAGGTATGTTTAACAACTTAGAGAATTTGATTTACAATTTGTGCATATGAGTGTGGAATTAACATAGTCCGTAGAATTCATCCATAGAGTTCGAATGAAGTCAAAACCCTAACCGTTTGTTAAATTGATATTATTCTTGCGTTTAAACTCTTGCTTCCATTAATTAGTCTTTAATACTTAGTAAGTTTTGTTTTAGTTTTAGATTTAATCTCTCCCATTAATCCAAACACATTCGGTTCCTCCAATTTGAAAACAGTTAGGAAATTTAGTGCTTAACAACCAATCCTTGTGGGAACGATACTCACTCATCACTTTATTACTTTGTGCGACTAGTGCACTTGCTATTTTTGCATGTTGTAGTTACAACGCATCAGGCTCCTTCTTCAGGCTCTTCCATGGTCATGATAAGAGCTTCAAGAACCTCCTGTTCTTCCAAGACAGATTGGATTTTCATGCTCTATATCTCATAATTTTTGCCGTTAAATTTTTCGCCTTTATTAAGTTTGGCGACAATGTTATTTGATGCAGATGCCATTTCTAAAAAAATTACACATTGGATAATGCATGTTATTCAATGCTAAGAACATACATATATTTAATTAATTATATTAATAATAATTGTATATTAGATTTTAAATCAAAAGTTAACTATGTCAATAATCATCATCCAAAATTCTAATCTCCAATTATCATAGATATAATTAATTGCAATTCTAAAATAATATTAAGACATAATCATATAAGTATAATTCAACATAAATTCACATAGAATAAAAAATTCAAATTTTCATTAAAAAAAATAATAAATAAATAGAACTAATTCCATTACAAAAATAGAATTCAACATGTAATGACATTAAAACAAACAAATGTCTTAAAAAAAAAACTAAATGTAATGCCACATCCCATAAACTAGGAGGGATCTTATAAGTCTTATCCTAAGGTCTTTCTCTAACTTGTAAGTAATCCTAGGCAAGGGAAATCCTAATTTCTTGTGATGTCCTTTACGAGTGAAGACTCCAATAGATGCACCAGTCGTCTTTCTGGCACCCCAATCTACGTACTCCTTGATGTAATTGTTAACTAAATGTCTATAATCTTTAACGTCATCTTTAGGGCTTTGAACTTTCAACTTATTCCAAACCACATCAAGGAGACCAACGAGACTAGGGTAATTAAGAGTCTCCCTAAGGATTTTGTATTTCAACTCATCTCTAATTAATCCCCCTTTCCGGACAATTTCATGTATCTTTTCATTCATCCTCTGTGTCTCTTAATATTAAGGTGTGAGTTTGTAGATTTCTAATCATGTTCATAACCGTTTCCTTCTGAGCGGGTGTTCTAGCAGTCATTGCACATCTATAACTTAACATTTTTCTGTAACATATACAACAAAAAAAATTATATTCATTTATCAAATAAAGGTTAACTATATTTGATAAATAATATATTTATATGTGTTTATGGCTCAATAACTAAAATTAGACTCCCAATATCATACCAAGTATGCATTTCATTCTTTAAGGAAAAGGAAATGACACCTTTAGAACCTTCTACATGCCGACAGAAGCAGCCACACGTCACCACGATCCGCCAGAAGCCGCCAAGTGCCGTCGGCAACTTGTCACATGCCTCCACTTAACTTCGAGTCGATTTGACCTGTTTCACCTTTGACCCCACCCAGTTTGACCCATTGACTTTGTCTGACCAACCCGTTTGACCATACGGGTCGGATGTTGCCCGAGTTGGGTGACTCGGTTGACATTTGACCAAGTTTGAATAACCCGTTTGGTCATGTGCATCGGGGTATCTACCAAGTTAGTTGACCCAATTCACCTTTGACTAACCCATCTAACGTTTCGGGTCAAATACTCGGGTCAACTTGACCCATTTTATTTTGTTTTGGGTTGGGCGTGGGCTGAAATATTAAGAATTATTTAAGAATAACTAATACAAAAGGAAAATAGCCCGATGATCAGTGTGTCTACCTTCCGCGTAAAGACTTAGGTTCAAGTCTTAGCAACCACATTTTCTTTTAACTTATGGTTTATAGAAAATGTAGTAAACTTAAAATAAAAATAATGTGTTATTTGTTATAGTATAAACAAAAAAAATGCCCAAATGGTTCAAGGTCACTTGTAGCCTTGAAAGGCCAGGTTCAAGTCACATGTAGCTTCTTTCTGTTTTTTTTTTATTATTATTATTATAAGTTAGTAAAAAAAAATTACATGTCGTTTCTAGGGCTGAAATGAAAACGACATGTTAGTTTATTATGGTCATCTTCAACCTCTATCCAGGTCTGCAACTTGGTACCCGACCCGTAAAATAACCCATTATGAACCCGAATCTTTGAAGAACCATAACTTAGCCATTTTAAATCCCTTTTTTGTGATTCAAAACCCATTCTCCTCATAATTCCATAAGGAATCTAATAATATGATTATTATTACTAGAAAAAAATTCTTCAGACTTGAAAAATAAATGAAAATACAGAACTAAACTTACAAAAATATGTAGAATGCTTTAACATAATAGCACGAAAATTAAAAAAATGCAAACCACGGCTTTGATACCATTGTTTGAAAACTAAGAATAACAAATATTCTATTTCTATCCAAGATCATCTAGATGTCATTATTGCAATCACACTACTAAAGGAACTGCAATAAAGAGATTCACAACATAAATACTTTTTTTCCTTAACTCTGAAGCAAAAGTGTATGTTTAGAGAGAGAACCACACATATTCCTTTTTGTATTAGATAATTTAATAAAAATTGGAGAAGAAGAAGCCTTTCTAAAAGGACTTCTTCTTTTATATATGCGGCAGTTGCCTGCACTTTTAAGTGGTAACTGCCAGAAAAAGAAGTTTTTCTAAAAGGACTTCTTCTTTTATATATGCGGCAGTTGCCTGCACTTTTAAGTGGTAACTTCCTTTGGCAGTTTCCATCTATAACATACTTTGGGGCATATCAGATCGATCCCTCAGATTGTGAACGGCCACGAGCTTGTCAAAGTGGTCAACTATAAGGGTGAAGCTTGCAGAATATCTACGAACCTCGACAACCTCTGACATTTGTCACACTTTTGTACAAAGTCGACCGCGCCATCGAAGTCTATCAGCCAATAGTATCCCTGGCAAAGTACTTTATATGCCAAAGATCTACCCCTGGCATGATTTTCACAAATACCCTCTTGGCTTTCCTTCAAGATGTACTCTACATCTTTGTGATCAACACATCGCAAGAGCCGAGAATTATAGCCTCACTTATACAACCTGTCGTTGATAAGCGTATACTGAGCTAATTTTACTTGAAGGGTTTTGGCTTTGTTTCTTCCCTTGGGCACTGCCCCATCTCTCAGGTACACGGTTATTGAATCCATCTAACTGTACCTTTGCCTTGTCACCAAAACTTATTCTTGCGATGCGAGGATGCTTGGACTTGGGAGGAATTTAGCAGGAATGGAATCAGTTTCTTCTTTGCTCATTGCTGAAGCTAGGCGAGCTAGAGCATCGGCCATTGAATTCTTCTCCCTTGGAATCTATTGAACTACAGAAGTCTTGAAATACTCAAGTTCGAATTTTACCTCCCGGAGATAGGACGCCATTTTGTTCTCTTTTGCTTGATACTCTTCAAAAATTTGGTGGACCATGAGCTAGGAGTCACTTTATATTTTGATTGACTCTACCCCCATTTCTTTGGTGAGATGGATCCCTACAAGCATAGCTTCATACTCTGCCTTATTATTCAAGGCGGCAAACCTGAACCTAACTACAGCTCAGATCAGATCCCCTTCAAGACCTTCGAGCCGCTAGCTTGTTCACTTCTAAGGTGCTCGCTTCTAGTAGGCTTATCTCCCCCTCATGTTGGTATGAGAACTCTGAAATGAAGTTAGTCAAAGCTTGACCCTTGATTGTAGTTCTTGGGATGTACTTGATGTTGTGCTGACTCAACTCCATAGTCCACTCAATTAATCTACTTGATGCCTCGAACTTTTGCATTATCTTTTTTACCAAAAAATTTGTCAAGACATGTATGGAGTGTGCCTAAAAATAGGGCCACAACTTCCAAGCGGCTATGATGAGTGCATAGGCGAGCTTCTCCATCTTTGGATACCTTGTCTCTATTAGTAAACAACCCAGTTACGCAGCGGAAAACAAAAACATAAACTCTATGGATCGTTCCTTAGAACCAAGATCCGGGTACAAAAAAATCACAGTTTATATAAAATAATCAAATCTGCAGAAAAATCAGTTCAAGGTTTAAGAAACCATACCCACGTTTGGAGGCTCCACCAATGTTGTCTTTGAACGTGTTTGCTACCGATCCAAGTGTAGGATCGAACCGTAGAAGTCCACACGAAGACAATCAACAAGAACCAAGGAGGGATTTGCTAGATCCTCCTTGGCCTTAAGAAATCAAGAACAAAACAAAAGAAGTATTTGATTTTCAATGAAACAGTAAAAGTGGCGTGGGAGAGTTTTTTTGGGCTGGAGGTTTCTCTCTTTTCAATGAAGAATGAAATAATAAAATAACACTTATCATTTTCAACTAAAACCTTTTCTTTTATAGTGTTATTTTAGTTGCCTTATTCGCATATGGAATGGGCTTGGGCTCTAACCCAAACACCCCCAAATTTGCCAAACACTCCCATTTAGGTATTTTAATTTAATTCATCATTATCTCAATTAAAATCAATTAATATATATTTAATATATATTTAATATATATATTAACATTCAACAATAATGATAATTTATTTAAATATATGCGAACATATATTTAAACGGAATTTCACTTATTTAATTTTTTTTCTAACAAATTAAATAAAGGCTATGACCTCAGCAAATTTAATTGCATTGTGAAATTACCAAAATACCCTTTTGCCCAAAAAGACGAAAACGCCCTTCTTTCTTCTTGAGTCTTAAATTATCTTCTATGTGTGTGACCCATAGGCTCCTCATCATACCGATAGTGTATAGTATCGCGATTAACACCAATTAATCGTCTCACTTATACACAGACCAAGATTGGCTCCTAGCAAGGCATCATGGCCACCCGATAGATTCGGATTCAACAAAGTAGCTACATGTCAACGATATGGTTACCGTACAATTCGATCCTTTCATCATTCGTTATCTTGACGAGACGAAGGCATAGAAATAGTGTCAACCTCCGGTTACTCTCGATATTATGTATTCAGTTTCTGGACCAATGACCTATATTATAATCCGGATAGAGCAACAACTCAATCCCACTATGGCCACAGTTTTAGTGTTATCGCCATATACTGAATTGTGCCGTGAGATAACTTCTCCCGTACCCGGGAGTGATGAATCCTCTGTCAATCCACCATAGTCTTGATACACTCCTCGATGCAGCCAATCACCACCGTATTGACAAGCTCTGAAAGAAACTGCGTTAGGCTAGTGTCAACCTGCACCAATCGGTGCACAAGGCGCTCCGATGATCTCAAGTCTAAGGATCACATGCACCACCATTCGTTAGAGGATTTGTTCCATAGACATTGGGGTTACCATCCATATGGAATCCTCTGGTGGGTCAGTCCAGTGAACTTCTTTGCGGTGTAATCGCCTCAAGAAGACCATGTCTTGCACCAGGTTGTCACCAAACAACCTTGACAAGTGAGATCACTCACTGCCTTTCGACAGGGTCGTTCAACACTATGATAGCCTTACCGTATTATTTGTGCACTTACTTCAGAATAATACTGGGGCTACGGACGTTTCTAGAATGGCCACCATATGTGCTCATAGGGTTCTCACTATCAAGATTTGAAACACTTGATACCCTCGTCACGGTTCTACCATTCTAAAGACATATATCAATACATATTGCAATAATAATGATTTACGCGATATAGAATAAAATGCCTTTTATTATTGATTAATGAACATTATTACAAAGAGTCAATTCTACAATAATTGATTGGCTCTATGGCATCTACTCTAACAGTCTCAGCATCGAGCAACCGCTTGCTCACATAGTACACCGGCCACTACATCCCCCTTCTTTGCGTAACAAAGTTACACTAATCGCAGACATAGATACCGACAAGTACAATAGTAGGGGCTCACCTAGGATGGGCTTTGAGAGGCTGTCCCAAATGCCTCTTTAACTCCTAGAATGCTTTCTCGCACTCCTCTGTCCACTTGAAACCCTTGTTGCCCTTCAAGGTTTCAAAGAAAGGAAGGCATCTATCTGTAGCTCGGGAAACAAACCTGCTCAATGAGGCCACTCATCCTATCAAACTCTGAACTTGCTTCATATTAGCCTGACTCTGCATGTTCATGAGAGCTTGAATCTTGTATGGGTTGGCTTCAACAGCTCGCTGATTTACAAGGAAGCCCAAAAACTTTCCTGAGCTTACCCCGAAAGCGCATTTCAAAGGGTTTAATCTCATTTAGTACTTTCTAAGGATACCCAACATTTCTCTTAGGTGCTCGATGTGGTTTTCAGCGACCTTTGACTTGATGAACTTGTCGTCAATGTACACCTCCATGGTTTTGCCAATTTGCTTGGTGAACATTTGATTCACCAAACGCTGATAGGTTGCTCCAATGTTCTTCAGGCCAAATGGCATAACCCTGTAACAATGGATACCCCTGCCAGTAATAAAAGAGGTGTGTTCTTCATTGGGTTGATACATCGGGACTTGGTTATATCCCGAGTAAGTATCCATGAAGCATAGTAGTACGTTCCCTATTGTCACATCTACTGGTTGATCGATCTAGAGTAACGAAAAGTTGTCTTTAGGATAGGCCTTGTTCAAATTAGCGAATTCAACACAAGTCTGCCATTTTCCATTCGACTTCTTCACCAAGACCGGGTTGGCAAGCCAGTCTGGGTATTTTACTTTTCGAATGAAGTTGATGTTCAAAAGCTTATCAACTTCATCCTTGAGCTCTCTAGATCGGTCAGCATCCATAAACATCTTTTTTATCTTATTGGTCGAGCCCCTAAGTCGAGGTTCAATCTGTGGCATATTACCTTGGGGCTGATCCTCACCATATCCACATGTACCCAAGCGAACACGTCGAGGTTTTTCTTTAAGAACCCTACAAGACAATTTGTTAGCTCGTCGCTCAAACTGCTCCCAATTTTTAGCACACAAGTTCGGTCTTCCTCGCTGATAGGTACTTCTCGCAACTCCTCTATAGGCCCTGTTACGGGCTCTTCTTTGTAGATGCGAGGATCAATGGTGTCTTCCAGTGGTCTGGGCTTTGGCTCAAACTCAACGATAACCATGGTTCTTGGGAGTGGCCATTCTTATGCAGCATGAATGGCCCGATTATAACACTCCCTTGAATCTTTCCTGCAACTTCTCATTGTTGCGACCCCATCTAGAGTTGGGAACCTCATTGCCTGACAGCGAACTAAGTTGAGTGCACTTAAGTCATCCAAGATCGGCCTTCCCAGAATGACATTGTAGGTGGTTGGGCAATTGACCACTAAAAACTTAGCCATCATCATCCTTATCTGAGGTTTTTCCCCTAAAGTTATAGGTAACTCGATTTTTCCTTTGGGGACCAAGCTATGCCCGGTGAATCATACAATGGCGACAGACATGCCCTCAGATCTTGCTCAGTAAACCTCATCTCTCGAAAAGCTCCCAAGAAAATAATGTTCACTGCACTGCCATTATCAACTATTACCCTGAGTACTCGGGCATTACCGATCCTTGCTGTGATCACAATCGCACCATGGTTGTAGCGAGGAGATTATTCACATTCTTCCTTGGTGAATCCTATCACCTCGTTCTCTATCTTGGGCCTCTGTGGCGGCTTTTGCTCACAATTCATTACTCAGGGGACTGAGTCTGTCATGGCCTCCCACGCATATTGCTTGCCAGAGCGCCTAGAGCTCTCTATAATGTCAAGTCCCGCATATATCATACCCACTAGTACATCATTATTTAACTAGGTTTGTTGGATCTGATTATTCTGCTCGTTTGGATTTTCACGAGTTGGCTCCTCCTTGACGAATTCTTTCAAGTGGCCTCTTTTGATTAGATCTTTGATGCTGTCTTTCAAAGCCTGACACTCATTAGTGTTGTGCCCGATATCTCTATGGTATCTACAGTATTTTTGGTGATCTTTTCTGTCTAGTGCCCCCCTCATTCTTTCTAGCCAAAGTAGTTTTCTAGCCTCACGAGAGACTTCATAGATGTGAGCTACATCTTGCGTCAGGGGGTGTACTCTGCATACTTCGAAAAATGTTGCATTTCCCTGCAGGATTTTATTTTCTGCCTTTTTTAGAACCTGTTTTGATCCCTATCATCGCAATCATGGCCTCTTCTCTTGTTTGTTGGGCAATCTTGTTGCCTTTTATGGGCTCTTCTGTGTGAGCTTTCTTTTAAGGTAGCCAGCGAGCTTTCTACTCGCTAATGCTTGGCGGCCATTTGATAGAACTTGGCCAAGCTTAGATGGTCTTCGCTCTAAAGCTCTTTCTATAATTCATTCTGTGACCTTATTCCTGCTATTAGCAAAGTCTGGATTGATTCCTAAGGTGTATCTGCGACCTTTACTTGTTCATTCTAGAACCTTGTTAAATACAAGGTCAAAGTTTTGTTTCCTTCGTAACGAATATTGCTTAGATAGTTGAGTGGCATTGCAAACTGTCTCCTCGCATGGAATTGTTGTAAGTACAGCGAGGAAAACTGTTGCCAAGACTGTATTTAGTTCGTCTTAAACCTCTTATACCACCTTTTGGCATCCCTTAATAAAGTGACTATGAAACAGCAACACTTTGCCAAGTCAGAGACCTGATGCAACTCCATCAGGTCGTTAAAAGAGTCAAGGTAGTCTTTGGGATCCCCTTTTCCATCAAACTTACTCTCTAGGGCCCTGAATCCCTAGAGAAGTAGGGCCTAGCAAACTTCCTCCGTGAATGGAGAACTTACTATCTCTTCCATCGAATTATTCTAGCAGGCTCTTAGATCGTCGAGCATTCTCTGTACTTGATTTAAGTCCTCATCATAAGGAGTATTCTAGTTGCGAACTTTGTTCAGCCTTACCTCGAACAGGTGAATTTGGAGATCAGTTGCTTATGAGTCTTCTCTACCATGTGCATTAGTGCACGAGGCAGAGTCATGATGGTTGGGTTGATAGGTGTTATCATGCTCATCTATGCATTGCTCGCGACCTTGGTTAAAACCGAAACATTGGTCATTGCCAGATTGGAGCACGCGGCTCAACTAGCGAGCTTACGAGGTTTGAGCCCACCTTTGGCGTGGGTTAAAACTGGCACACTAGCATTAATTGTTTCACCGATTAGGGCGAACATCCCTTTGTCGACCAAAGGCTTCATTTTCCCCCATAAGTTGTTTGCTTGGTCGCCTCCTAGGGTTAACTTGCTCGTAGGATTCACACTAGTGAGTGGAATGCACCTTGTGATGGCCGGGGTGACAGTCGCTCCTTGGTGCCAACGAGCTAGATTGGTTACCAACCGAGCCATTTTGGCCTATTGGTGTAACCTCCGTGAAGCGTGGCTGATCGAGGTCATGGTGGGCCGATTGTTGATTCCTTAATTCAGCCACATTTTGTTGCACCATCTGTGCAACCACCATCTTTATCATCTCCATCAGCTAGCCATTCTAGGGATTTGAAGTCCCTGCCCCTCCTGATTTGCGACCTGCTGCACTGGTAGCATTGGTGGTCGATCTAAAAGAGTAGTCTAATGCACCTCCTGATTGGTAGTTTCCAGGTTGTCATGGTTTTCGGTGGTGGTTTTTGATCTGGTATGGGCCACTTGAAATTTCAGGTGATCGGGTCACTGAAATTGTTTGCTGGAAATTTTGAAAGTAGGCGGAGGCCCTCCTTCTTACGCCAAAATGTTGATGCAAGAATTACACCAACTAGAGTGATCCAATTGACCTTGGTGGAACCGGAACTGATGTATGCGTGATTAAAGGTAATCAACAATGTAATATGAAAGTAAGAACAGTAATGTAAAGAACATAATCAGTTTTTAAAGTAGTTCGGCAAGTTTGAATCTTGAGCCTACGTCCACTATTTTCTTATTACTAAGAGAGCTTACAAGAAAAAATAATAATGCCTAGAATAATTTGCTAACCCCTCTTCCATCATTTAAGGGGGTTTATATACAAGTTTTTCACAAAGGAAATAGTAAGGAATTACAATCAAACCCGAAAAACACAAGTCATTGGATCTTTCTTTCTTTTTTTTCATTTTACTTGAATTTTCTGATTGAGATCTTTAGGAACTATTAGGTTAGGCAATTGGCATAGGAGGGTTTTAAAACCCAGCTCAGACCGGTTGGTTCTACCGGTTGAACCAGGAACCGATGATCGAGCGAGTCGATTCAACTAAAAAACCAAAAATGTTAAATGACCCAATTTGAACCGCGGTTGGACAGGTTTTTTGTTTTGAACCGCCGGTCCAACCGGTTTGACTCGGTAATTGAACCGCATTTTTTATTATTTTTTTACTTTTTTATATGTCATGTTGATGTTAGAATGATGTCATCACACTGAGATCAGCATGATAACATCATGGTTCGACCAGTCAACCTGGAACCCGATGACCTAACTGGGTCACTCCCCAGGTCATGTTTTAAAACCTTGCATAGGAGAATAATAATCATCTACCACAAGATCATCATCATTACGCTTTTTCATGTTTATCTCTTCAACCATCTCATCCAGGGTTGCTGCCTCACTTCTAGTTGCATAATTAGTTCCAAATATATTAACTAACCTCTCATATATTGGGCATGACTTGTTTCTCTATTTTTTAGCCTCTATATGGGGCTCAATAATTCCACAAGTTCAACAATATTTACCAAATTATTATAAAAAGAGGTTGAAACTAAATTTACACTCACAGACTCACTTGTACTTATGACTCCCAAACATAATCACTATCAACCTTCACTCACTTATTGACATCATTACATCTTAAGCCGCTCGTGCTCTCCATGTAAAATATAATAACATATTGCTTCTTCCACTTTCTCACCTAATAGTGTTTTTTTGAATTTGTAAATGAACCTGGTTTAAAGGTATTGTTTTCAGTACGACCACCCTTAGCAATTATCGAGTCTAATAAATAACTATAAGAAACTCTTGTTTTTTGTTATACCAACAAACCTTATATCGACTGTAACGCCCCACTTGAGGTACGTAGTTATTGTTTCTTCTTTTGCTCTTATTTGAGCTGGTTTCTTGGTAATATTGTTGGTTGACCTTTGTTTGAGTGTTGTGTTGAATACTTGCCCTGAAAATTGGTTGAAAATAGAAAAAGTTCAGTGTGCCAAGCTTCGCCGGGGCGAAGAAGAATCTTCGCCGCGGCGAAAAGGTGTTGTAGCCACGGGGGAAGCTGCTGGACGGTTTCACCACGGCGACAGAGGATTCCTCACCGCGGCGACGTGCCAATCAAAATGTTTGTTAAGTTTTAGATATTTTCCTGCTTAAGGGCAATTTGACCATTCTACCCCTAATTAGCAAGAAAAGTGGGGAGTAAAATTTAAGGATTTTTCATAGAGAATATGTTGATATGGGGGTGTGTTTGTAATGAATCAAAGGATATAGATAGAATTCCCAAAGAAGAGTAAGGGCAAAATGGGAATGCTTGTGTATAAATTTCATTAAAAGGAATTAAGACATTGCAAACCCCTTATTCTTCTTCTCCAACGCCACTTTCCTCTCTTGCTTCCTCTCAATTTCTCTTTCATTTGATCAAGGAGTTTTAAAGGGCTTTTGGAGTGATTTGGGGTAGAAAATCAACCTAAGGCATCCTAAGGTAAGGATTCTTGCTTTGGTTTTGAAGCTTTGTGAGTTTTGCATATATTTGATTATTGAGGTTTTTTGTTCATTTGTTAAGAGTAGAAAAAAAAAAGTCAAGCAAACCAAGTGAAAGGAAGAGTTAGTGAAATCTCTCCATAACAAGGTAAGTAAACCCCAACCCAAGTTAAGATTTGAGAATTTTCTTGATTAGGGTTTTGATAGCAATGATGTATGTATATGATATACATGTTATATGCCATGCTATTGAGGCTTAAATAGAGATTTCTAGTGCTTTGTGGTTGTTTATACATTGCAATTATAAGAAATGACATGTGGGTTGGAAAGGTAGTTTGAGATTGAATTAAAGGATATTGAGAAATCCTTTTTGGAAGTGTCTTTGGTGTGTTGTCATAGGCACCCAGAATTAAAACCTAAAAATACACGTAGTAGTGTAAGTCAGGGTCGATCCCACGAAGAGTGTCTAGCTGAATTTGCTGTTATGTGAACAAGGTGGGGGTTCTGTGTAAAACAAGAAACGTTCTTAGCAAAAACCAAAAACAAAAAAAACAGTTCAATTCGGAATCAATTAATATAACGAAACTTGGTCTCCGTCAACATCCACCATCGGAATCTTACAACTGATCATTGATGCGAAGATAATCAATTCACACATTGAATATTCACCGTTGGAACTAATTTCCTATCTCTCCTTAATTGTAATTAATCAGGAAACAAGCGATCCTAATTAATCTTACCCCTAAACAACCCTAGACAAGCGCTCAAGATTTAATCTAGTGGCAGCCTTAAGAATTAGAGAGATCGATGAAGCTAAACAACACAAACACAAGCGGTTGTATTTAATTTAGTTGAATGTTCTTCTTAAGGTTATTAATTCCTGACGCAGCAAATTACTAACCCTAATTGCTTCACAAGTTGGAGGGATCAAACAATTACGGATTTGATATCTAACTTAGCAGTAGATTGCGACAATTAATAAACTAGTAGGCCTCCCTAGTAATTAAACGAAACAATCATAAAATTAGGCATAGAAAAAACATCCAATACTCAAACACGAAAATTGAACACAAAGAAAAATATATTAGATCTCACAGTTTATCGATTCCGAGGCTTTCGTTTACTTCGACCAAGTTATCAAAATCAGCCTCTCATGGCCATCACCGGATTACCGAGGAAAAGTTCAGAGAAGACCAGAGAGAGGCGTGTGTCCACCCAAAACTAATCTGATCTCTCTTCCCAAAAATCTAATTCAAGTGTTTGAATTCAACTCAATCTCCTCAAATAATATCCTAAAATCAATTATCCTAATCTGATTCTAATTAATTGAAAATACAATAAAATCTTAAAAATAAAAACAGGAAAGTGATGTGTCCAGCTGTAACTCGTGTGCCACATGTCTTCAAATCTTCCAATAATAAACTGCCCCTTGGACGTGCATTACAAGGTAGAATGTTCCAGAACATCGGCAGTGCAGATGTGTCAACTTAGAGCCCAATTACAACCTTGATGCAGCAAGTATCTCTCCAAACTCAAAACATAAAAGTTGTAGATATATTTCTTAGCGTTCTACAGAATTTTAAATCATCTCAATCGGAGCTCAGATGAGAGCGTTATGCCCAAAATACGAAACAATGTCAAAACTGTCCGAATTCACTTAATTAGTTCCGTTTTGCAATTAACGCTCCCATTTGCTTCCTAAGTCAAAATAGAATAAAAATCAGTACATTTTAGGCAGCAAATAGGTATAAAATACTAGGCATTAAGGGGGGTAAATATGACATTTTGCATTCTCATCAGTCTTTCTTTGGCAGGAATTGTGGCTATGTTAGGGGCATTCTCCCCATTTTGGATGGTTAGAGAAAGACATAGAATCATTGTTATAGTAGAGTTTTATTATGCACTTGAGTTGTTTGATGAAATGCCTAATAGAGGTTTGAGTATGAGAAATGAACCTTAATTCTTGCAACATTGCATGTTGGCATCTCATAAGTGCATTAGTGGAGATGAACCATCCATATGCATTATTTGTGCATTGAGTAGTGACCTAAGAAAGAGTAGGAAGCTTTGTGTATGCACTTGCCCTATGTGTAGAGAATTTTGTGGATGCAACTACTCTAAGGGTAGAGAGAATGAGAAGTGCTAGAATAGAGTGAATGAGAAGGGTATTAGAAAGGGGTGAATGCTTTGTGATCATCACCCGACAGTTACGAGAATCGGGTTGATGCTTTGTGATCATCACCTGAATAGCCATTAGAAGTGGGTTGATGCTTTGTGATCATCACTCGGCATTTATTAGAAGTGGGTTGATGCTTTGTGATCATCACCCAACAGTGATTAGGAACGGGTTAATGCTTGGTGATCGTTACCCGAAAGTAATGAGGAACGGGTAGGTGCTATGTGGTCTCCACCCGATAGTTACGAAAAACGGGTAGGTGCTTTGTGATCTCCACTCGGTAGTCACTAGGATAGGGTTGGTGCTATGTGAACTCCACCCGATAGTCATGAAGAGTGGGATGGTGCTGTGTGATCACCATCCGGCCGTACCTCCGGTAAGATGAGGCCATGACGTTTAGTAGGAAACAACAGAAAGTGTGAGGAAAGAATTAAGAGTAATACATACGGGGATAGACAGATAAAAGGTTTTACTTACTGAGCATTATTTTGTGCTCACCCCGTCATTTTCCTTTGTTGATGCAGGATCTAGGTGATGATGCAGTCGGAGGGGCGTCGACAAGCGAGGAGCAATAGCTACACTGTTTCCCCTGTTTGTCTTTTAAAATGGCATTTTTGTAAATGACGTTCTTTGTGTATAAAAGACATATGACTTATAATGAAAAGAAAGTTTTGGGCCCAATTTTCTATTGTTATTGTGCATGCATTGTACTGGTTTACAGCAGTTGTTACATCGACGCAACATAATAGCATCGGGATATGTCTATTACATAGACGCAAAACTATGTTGTAGGTTGTAAGCAATTTCTGACGTCAACGGTGTCGAAAATCAAACATGTATAGACGCCAACATTTGCATTGCAATGTCATGATATGGCAAGGATGGGCTTATATGTTGAACCCTCATGTGTTTTGATGTGCCAAAACTAATAAAATAAAGTGATTAATGAACTAACAATGTGCAAAAGTAAGACATAAGTGATAACCAAAACAAAAAAGTAGATTTTTTAGATGGAATGACCGTCCATGCAGATGGAACGCCCATTCCATTCAATTTTTTCTGGAAAATACTCTCCAATCAAGTTGTCCCATTTTGGAATGACATCATTCATCACCCTTGTTCACAATGTTGTCCAAGATGAAGCAAAAATCCACTCAAGCTGAAACTCAAGTCAGAAAATGAATGACCAAACTGAATGACTGTTCCAACAAGTTGTTTCAAACATCTCAAGCCTTACCCAAAAAAGGCTAACACACATTTGCAAGCTAGACATCATTTACGATGTAAGAAGGAAAAATGTAGATCTTTCAAATGGAATGACCATCCACGCAGATGGAACGCCCGTTCCATTCAATTTTTTTAGAAAATACTCTCCAATCAAATCGTCCCATTTTAAAATGACATCATTCATCATCCTCGTTCACAATTCTATCCAAAATGAAGCAAAAATCCACTCAAGCTGAAACTCAAGTCAGAAAATGAATGACCAAACCGAACAACCATTCCAGCAAGTTGTTTCAAACATCTCAAGACTTACCCAAAAAAGGCTGACACACATTCACGAGATGGACATCATTTGCGATGTAAGAAGGAACGACCATTCCTTTAGCCCGTTCCACATGAATGACATTATTCCATCACCTTGTTCATAGCTTTGGACCTTTTGCAATCTGAAAAGGAACATCTGTTCCATGAGAGGAATGTCTGTTTCAAGCTGAAGTCAAGATTTTGGAAATAGAATTTTTGAGCTCAAGTCAAGGTTGTGGAAACTTCAAGTCAAACAAGAACAAGCTCAACAAATGCCTATTCTGAGAATTCCTTAAGCCATTCCAGGAAGGAATCACACCATTCCAGGAAGTCGTTCAAGGTTTTGTAATTTTTGGACATCAAGAGATACAAGTTGGAATGCATGTTTGTGATAGGGGAATGACCATTCCAAGTAGAGGCATGATAGGGGAATGACCATTCCAAGTAGTGCATTAAATGCAGCAATGACTCTAATTTACTTAGGGTTAGTGAAGACTTTAAAAGGGTGATTTCTTGCAAGCAATAGAGAGAGAGAATAATGCATTATCCAACATTTAATCTGGCAAACTCTAGAGCTCACTCTTCATCAAAAATCAGTCTCTCATATGTACTAAACTAATATCTTTAGAGAGAAACCTTGAAACCATTGTGTATTAGCCTACCTTAGAGGAAATCATTCACAAAACCTTTTATCAAATATGTTTGGGTGAAATCTTGTAAATCTAAAGGTGAAATCATCTCAAACTGAAATCTTATGAAAACTATTGTATTGGAAAAATTCTATTATAGTAAAACTTCAAGGAGGTTGCCTTGAAGAAGTGGATGTAGGAGGCTCGTGATCAAAGCTTTGAACCACTATAAATTCTCTAAGCATTTCTTAGACATAGGAATTGTGTACAGCATCTAAACCACTTTAAAAATTGCTCTTGTGTTCTCTTTACTTTACACATTTATTGCTTAGCATCTCATTTACTTCACACACGAATCTCATTGAACCTATGGGTTCAGCATCATACTTGCTATTTCTCAGTCTCTCGTGAACCCTTTGCATAAACTTCCTTAAAGGCTTATGATCCTCTCATTGGTGCAAAAAATCGCATCAACAAAGTGTAACACATTTTCCCTAATTAGTATTAGACTAAAATTAAAACTTACTACCACTTAAACAAATAGCTAGCTTAGCTGGTTCCTGAAAACTAGAAAAAATGGCCCTTAAGACATCACCTTTATCCCACTTTCCTACAAGAAGCAGTACATACTTCAGTAAAGAAAAAACTTCACATTTTTATCTACAAAACAAAACATCACATACAAACCTTGACATTGACGATTGCTGGCAACAAGAGTTGGCAATATAGTTACGTCACCTTTGATCCTTTTACCAACCTACAAAAAGTGCTCTTATCACGAAGGAAAGTGTTAGTGTTTCAGCTAGAGGAAAAGCCAAAAATTGAATCGATAATAAAAGGTGGCAAACGATTATGTAATGCTTCAAATGGTGTCATACCAGGAGCCGAATGGAAATTGGAATTGTACTAGTATTTGGAGAGGTGGAGGAAATAAAACCATTGGCTTGGGTGATCCATAGTAAAACATCAGAGGTATTGCTGGAAACATCGATTGAGAACTTTAGTTTGGCTATCAGTATGAGGATGATAGGCAATGCTATAAAGCAATTTAGATCCCTGGTTGTGGAAGAGTGTACTCCATAAAAGACTTAGAAAAATAGGATTGCGCTATGACAATCGTCTTTGGTATTCCATGGAGCTTAACAACATTTTGTAGGAATGCGTCAGCCACTTTGGAGGTAGTAAACCATGGTGCCAAGCCAATGAAATGGGCATACTTGGTGAGTCGATCAACTACAACAAGGATGGATGTTTTTTTGTCAGACATCGGTAAGCCAATAATAAAGTCCATGTTGATATCTTCCCAAACATGATTAGGAATGGGGAGTGGTTGGAGCAATGTGTTTTTATTGTGGGTTGGATATTGTGTTTGTTGACAAATACGGCACTCCTAAACCCATTTTTTTACATCGAAAGACATGTGAAGCCAATAGAAATTTCGCTTAATTCATGCCAAAGTTGGAGTAAATCTGAAAGGCCACCAATAAGGGAGGAATATAGTTCTATAAAAATGGTAAGTCTTAGCGAAGAGTCTGTGAGAATATATAAGCAATCATGAAAAAATAAAAACTCATTAGCGATAGAATAGCTAAAGAGAGAGTTCCTGACATCTTGAATTTCTTTTATCAATGTTTGAACTTTTGGATCGGTCTGCAATGTGAGATGGAGTGGAGAAAGGAAGTTTGGCAAGTGACTTGAGAGAGCATTGTACACTAGTTCAGTTCTTTGAGAAAGTGCATCCGCCGCACAATTAGCGAAGCCTAGTTTGTAAAAAATCTTAAACTAAAAACCTAGGAGTTTTTGGAGATAACGTTATTGATCTGAGGTTTGAATGGATTGGGAAAGCAAATGTTGTGAGCAACTCACAACCCAACAAATAATGGCGCAACGGACACAGTAATGGTGGTCATCTCCCTTGCATAAGTGGAAGGATTACGCATTTGTGGAGAGAAGACTTTCTTGTAGTATGCAATAGGGTGGCCATGTTGGGAGAAAACAACCCCTAAAGCAACACCGGATGCATCGGTTTCCAAGATGAAAAGGGTGGTAAAATCTGACAAATGAAGGACCAAAGTGGTTGTCAAGGCAATTTTCAAGGCGTGAAAGGCAGCTATGGCGGCTAGGGTCTAAACAAATTTGTCCTTGCATTAGAGAGCCATCAAAGGAATGGCTAAAGAGGCATACCCACAAACGAAGCGACGATAGTAATTGGCGAGGCTGAGAAAGCCACGAAGAGCATGAATCGTAGTTGGAGTTGGCCAAGAATGATAGCATTAATTTTGTCAAGATCAACTTCCACGCCTTGGGAGATGATAACATGGCCAAGATATTGGATTCGGGAAGTGGCGAATGTGATCTTGTGGCCACGCAAGTATTTGTTGTCACAATAGAAAAATAATTCTTGCTCACAGTGTCGTTGTTGTTGAAGCAGGTGATATTTTGCTAGAAATGCAGGAAATTTTGTCAATATTTTTGAAAGTTCTTTTGGCAACAAGAGTTCAAAGTGGTTGTTCTGGCTGCAGTAGTTAGAGTTGTTGTGTTGATGGATTTTGTGATGTAATTTGTGATAGGTTTAGTTGAAACTTGCAGGGTTTAAGTGTTGTATTAGACTGACATAAACTTGTATCAGTTGAATGTATTTAGTTTAAATTCAAATCTATAAAAATCTCCACTATATTGGGTGAAACAATGGACAAACTTTGTATAAAAAGCCTCTGTTTTTTTAATGCAAACTAGAATATGTTTTCTAGCCAACGTTTCTCTCTCTTTCATCAGTTTTTTCTCTTTTTATTCTCCAACAAAACCAACAACTGGTATTAGAGAACCTATTGATCTTAAAGGGCCTGATACACTCATCTTTCCTATGCAACTTCTCAACCCCTGTTACGGCATCTTCACTGTCAAACTCCAAATAACTTGTTTCAATGGCATTGTTAGAGAAGATGCCCTAAAGCTAACCAATTATTGTAGACTTGACTCTTTATAATAATGTTCATTGATCAATAAAAGGCATTTTATACTATATCGCATAAATCATCATTGTATGTATTGATATATGTCCTTAGAATGGTAGAACCGTGACGAAGGTATCAAGTGTTTCAAATCTTGATAGTGAGAACCCTATGAGCACATATGGTGGCCATTCTAGAAATGTCCGTAGCCCCAGTATTATTCTGAAGTAAGGGCACAGATAATACAGGAAGGCTATCATAGTGTTGAACGACCCTGTCGAAAGGCAGTGCCTGATCTCACTTGTCAATGTTGTTTGGTGACAACCTGGTGCAACACATGGATGCTTGTGATAATCATATTTTACACTATGATTTTGCATTGAATTTTGATAGGATTTAGGATACTTTTCATACAATTTGGGCCATAATTGCTACCTAATTCTATTAATTTGTCTTTGTAGGCCTAAACGGTGATTTTTAGCATAAATGACAGTTTTGAGCGTAAATTGTGTAACTTGAGCTTGGAAATTAAGAATGACCTGAATTTAGAAGCTTTGGAAAGCTAAGAAGAAGAGCTATAACTTTTATGTTTTGGTTTTTTCCTAATTCTGACTGGACAAGGGTGAAAACTTGGCTTGAAGTCGTGAAAAGTACGCTGGGAACTGAAGAAAAAACGTCTTTGGACGTGCTTCAGTATTTATGCCATAACTTGATCTGTAGACCTCGGATTATGCTGATTCTTGAACGACCAGAAATATAATTAAAATAGCTACAATTAATATGTTTAACACTTTTCAATATTCAGACTCTATCAGGCTCAAATTTTGGCCTGAAAGTCTTCGCCGTGGTGAGGAAAAAGCTTCACCGCGGCGAAAGCTGCATCAGATGTAAAAATAAAACGACACATTTTGGCTTGCTAGGGCTTTATCCTTAAGTGAGAGAGGTATAAATTGGAGCGAAAAGGAAGAGAAAAGAGTCTTGGTTTGTCATTTGGGAGGCAGCTCATGGAAGGAGAAGATTATTGAAGATTTGGACTTCAAATTAGAGAAGATTTCTCCATCTTTTGCTTGTTTTTCAATGATGAATCTTGATTTAGTTTGTTTTAGTTACTTTATTTCGTTTTTGAGTATGAACTGAGTTGTTTAGCTAGGGTTTGATATAACCTTGATACAATGATTCAAATTTATATGAATTGATTTACTTTGAATTTTAATTTCATGATTGAGTGTTTGTCTCTTTGTTTAATGACTTTTGGATGCTTGATCATCATTCAAATGTGTGTTGTTCACAATGAGACTAAGAAGTGATTTGTGATTGTGCCTCTTGGGATAAATACCGTAGATTAAGCAAACGCTAGAGATAGGTTTAGCGATCTATGAAATCTAGATAGAATTCTATAAAGCTTAAAAGACTTTGAACTATTAATCTTCATTTTGTTGGGTGTGGAAGCTTAATAGGGATAAGTAGGGAAATGTAGTCTGAGAAGGTATGTTTTACAACTTAGGGAATTCGATTTTCAATCAAGGAATTAGAACTTGGGTAATAGATTCTATGAATTGGATTAGTGTATCTAGGTGAAATCAACACCCTAGCATTTTTTAGCATTGTTTAAGTAGTTAAGTTGTTGGGTTTTGCTTTAATTTCATTATCATTCATTTCTGTTTTGTTAATTTGTATTTAGTTTGTTAATTTTCCATCAATCCAATTTATTGTTGCTTCAATTAGGACTTAAACTAGAGAAATCGGTACTTAGTAACACTATCCTCGTGGGAACGATACTCACTCATCACTCTATTACTTGTGCGATTAGTATACTTGCTACATATTGCATGTTGTAGTAAACAGCATCACTTCTTGTCAGAGGCAAGTTCATCCGGATCGCCCTACCCTCCCGCGAGGATTCCATATAAATGGTAACCCCAGTGTCTATGGAACAAATTTTCTAACGAATGGTGGTGCATGTGATCCTTAGACTTGAGATCACCGAAGCGCCTTGTGCACCGATTGGTGCAGTTTGACACTAGCCTAACGCAATTCTATTCAGAGTTGTCAATACGGTAGTGATTGGCTGCATCAAGGAGTGTATCAAGACTATGGTGGATAGAAAGAGGATTCATCACTCCCGGGTACGGGAGAAGTTATCTCACGGCGCAATTCAATAAATGGCAATGACACTAAAACTATGGCCACAGTGGGATTGAGCCGTTGCTTTATCCAATTTATAATACAGGTCATTGGTCCAATAACTGAATATATAATATCGAGAGTAACTGGAGGTTGACACTATTTCTATGCCCCGGTCACGTCGAGATAACAGATGATGAAAGGATCGAATTATACGGTAACCATATCGTTGACAGTTAGCTACTTTGCTGAATCCGAATCTATCGGGTGGCCATAATGCCTTGCTAGGGGCCAATCTTGGTCTGTGTTTAGTGAGACGATTAATTGGTGTTAATCGCGATACTACACACTGCCGGTAAGATGAGAAGCCTATGGGTCACACACATAGAAGATAATTTAAGACTCAGGAAGAAAGAAGGGCGTTTTCATCTTTTTAGGCAAAAGGGTATTTTGGTAATTTCATAGTACAATTAAATTTGCTGAGGTCGTAGCCTTTTATTTAATTTGTTAGAAAAATTAAATAAGTGAGATTACGTTTAAATATGTGTTTGCGTATATTTAAATAAATTATCATTATTGATTAAATGTTAATATATTAAATATATATATACTAATTGGTTTTAATTGAGATAATGATAAACAAAATTAAAATATCTAAATGGGAGTGTTTGGATACAAGGGGTGTTTGGGTTGGAGCCCAAGCCTATTCCATATGGGAATAGGGCAATTAAAATATCACTATAAAAGAAAAGTTTTAATTGAAAAAGGTAGAGATTTTATTATCCATTCTTTTCATTGAAAAGAAAAAACCCACAGCCCCAAAACACTCCCTCCCACGCCAGTTTTAGTTTTGATTGAAAAATCAAATACTCTTCATTTTCTTCTTTGTTTCTTAAGACTAAAGAGGATCTAGCAAATCCCTCTTTAGTTCCTTGCGATTATCTTCGTGTGGACTACATCGGTTCGATCCTGCACTTGGGTCGGTAGCAAAATATGTTCAGAGACAAAGTTGGAGGAGCCTCCAAACGTGCGTATGATTTCTTAAACTCTAAACTAATTTTCTGCAGATTCTTGTTTTGATATAAACTGTAAATTTTGTGCCCTGGTCTTGGTTCTATGGAAAGATTCGTGTTGTTATTATTTTTTTTGTTTCCTGCTGCCTCAATGGATTGTTTCCTAACAGTGGTATCAGAGCCTAGGGTACCAGATTTTACAGTTTTATATGGATGGTTAATTGCATGTATTTGATTGATAATATGTTGCCTTAAAGAATCTGCGTAAAATCTGCCTTAAAAGCATGTTTTAAGAAATCAATTAATCGATTAATTTTAATTTTTTGATGATCTGCAAGTTTGGTATATTGGGTGATGGATTTTTGTTGAAATCAATGTTTATGATTGATTGCAAAATCCGTTTGGTGTGTTTTTGGTGACTGGATGAACTTGTCTAGAGCTACAGATCAGTGTACGCTCACTGCGGCGATATAACCCATCATCACAATGTGCGTGATTGGCTTTCACGCTGATTGCGAAATCAGCACTCGCCACGGCAATATAAAGCATCGTCGCGGTAATCATCCTTAGGACGAACGCTGTACGAAATCAGCCCTCGCGGCGATATAACCCATCGTCGCGGCAATCGCACGTTGAGCGTGAACGTCAAGTTAATCACCGCATGCTGCAGCGATCTAACTCATCGCCATAGCGAGCACACTTTCAAGTGCACAGGGGCTAGATTGTAAAGTTTCAAAGCTTTTAGACCAAAAACAGATCTACAAATTGTCAAGGGGTAATTAATAATTAACCTACCAATTTCAAAAATTGATTTTTTTTTTTTGAAATGTATGCTATGTACTTGTTTGTATATTGCATGGATGCCCGGTGCATTAGCTTTAGACCCATGGTGAATGTTTTAAAAAAAATTTGGGTATGTATGGTTGTAATTTATTAAATAAGGCATGCGAGTCCTGTCCTTCTCCTCTTATCAATGTACATTCTCTTCTCATCTCATTCCCCTCGAATGCAAATCGAGGTTTCTAAATTTATTGATGTAAAGAATTTTGTATAATTATTCTTATTGTAAATTTAGAATGATGTTTTTGAAATGTACTTAAAGACGGAGCAAAGGACGAGGCAACCATACTTGAAGACTCAAGATATTTATTACAAGACCCCTGGGTGACCTACCGATTCCTCTAGGCTCAAGGAAATCGGTTTTTGTTGGGCCATGTACCGGCACATTTTAATATTTTGTTTAGAATGCATGCTAAGGTTGAATGATCTATAACATGTGATAATCCATGGATTATACCGTTTTTATTAGACTTTTTAGTCGGATTTTAGGTACTTTCCAGTTCATTTTGACCTGAATTGTTGCTTAATTCTTTACATTTCATGTTTCAGGTTAAAATGGACATTTTGACCTAATAAAGACAGAATTGGAAATTCTGGACTCGGAAGTAAGCGGATCTCAGAAGTTGGGAGAGTTCTAAAACAGGGTAAAGCACTATGAAGCTTGTTCCCAAGGGAGAGCACCGAAGATCGAAGAATCAAGCGAAGATGCAAGCAAATGGGCAATTCTGTAAATTCAGAAATTGCCAGGAAGCTTCGCCGCGGCGAAGGTTGTTCTTCGCCGCAGCGAAGTGCGCCAGTCACGCACCAAGTCTGCTTCTTTCTTCACCGCGGCGAGATTTCTTCTTCGCCACGACGACGGTTGTAATTTCCAGTTTTGTAAAACGCACAGTTTAACTTTTGCGTGTTTTTCTGAGGAATTTGGGGCGAGATATAAAGGAAAACACTTAGCCTTTTTGGGGGAGTCTTCGAATAGGGTTAGAGCAGCTTTTTGCACTTCCTTAGTTTCATTTTGAGAAATTTTTAAGATTGAACAAGGGTAAAGATTTGATTTTGAACCAGGGGATTCGTCATTTTGGGGAGATTTCTTATCTTTTCTTTTATTTTCATTATGTTGAACTTTAGTATTTTCGTTTCTTTCATTTGTGTTGTTGATTTAGCCATGAACTAACCCATTTTGGGTTAGGGTTTTGATTGTAGTTCGGATTTTTATGGGTTAAGTTATTGATTATTTTCTTTTCATATGATTTTGCTTTGATTGTGTGTTTACTCTGCATTTACTGGTTTTATGTGATGAACATGATGAGATTGAGAAATGAATCATTTTAGGCTTCTTGGGCAATCACCATTGTAGTATTGGATGCTAGAGATAGATTCAAAAACCAATGAAATCAATTTAGGATCCTTGTGCTTAATGAGCTTAGAATTATTAACTTTCAATTTGTTGGGTGCGAAAGGTTAATAGGGAAGAGTAGGAAAACATAGCCTGAGAAGGTATGTTTGACACTTTAGAGAGTTCGGTTTACAATCAATGCATGTGAATATGATTTTAACTTAATTCTTTAGGTTTAACCCATAAAGTCCGAATGAAGTCAAAACCCTACCCGTTTGTTTGAATTGATTTTATCCTGTTTAAATCTAGCTTTCATAGTTTAAGTTTATTTTAGTAAAATTTTGTTTTAATCATAGTTTAAATTGCTCCCTTTAATCCAAAAAGAATTTGATTGCTTCAACTTGAGAACATTAGGAAACTTAGTGCTTAGCAATAATACTTGTGGGAACGATACTCACTCATCATTATATTACTTGTGCGATTAGTATACTTGCTACATGTTGCATGTTGTAGGAAACACGCATCAACATGTCAAACAATTTCATTCTAACAAAGATAATAATCTGGTGAGACATTAAATAAAAAACCCTCAATTAAAGTATATTAAGTCACGTAAGCCTTCCATCACCATGGTTTTAATCAAACCACTGTTCGTCAAAACCTTGTTTGCCAAAGCGAAGGGTACACTTCTACCAGTAAGAGGTTAAAATGCATTGAAGTTTCCCTTAATGGTGATGAGTTGACTTAAAATGACGGTTTTGCTTGTTCGCCAAAGCGAAGGTTGATAAACGAGTCATAGGCATAGTAGAGCAGTACACATATTGTGTCTACATGGTGACATGTAGTGTCCACTCTACTGATACTGAGAATCATACTTGAGGACGATGGCATGTAGTGTCCATTGGATTGTGTGATTGGCTTGTTGGCTTTTTCACATTTGAGGTTGATAGTAGAAGCTATCGAGTGGTGTGGATTAAGTTTGTTGGCCTACCTAATCAACTCATTTTGGCTTGTTCACTAAAGCGAAGGTTTGAAATGGGAAAGATGGGATCTCAGTCCATTAGGAAAGTCAATGGGCTTTCCAGAGTTAATAGTGAGGGCTATTGACTTGAGTAAAATAGTGGGAGCATCGTTTAATAAAAGACCGTATTAAATAATAATGAACTTTATAATGACTTTATCTTTTCTGCAATTGTAGATTCACCAAAATGAGCATTATGAACCTGCGACCGATAATCGAGAAAGAAAATAGGTTGGATGGATCCAATTTGTCATACTGGTATCGTAATCTTCAGATTATACTCAAGTCGGAAAATAAATTGTATATCCTTGAAAAGCCATACTTGGCTGAGCCTGATCCTGATGCCACTCAAGAAGTAAAGGATACTTATCAAAAGTTCCTTGATGATGCTGATGGAGTTCAATGCTTGATGTTAGCATCGATGACACCAGTGCTGCAAAAGCAGCATAAGAATATGGACGTTGCTTCTATTATTCTACACCTCAAGGAGCTTTTCGAAGGACATGCTCGACATGAGAGGTACAAGGTGTCGAAAGCACTGTTTGGCAGTCGTCTGATGAGGGAGCCCAAATTGGTCCTCATGTGCTCAAGATGATCAAGCACATAGAGAGACTTGAGACGTTGGGATTTGAGTTGGATGCAGAATTACAAATTGATTTGATTCTCCAATCCTTGCCTGAGTCTTATGCACCGTTCATAATGAACTTCAATATGAACATGATGGTGAAAACCCTATCGAAACTCTTGAACATGCTGAGGATTGCAGAGCATGACTTGAAGAAGTCCAAGCTTATTTTACTGGTTGCTGCCAGTAAAGGAAAGGGTAACGACAAGGATAAAGCCAAGGTCAAGCCCAAGCCCAAGCCCAAAGGACGAGTTGCTCTTGGGCCTGAGAGTGGCATAAAGAAGGGCCAAGTAGTATGCTTCTTTTATGGCAAGCCTGGCCACTAGAGGAAACACTACAAGGCTTTTCTCACAAGCAAGAAGAAGTCAGATACTACTACTTCAGGTATGTTTATGATTGAGATTAACTTCTCTCCCTTAACATCTGGGCATTGACACAGGATGTGGTACTCACATTTGTACTGATGTGCAGGGACTAAGGCAGAGTAAAGTGCTCGCCAAGGGAGAGGTAGACCTACGAGTTGGAAATGGAGCACATGTGGCTGCATTGGCTGTAGGGACTTACTGTTTATGTTTGCCTACGGGCTTGTTGTTGGAACTACATAACTGTTATCACGTACCTTCTATTTCTAGAAATATTATTTCAGTATCCGCTTTGGATAATATGGGGTATCATTTTGAGATATCTAATGGAGTTGTTGTCCTTTAGTTTGAATGGTATTCTATTTGGAATTGCAAGGTTATATAATGGATTATATGTTCTTGACTTAAACAATAAAGATATTCTCAATGTTGAAACCAAGAAAGCTAAACATAGCGATCAAAACCAAACATATCTCTGGCAATGTAGATTGTGTTATGTTAATAAAACTCGCATTGCAAAACTTCAAAGGGATGGAGTTTTGGACCCTTTTGACTTTCAGTCACTTGAGGTATGTGAGTCATGCCTGTTAGGCAAGATGACCAAGTCTCCTTTCACAGGACAAGGTGAAAGGGCTATTGAGCTGTTAGGCATCATCCATAGGGATGTATGTGGTCTACTAACAGTTGAGGCCAAAGGTGGATATTCATACTTCATCAGATTTACTGATGATTTCAGTAGATATGGTATGTCTACATTATGAGACATAAATCTGAAGCCTTTGATAAATTCAAGGAATTCAGGAATGAAGTATAGAATATGTTGGGCAAAAGTATTAAAGCTCTTCGATCGGAATCGATGAGGTGAATACTTAAGCTCAAGGTTTTCTGAATACCTGAAGGAATGTGGGATAGTATCACAACTCACCCCTCCGTATACACCCCAACACAATGGAGTGTCTGAAAGGAGGAATAGGACCTTACTTGATATGGTTAGGTCCATGATGAGTTTTAGTGATTTACCTACATCGTTTTGGGGTTATGCCCTAGAAACTACGACTCACGTTTTGAACCATGTGCCGTCAAAGTCTGTAGATAAGCTATGGAGTGGGCGAAAGCCCAGCTTATCTTATCTAAAGATTTGGGGTTGGGAAGCTTATGTTAAGAAATTGACTTCGAACAAGCTGGGCCCAAAATCCTGTAAATGTATATTTGTGGCGTATCCAAAGGAGACCAAAGGATACTACTTCTACCACCCAAAAGAGTGCAAAATTTTTGTTGCTCGATCTGGTGTCTTCCTAGAAAAGGAATATTTTCTAAGAAGTACTAGTGGGAGAAAAGTAGAACTCGATGAAGTTCTAGAACCACAAAATATACTAGACAAAGAATGGGATGATGTGCCACAGGAAGTGGTTGAGCATCAGGAGGAGGTTACTCTGTTAGAGTCATGAAAGTGACTCTATTTTGGTGATAAAAATACCCCATGTGTGATTAAATTGAAGTATATTGAGACAATTAAAGAATTTATGAATTTATTCACGAAAATCGCTTCCTAATATTTTTCTTATGAATTTAACATGTTTGGAATGATTTTGGAAAGGATATGAGTTGATATTAGGTTTTGGTTTATGGATTAAGGGTGATTTTGTCTCATTTATGCTGTTCAGGGGGTAAACTATCATATTTACAAGGGTTGATTTTGTCAATTTTCAATCACGCAGGGACCAAAGTGATATTTTATAGGTTATATATAAAATAAAAACGAAAGGTCGCATACAGGGGAGGCATTGTTCATCCATTTTTTGGCGACGCTTCATCTTCCTTTTCGGCGACCTCTGGCGACAGTTCGATTTCCTCGTGCACAGATCATCGTCATCTCCATCGTCCCGGATCACCACCGTGAGAACCATCACCGCTGCCGTGACGTTTCATGTTCCACCACCGCGACTCTTCACATTCCAGGCCAAATTTCGCTATTTTTCAGCGACGTTTGGGCTCTCTGAAGGTTGATCTCCCTTCCCCACGGCCGGATCTACACATCCCAAGCTTCAGCTGCCGCAAAAATTGTTGGAATCCGCCATCTAGCCACTGCGACTCTTCATCTTCTTGCCTAGATCTTGCTCATTTTTGGCAACTTTTCACCTCCCCAGGACTTGATCTGAACTCCTCATCACCAGAGCTTTCCATCGGTACCTTAGGATCCCATTTTCGCCACCATTTTCCAGAAGACCCGCCGAAAAATTAACATTTTCAAGCGAGTGCGGCTGTTTGTATTCCGGGCTGTCCGTTGGTCGTTTTCGCCCCTTCTTCGCATCATATCGCTGTCGGTTACTTCCTCTCCGCCATGATCAGCTTCGTTTCCACCGTTTCAGCCTCCGTCATCACCACCATGAGCGGCTAAGTTCCCGGTTGTCTGTTACGACATAGGCGAGATCAAGATTGACTCCACGACTCTGCTCATCAGCTCTTGACTAGTTGGATGAGCCCGATTATAGGACATTTGGTAGTATTATGCTTCGGATTATATTTGTTTTCGTTTCATGTTTGATTTCGATACTTTAATATGATTTGAGCATAACTTGTGATGAATATTGTTGTCCATTATGATTTAATGTTTTCATAGAACTTGTTGAATGATAAATGTTGATTTGAAATAATTAAATGATGAATATTGTTTTTCATTACTTCGCATCGATTGTAATTCAGTTGTGTTCGGATTTAATTTAATTTCCACTGTTGTTGCGTTTATTGTGAAGTTAGTTGATTGGAATATACGTGTTGACAAATTGTATTTGTTAATCGCGTACCAACTAGTGGTATTGCCTTGTAGCGTTTATCGGCGTTCAATGATAGTCTTTAACCAATCGAACTTGAGTGATCGGGTGAGACAGGATAGATTATACCTAGAGTGTCGGGAAGCCATTTCATTGATTTACCTTGCCTTGTAGGTTTAGGGGATCGTAGAGGGTGGAGGAGAATTGTGTGAGTCGGTCTCATGTCGAACCAAAACCGTAACGGCAACATTTTTATTATAAAGTCTTTATTAGTTTTAATTTCATGTTTTATTATTTGCATTTAGTTTGTTTAGTTTTATTAATCAATTGCCAATTTTATTTCCGCTACTCAAAATACATTAGGTTGTTAGTCTTGCTCCTTGTGTATTCGACCCTACTTACCGCTAACTACGGTATTTAGGTTTAATTTTGTGGCCGTGACGACCGGTCCAACATACTCCACAACTTGTGGATCAAAGTGAACCACCTCAAGTAGCAGAAGAGCTACGTAGATCTGGGAGAGTACGCCATGAGCCCGAGAGATACGGTTATCTCATGACTCAACATGGTGATGTACTAGTCTACCAAGACGATGAACCCAGAACCTATGAAGATGCTATATCGGATCCAGATTCTGTTAAATGACTTGAAGCCATGAAATCTAAGATGGACTCCATGTACCAGAACCAAGTGTGGTCTCTGGTGGAACGACCTGAAGGGGTAAAACCCATAGGGTGTAAATGGGTCTTCAAGAAGAAGACTGACATGGATGGTAAGGTGCATACTTATAAAGCACGACTGGTTACCAAAGGTTTCAAACAAATTCGAGACATTGACTATGAAGAAACCTTTTTGCTGGTTGTCATGATCAAATCCATTCGGATTATGCTTGCGATTGCTGTATATCATGACTATGAGATTTGGCAAATGGATGTCAAAACTACTTTCCTGAATGAAAACCTTGAGGAGGATGTGTATATAACACAGCCTGATGGTTTCGTTCTTTATGGGCAAGCTGATAGGGTACGCAAGTTGCAGAGATCCATATATGGACTCAAGCAAGCTTCAAGGAGCTGGAATATTCATTTTGATGAAGCCGTAAAAGAATTCGGTTTTATCAAGAACGAGGATGAGCCCTGTGTTTACAAGAAAGTGAGTAAGAGTGCAGTAGTATTCCTAGTGTTATATGTTGATGACATACTTCTGATCAGGAATGATATACCGAACTTGCAATTGGTAAAGACTCGGTTATCCAAGTGTTTCTCTATGAAGGACTTAGGGGAAGCAGCCTACATCCTTGGAATAAAAATATATTGTGATAGATCGCTTAGGTTGCTTGGCCTAAGTTAGAGTGCATATATTAACAAAGTACTGAAAAGATTCAGTATGGAAGAATCCAAGAAGGGATTTCTTCCGATGTCACATGGTGTTTATCTCTCTAAGGAATTGTGTCCTAGAACACAAGATGAGAGAGATAGGATGAAGAGGATCTCATATGCATCAGCAATTGGATCCATCATGTATGTCATGCTATGTACTCGGATTGATGTCTCATGTGTTTTGATCACTTCTAGTAGATATCAATCGGATCCAGGTGAGCGTCACTGGATGGCTGTCAAGAATATTCTTAAGTACCTGAAGAGGACTAAGGTATATGTTCTTGGTTTATGGAGGGGAAGATGAGCTCACTATAAAAGGATACAGTGATGCTAGTTTCCAAACGGACAAAGATGATTATCGATCGCAATCAGGGTTTGTATTTTGTCTCAAAGGGGGTGCTGTGAGTTGGAAGAGGTCCAAGCAAAGCACTGTAGCAGACTCTACAATGGAGGCTGAGTATATTACATTGTCAAATATGGCCAAAGAGGTAGTCTGGATTAAGAAGTTCATTACTAAAATTGGTGTGGTTCCCACAATTGTTAATCCTATAGACATCTATTATGACAACAATGGAGCAATTGCTCAAGCCAGGAAACCACGGTCTCATCAGAAGTCCAGACACATACTCAAACGATTCCATCTCATCAGAGAGATAGTTGAGAGGAAAGATGTGCAGATCAGTAAAGTGCATACTGACGACAATCTCGCAGATCCACTAACAAAGCCTATGTCGCACCAGAAGCATGAAAGGCACTTGAGATCATTTGGTATTAAATACATGAATGATTGGCTATAGTGTAAGTGGGAGATTGTTAGAGAAGATGCCCTAGAGCTAATCAATTATTGTAGAATTGACTCTTTGTAATAATGTTCATTGATCAATAAAAGGCATTTTATACTATATCGCATAAATCATCATTGTATGTATTGATATATGTCCTTAGAATGGTATAACAGTTACGAGGGTATCAAGTTTTTCAAATCTTAATAGTGAGAACCCTATGAGCATATATGGTGGCCATTCTAGAAACGTTCGTAGCCCTAGTATTATTCTAAAGTAAGGGCACGAATATATGATAAGGCTATCATAGTGTTGAACGACCTCGAAGAAAGGCAAGACCTGATCTAACTTGTCAAGGTTGTTTGGTGACAACCTGGTGCAACACATGGGTGCTTGCTGTAGGCAAGTTCACCTGGGTCCCGACCCACCAGAGGATTCCATACGGATGGTAACCCCAGTGTCTATGGAACAAATCCTCTAACGAATGGTGGTGCATGTGATCCTTAGACTTGAGATCACCGGAGCGCCTTGTGCACCGATTGGTGTAGTTTGACACTAGCCTAACGCAGTTTTATTCAGAGCTGTCAATATGGTAGTGATTGGCTACATCAGGGAGTGTATCAAGACTATGGTGGATAGACAAAGGATTCGTCACTCCCGAGTACGGGAGAAGTTATCTCACGGCACAATTTAGTAAATGGCAATGACACTAAAACTGTGGCCACAGTGGGATTGAGTTGTTGCTCTATCCAGTTTATAATACAGGTCATTGGTCCAGTAACTGAATACATAATATCAAGAGTAACCAGAGGTTGACACTATTTCTATACCCCAGTCTCATCGAGATAACGGATGATAAAAGGATTGAATTGTACAATAACCATATCGTTAACATGTAGCTACTTTGTTGAATCCAAATCTATCGGGTGGCCATGATGCCTTGCTAGGGGCCAATCTTGGTATGTGTTTAGTGAGACAATTAATTGGTGTTAATCGCGATACTACACACTGCCGGTAAGATGAAGAGTGTAACGCCCTACTTGAGATACATAGCCATTGTTTATGGTATGGCCTAAAGGGTTACTGAATTGCTCCTAAATGAGTTTGTATATTAGTCATGTTGTTTGGTTGGCCCTTGGTTGAGTTTATGTTTTGGGTTTGGTTGAGTGTTTACCCTGGAATTGATCAAGACTTGACGGATTTTGGGAGTTGCAACCTTCGCCGGGGCGAGGAAGAAGCTTTGCCGCGGCAACGTCAACTCTGTGATCCAACGCCAGTTCTTCGTCGGGGCGACAGATAATTCTTCGTCGCGGCGAAGGGCCGGCTGAGTTTTGTTTCAGTTTCTAGAGAATTCTTTCCTAAGGGCAAAATGACCATTTTACCTCTAATTAGCAAGAAAAGTGGGGAGTAAAATGCAAGGAAATTTCATGGAGAATAGTATAGAATAGGGGTGAATTTGTAAAGAATTAAAGGATAAAGGTGGAATTTTCAAGAAAGAGTGTATATTATATGAGCTAATAACAGTTTAGTTCTCTAACCCCTTCATTTTTCCCTTCTTCCACCGCCTCTTCATCCCTCATTTTCTCTCAATTCATCACTCAATCTTCCAAGGGATTTTTGAGGGTTTTTAGTTGGATCTTGGTAGAGAATTAATCTAAGGCATCCTAAGGTAAGGATTCTTGCTTTAGATGTGAAGTTTTTCATATATTTGTGTATTAAAATCTTATGGTGTTATGGTTTAAAGGGTAGAGAAGAGACAAGCCTTGTAAAGGAAAGAAAAGTGCTAGTGAGATCTCTCCATTACAAGGTAAGTAAATCTCAATCCAAGATGCTATTTGAGAACTCTTTTGAGTAGAGATTTAGTAGAAATTGTGTATGCATGTTAGATGATATGTTATTGAGAATTGAGATGGAGATGCATAATTGCTTTGTGGTTGTTGAATACACTTCAATTATGAGAAGTGTGATGTGTGATGGGAATGTAGTTTAGGATGAAATTGAAAGAGATTGAGAAATCTTTTTGGAAGTGTTATGTTGTGACAGGGATTATAACTTTGTGAGGGAGTTTCCTCCGATTTTGGATGGTTCAAGAGAGGGATAGAACCATAGATAAAATAGAGTTTATGTATGCACACTAGTTGTTTGATGAAATGTCTAAGAGAATCATGAGTAGTAACCTTAATTCTTGCAACATTGCATGTTGGCATTTCATGAGTGCATTAATGGAGAAGATTAATTGTGCATTGAGAATTGGCTTGAGAAAGAGTGGAGAACTATGTGTATGAACTACTCTAAGAGTAGAGAGAATGAGAAAATATGAAAAAACGGGTTGGTGCTTTGTGATCTCCACCCGATAATGATGAAAGATGGGTTGGTGCTTTGTGATCTCCACCCGGTAGTTACTAAGAGCAGGTAGGTGTTTTGTGATCTCCACCCGACCGTCACGAAGAGTGGGTTGGTGCTGTGTGAACTCCACCTAGCCGTGCCTCCGGTAAGATGATGGTCGTGACATATAGCAGAAGTTAAGTAAAGAAAACTATGTGGTAGAAAAGAGTAAGGAAAGAATTAAGAGAAAGAGTTACGGGGACAATCGAGTAGAGGATTTACTCACTGAGCATTGTTTTGTGCTCACCCCATTGTTTTTCTTTGTGGTTGCAAGATCTAAGTGAGAACGCGGTCGAATGGGCATCGGCAAGCGAGGAGCAATAGCTACACTGTCCACTGTTCTAATAGCATTTTGTAAATGATATTCTATTTTGTATAAAGAATGTTTATATGTAATAAAATAAAATTTTGGGCCCATTTACTTTTACTCATATAAATGTATTTTACTTAATATATTGCTATGAGTATCCTAGTATAAAGCAGACATTACAAAGAGCCTATAGGTTACACACATATAAGATAATTTAAGACGCAGGAAGAAAGAAGGACGTTTTCGTCTTTTTAGGCAAAAGGGTATTTTGGTAATTTTATAGTGCAATTAAATTTGCTGAGGTCGTAGCCTTTTATTTAATTTGTTAGAAAAATTAAATAAGTGAGATTTCGTTTAAATATGTGTTCGCATATATTTAAATAAATTATCATTATTGATTAAATGTTAATATATTAAATATATATATTAATTGATTTTAATTGAGATAATGATAAACAAAATTAAAATATCTAAATGGGAGTGTTTGGATACAAGGGGTGTTTGGGTTGGAGCCCAAGCCTATTCCATATGGGAATAAGGCAATTAAAATATCACTATAAAAGAAAAGTTTTAATTGAAAAAGGGTAGAGATTTTATTATCCATTCTTTTCATTGAAAAGAAAAAACCCACAGCCCCAAAACACTCTCTCCCATGCCAATTTTAGTTTTGATTGAAAAATCAAATACTCTTCATTTTCTTCTTTGTTTCTTAAGACTAAAGAGGATCTAGCAAATTCCTCTTTAGTTCCTTGCGATTATCTTCGTGTGGACTACATATGTTCGATCCTGCACTTGGGTCGATAGCAAAATACGTTCAGAGACAAAGTTGGAGGAGCCTCCAAACGTGCGCATGATTTCTTAAACTCTAAACTAATTTTCTATAGATTCTTGTTTTGATATAAACTGTAAATGTTATGCCCTGATCTTGGTTCTATGGAACGATCTGTGTTGTTATTATTTTTTTGTTTTCCACTGCCTCAATGGATCGTTTCCTAACAGGCACAACCTATGGCTTCCCTTACTCCTCCAGTCTTCAATGGTGAACAATATCACATGTGGGCTATCAAGATGAAGGCATTCCTCCGAGGACAAGGCTTGTGGCAATATGTAGAGGAAAATTGTCAACCAACTCAGTTGGCACCAAATCCCACCCTGAATCAGATCAGGATACATGAAGAAGAAGCTACCAAGACACCGAGAGCTTTGTCTCACATCTATGTAACTGTAACTTACCTTGTTTTTACAAGGATTATGGCATGTGAAACACCAAAAGAAGCATGGGACAAGTTGAGAGAAGAGTTTATGGGAAGTGACACAACAAAAGGCATGCAAGTGTTGAACTTGAGAAGGGAATTTGAAATGTTAAGAATGCAAGAAACTGAGAAGGTGAGGGAGTATGTTGACAGGTTAATGAGTGTGGTTAACAAAATGAGGCTGATTGGGGTAGAGTTGACGGATAGAAGAATAGTAGAGAAAGTGTTAGTGAGCTTACCTAGAAGGTTTGAGTCCAAAATATCTTCTCTTGAGGACTTTAAAGACCTATCTCAAATCACTCTCACTAAGCTGGTTCATGCCTTATAAGCTCAAAAGCAGATGAGACTCTTAAGACAAGAAGATGCAAGTGAAGGTGCTATGATGGCAGCTCACAAAGGCAAGTTTGTATAGGGAGGCAACAAGAGGAACGCTAGAGACAAGAAAGGGAAGAAAAGGGCCAATAATCAGTGGAACAAATCAGGTGGGATAAAAGAGTATCCATCGTGCCCTCACTACAAGAAAAAGGGTCATTCCGAGAAGAAGTGTTGGTTCAGGCCAAGAATCCAATGTAGGGCCTGCAAGCAATTTGGCCATATAGAGAGAGTCTACAAAAACAAAGGAGAACCTTCCCAATAGCAAGCTCAAATGGTTGAAGACTAGCAGCAAGGCCAAGAAGCTGAGCAATTGTTTATGGCATCCTGCTACGTAGCTTCACTTTGCAATGAGACTTGGTTGATTGACAACGGCTACACCAAACACATGACTCCAAATTTGCAAAGCTTCATCAGTTTGGACAAGGCATATCAGTCCAAAGTTAAGATAGGGAATGGAAAGTTTGTAGATGTCAAGGGCAGAGGTGATGTGGTTGTGCAAACTCAATCAGGTACCAAGTTGATTTCTAATGTTCTTTATGTTCCTGAAATAAGCCAAAGTTTGTTTAGTGTAGGACAAATGTTAGAGAGAAAATATGTCTTACATTTTCAAGACCAATCTTGCAAAATTTTAGATAGTGGGGGCTATGAACTTATGAAGGTTAGGATGATGGGAAAGAGCTTCCCCATTGAGTGGAAAAAAATCAGAATTTAAGGCTCATAGTGCTAAGGTAGATGAATCTGAAATATGGCATAAAAGATTTGGCCATTTTCACTACCATGGCCTTAAAGAAATTCAGACCAAACAACTGGTCCAGAACATGCCCGAAATTGATGAAATCAAGTTTGTATGCCCTGCTTGTCAACTTGGCAAGCTCAGCAGACAACCATTTCCCATAAACCAAGCTTGGAGAGTTGTAGAGAAACTCCAACTCAGCCACACAAATGTATGTGGACCTATGCAAGCACCTTCATTGAATGGAAGCAAGTACTTTGTCTTATTCATTGATGATTGATCTAGAATGTATTAGGTGTACTTCTTGAAACAAAAGAATGAAGAGGCTGCAGTTTTTGGGAGGTTTAAGTTGCAAGTTGAAAACCAAACTGGTTTGACTATTAAAACAGTGAGGAGTGACAATAGAAGTGAGTATATTTCAAAGGAGTTTGAAACAATCTGCATAGAGGTGGGATTAAGCACCAATACAGCAGTCCTTATACTCCACAACAAAATGGATTAAGTGAGAGGAGGAATAAGACTGTTGTAGAAATGGCAAGATGTATGGTTGCTCAGAAGAAGCTGCCAAAGTGTTTCTGGGCATAGGCTGTTAACACTACAGTCTATCTACTTAATAGGCTTTGTTAGAGTAGATGCCCTAGAGCCAATCAATTATTGTAGAATTGACTCTTTGTAATAATGTTCATTAATCAATAAAAGGCATTTTATTCTATATCGCGTAAATCATTATTATTGCAATATGTATTGATATATGTCCTTAGAATGGTAGAGCCGTGACGAGGGTATCAAGTGTTTCAAATCTTGATAGTGAGAACCCTATGAGCACATATGGTGGCCATTCTAGAAACGTCCGTAGCCCCAGTATTATTCTGAACTAAGGGCACAGATAATATGGTAAGGCTATCATAGTGTTGAACGACCTGTCGAAAGGCCGTGGATTGATCTCACTTGTCAAGGTTGTTTGGTGACAACCTGGTGCAACACATGGGTGTTTGTTGTAGGCGATTACACCACAGCAAGTTCACTGGATTGACCCACCAGAGGATTCCATATGGATGGTAACCCCGTGTCTATGGAACAAATCCTCTAACGAATGGTGGTGCATGTGATCCTTAGACTTGAGATCACCGGAGTGCCTTGTGCACCGATTGGTGTAGTTTGACACTAGCCTAACGCAGTTCTTTTTAGAGCTGTCAATACGGTGGTGATTGGTTGCATCAAGGAGTGTATCAAGACTATGGTGGATTGACGAGGATTCATCACTCCCGCACGGGAGAAAGTTATCTCACGGCGCAATTCAAGATATGGCAATGACACTAAAAGCGTGGGCCACAGTGGGATTGAGTTGTTGCTCTATCCAGTTTATAATACGGGTCATTGGTCCGTAAACCGAATAAATAATATCGAGTAACCGAAGGTTGACACTATTTCTATGCCTTCGCCTCGCCGAGATAACGTATGATGAAAGGATCGAATTGCACGGTAACCATATCGTTGACAGTAGCTACTTTGTCGAATCCGACTATCGGGTGGCCATGATGCCTTGCTAGGGGCCAATCTTGGTCTGTATTAGTGAGACGATTAATTGGTGTTAATCGCAATATTATACACGCCGATATGATGAGAAGCCTAAGGGTCACACACATAGAAGACAATTTAAGATGCAAGAAGAAAGAAGGGCATTTTCGTCTTTTAAGGCGAAAGGGTATTTTGGTAATTTCACAGTGCAAATTAAATTTGCTAAGGTCGTAGCCTTTATTTAATTTGTTAGAAAAATTAAATAAGTGAAATTACGTTTAAATATGTGTTCGCACATATTTAAATATATTATCATTATTGTTAAATGTTAATATATATATATATATATATATATATTAATTGATTTTAATTGAGATAATGATGGAAATTAAAATAAATCAAATTGGGAGTGTTTGGCAACATGGGGCGTTTGGGTTGGAGCCCAAGCCTATTCCGTATGGGATTAGGGCAAATTGTTTTTAAATATAAAAGGAAAAATATATGTGATTTTAAAAAAAAGAGTTTTTCTTTGTAAGACCAAAAACCACACAACAGCCCCAATTTTTGCCTCTCCCATGGCAGTAACACCAAGTGCCTAAAATCAAATTAATTGATTTTATTTTCTTCTTGATCTTGAAGCCAAAGAGGATCTAGCAAATCCCTCTTTGGTTCTTTTAAGATTGTCTTCGTGTGGACTACGCAGGTTCGATCCTATACTTGGATCGGTAGCAAAACGTTCGTCGACAAATTTGGAGGAGCCTTCAACGTGTGTTTGTTTCTCTTAACTCATGTTGAATATTTATGCAGATTTTATTTAACATAAATTGTAAAATCATACCCTTGATCTTGGCTCATGTAAACGATCCTTTTATATTATATTTTTCGTTTCCGCTGCGTATACGGGACCGTTTACTAACAGGCTTCCCACAAAAGCCTTGATCAACCAAACCCCTTATGAAGCCTGGTACGGAGTCAAGCCAGCTATAGACAAACTAAGGGTCTTTGGAAGCATTTGTTATGTTCTCCTTCCAACAGTCAAAGGGAGTAAGCTGGATGACAAATCAATCATAAGGATATTCATTGGATATAGCAATCAATCCAAGGCCTGTAGAGTGTACATTCCATAAACTAAGAAGACACATATTACTAGAGATGTTAAAGTTGATGAGAAAGGTGTTTGGAATTGGGAGGAGGACAAAGTTGATGAAAAGGCAAGACCACGACCAACTGAAGCTGTTGGTGGTCAGAATTTTAAAGAAGATGAAAGTGATGCAGAGGAGGAGTTCTTGGTTAGAGGTACCAGATCTTTGGCTGAGGTGTATGAGAGGTGCAACATGGCTGCACTTAAACCAACAAGCTTCTCTGAAGTAGCAAAATCAGAAGCTTGGAGAGTTGTTATGCAAGAGGAGTTAGCAATGATAGAGAAAAATCAGACCTGGAAACTTGTGGACAGACCAGAGGACAGAAAAGTGATTCAAGTCAAGTGGATTTTCAAAAAGAAACTTAATCTGGATGGTTCAGTTCATAAGCATAAAGCTAGGCTGGTTGTCAAGGGATTTGCTCAACAATATGGAGTTGATTTTCAAGATACATTTGCACCCGTGGCTAGGCATGATACAATTAGGTTGCTACTTGCTTTGGCGGGACAATTTGGGAGGAAAATCTTTCAATTGGATGTCAAGTCTGCATTCTTGAATGGTTGGCTCAATGAAGAGATTTACATTGAGCAACCGGAAGGGTACCAAGTCAAAGGCCAGGAGAACAAAGTGTATCTTTTAAGGAAGGCTTTGTATGGCCTAAAGCAAGCTCCTAGAGCCTGGTACAGGAAGATCAATGACTATTTGATCAGTTTGGGTTGTTTGAGGAGTCCGAATGAGCACACCTTATATGTGAGAGAGTTGGAAGGAGAATTGATTATTGTCTCACTCTATGTAGATGACCTTCTCATCACTGGAAGCAGTCCAAGTCAGTTGAATGAGTTTAAGGAAGCCATGCATTGTGAATTCAAAATGACAGACTTGGGGAAATGTCCTACTTCTTCGATATGGAAATCAATCAAGCTTCATGTGGGATTTTTGTCAATCAAAGGAGGTATGCTAAGGAAGTTCTTAAAAGGTTTGGCATGGGTAAGTGCAAATTAATGGATACTCCATTGGTTGCCAATCAGAAACTGAGCAGAGAAGATGGCGCTATGAAGGTAGATGAGGGTCTCTACAGAAGTTTAATAGGTTGTTTGCTATACTTAACAGCAACCAGGCCTGATTTAATGTTTGCAACAAGTCTTCTCTCCAGGTTTATGAGCAACCCGAGTGAAATTCATCTCAGGGCAGCCAAGAGGGTGCTGAGATACATTAAAGGCAGTCCTAAATTTGGTGTTTGGTTTAAGAGGTCTGAAAATTTTCAGCTTGTTGGATACTCAGATAGTGATTGGGCTGGATCCATTGATGATATGAGGAGTACTTCCGGCTATGTATTTTTCTTGAATTCATGTGCTATTTGTTGGCTGTCCAAAAAGCAGGAAACTATAGCTCAGTCCACAGCAGAAGCAGAATACATTTCTGCTGCTGCTACCGTGAATCTAGTCATTTGGCTTAGGAAAATTCTGAATGATTTAAAGCAAACTCAGAGGAGGCCTACTATGATCCTTTGTGATAATCAGTCTGCTGTAGCAAAACAATTGAATAGAGTCGTGTTGGCTGAGCTTCACCAAGGTGGCCATGTGGTCGACGAAGGGAGAGTCGCCAAAACGAGTTTCTAACTCAGTAGTGAATCGATCCCTGGTAGGAGGCAAGTTGCGAGAAGAGAACCATTGCCACCAAGCCTAAGCTTGGCCATCTAAATGGTAGGATGCAATCTGGACACGCTAGTGAGGTGGAATTTGATGGAAGAGAAGAACTTGGGCAGCCTTGTGTTGCCAAGGGGAAGGATCGGCGCCATCAAAACGTGGAAAGTCGAGCCGAAAGCGGGAAGTCGTGGCAAGGGTATGTTCCGGAGTAGTTCGGGAAGTGGGTATCACTTGTGTTTGGGAATTGTGGGGGTGGGGTTGTTGTTGGGTCAAGGTGATTTGCTGTAGAGTGGAAGCTAGGTGGACGACTTGTTCTACGAGAGAAGATAATTGTGTTTGGAATTGAGCTTCAAGGGAGTTAACTTGAGATTCAGTTTTGCTGTGGAGCTCTAGAAAAGTCGATTTGAGCTCCTTGATTTCGGACATATTCTGTTGCAGCTTATTGTCAACGACCTTGAAGCGGGTGCCTTCGGCCAATTTGGGAGAAGGACAACAAAAGCACCAATTTGATGGGCAACAAGCAAGAGTCTCTAATTCAAGGTAGAGAAACCTCCGAGAATAGGAAGAATGAGAGTTGAACAAAAGATACACTTCTATTCCTTTTTTATAATAATGAATACAAAATTCAACTTAAATGCAGTCATGCAGTTCTAGTATTTAAATACTAAAACAATACGTAAATTAGTTGGCCTATTCTTTAGGAGATATAATCGCTCATGCGCACATGTGGCTGGCCTATTCTCTTGCCACTAATTTCTTGCACATTTCCATGAGGGGGAAGACTTGTTGACTGCTTGGGCTGCAAGTTCTATGGGAAGAGAAGGTGGTCAGCTACACCCTTTTCCCGCGGCCATTTAGCCCTGAAAAACCTTGTATCCGCCACCGCAATATCTTCCATTCTGCCACACAAAACCAACTACCAAAACCCTCTCAAATTACTTGACTTTTTCTTCATAATATCACCATCTCTTGAAACTTTCTTCCAATGATAGTAAAACCTCTTGCCACTAGAGTTTTCCGAAAAGCTGATCCAGCCGTTTGGCAATACTTTCAATCTCGTAAGGATCAAGAATAGGGTTATTATCATCAGTATGGATTTGGCTGGAATTCTGAGAGGAGGGTTGTACGTGTGTTACTATGATCTTCCTCTGTGATTTTCATGGCTTCCAGTTTGTAAAGTAAGGTTTTGGAAGTTCGTCACACTCTCGTGATGTCGAATTTGCCCATAGGTTCGCCCTCGAAGCCGGAACCGTGTTGATACCACGCCTATGCAGCTGCTTTTATTATCGATAATTCATCTGTGGTGGAAGCTTGATGCTTTTTTCTTGCCATGAGAATTAAAGATTGAGAAGATGGATGGGGAATAGTTTGTTAATGAGAAGGAATATGTGGAAAGATCAAGTTCCACGCTACAAAGAGAAAGGTGAGAGTGATGTTTATTTAGTAGAGTGTAAAATTGTAATTGGAGATGTATATTGCAGTGACGAAAAGGAAGTAATCTTCATGAAAAATTGTTTGTGGGCTAAAATGGCCCGGTGGTGTTGTCAAAATTGAATACTTGAAGTTGTGTTAGGTAAGAGTTGAGGGAGGTCCTTAATAGTGCTCTTTCTTTCCAAGACTTTGTAGCGAATGAAAAGTGAAAACAACTTTCTCGTTTGTCTAGATTGAAGATTGATTATTCTTTCTTGTGAAAATATATACCATCAAAAAAATTTGGAAAGAAGCAATAATCAACTTTTTCTCCATCAAGATTTCCTTCTTCTAAAAGATAAAGAAATAATGCCTTTGAAATTTCTCAGGTTCAGATTTGAATTATGAAGAAACATTGTCCTATATAAGTCGGGCAGGTTTGTAATTAAAGGGAAGTGAGGACTGAGGAGACAAATATTGCTTTCAGACCGAGGATGGAATGGCCTCTCTCTAGAATCACTCCCCCCATTTTATTTGGTTTTATCTTTTCAACTCTTGACGAGTTTGTGTAAATATAAAGAATATAAAGTTGATTAGTATATTATCTTTGGACATATATTGATTAAGGGCAGTATAAGTAAAATAATTAATGTAAGGATGGAAGAAACTTTCTATGTATATTGTATAGTAGATTTAACCTTTTATGTAGATATGTGAGGTAATAATACTCTTAAACCAATAAGTAGGTTGCTTGATTTGATTTTAGAAAAATGTTAACCTTACTTACTCCTCCTACTCACTTCTCTTACTCATCTGTGTTAAAATAACATATGGTACCCATACTATGATTTATATTTACAAAAGTAAGTAAAAGAAATGAGTAAGGCTAGCATTAATCTTGATTTTAAGTGTCTGTAAAAATGATTTCCATTCCACTTATTACTAATTTTATAAAGAAAAATCAAATTCCTTTTTAACAAACAGAATAACGAGAGTCCCATTAGAAAAACACACACACAAAAGACTTATCATGTAATGTAAATCTCTGTGCTTTACCACATTTTTCTTTTTTATTGTAGTCAACTATGAAGCAAGTCCTGTTCACGATAATTTACAATTTATGGTATTTTCTTCTTTTTTTGGGTAAAACTAAAAAGTATAAATCCAGGTAAGAGACTTTTCCTTTGGTTCAATAACAAAAAATAGTGAATTCTCAATTTCTTAAACAGAAACTCAAGCATTAGAGAGAGGCAGATGTTAAATGAAGAATGAGATCTAGTAGTAAAAGTAGGTCAACATAGCATTATGGCCAGCATAAATATGTTTGTTCAAAACAAATTCACACAGCATGGATAATATATGTAACATAATTAACTTGTCAGTTAATTTTGTTACAAAAGTGAACTATGCATATATGTTTTGAGAGAGCGAGGGAGAAGCAGCCGTTTTTTATAGGAAAATACATAAAATAAGAACATATTAATGTCATACATCTTAATACTCCTACTAAGCTTTAAGGCAAGGCGTTCAAACCAGTGTTCTAAAACAAACAATCAAAAATGCTTACCTAAATCACATATTATGGAGTCCATAGATAAGACAGTAGCAGCATTTACAAAATGCAGCAGTTGAAATCCTTTAGTCAAGTAAATCAGACACTGCTGTCTTCCTAAACGGGTCGACATGAACTAAATCTGCTGCCAAAGCCTTATTTGGGAATATATTATCTGCTTTCATTCTCTCCCTCATTCCATAAGCTGGAGCCTTGGCTTTTATATATGCTTGGATTAAAGTTTGGAATTGCCGGAGTCGAGACATATAACCAACCTGTCTCATCCTATGAAACAGTTTTTCAGTATTATGGATATCACCCCGCTTTGCATATTGCTCCATGATGAGCACATAAGAACTGAACATTGGCTTAAGTTGATTTTGCTGCGCTGCCTTCTGCAGAATAGAGTCAGCCTTTTCCAACTCTCCTGCTTCCACATGAAGCTTTATGAGTGCATCCCAAGTCAATGGTCCAATTCGGCAACCACTATCTGCCATTTGCTTAACCAAATCTTTTCCTTTGGCTAGCATCTTATGGTTTGCATAAACCTTCAATAGAGCAGAATAATTCCTTGAAGAGAGCTTATTCCATGTTTTTAACATTCTATCAAAAACTGCTTCTGCTTCTTCAATTTTCTTCAGCTTTCCCCAAGCTTCAATAGCTGCCACACACTCCGGAAGCCGTGGATTTGCTTCGCAGAATTTCCAAAGTCTCCCCACCTCATCAGCCTTCCCTAGCTCTGCATAAAGAGGAAGCAAAAGCCGGCATGCCCAACGGTGCTCCTTTAGGTTGCCTCCTTCCATCTCTTTCAACATAGACTCCGCTTTTTCTTTCAGCCCAGCAGAAACATAGTGCCTGGCCAAGATGGCTTGTGTGCGAATGTCAAGTTCCATGCCTTCAGCCTTCATTGTCTCAACAATTTGATCCATCCCAGTTATGTCATTGGATTGACCTTTGGTGTCTATTAAGATTTTGTAAGTGAAGAGAGAGGGCTTGACATTTTCTTTCTCCATTAACAATAAGACATCAGCTATTTTCTTTTTGTCAACTTTCTTATAAAGAAGGAGCAACTGGTTGCATGCAAATGAGGTAATTGGAAATTCTAGGTCCTTCATTTTGTTGAAAATTTCTTCTGCTTTCTGCACATTGGTGATAGCAACACAGTTCGCCAGCAAGGTTCGGTAGATTACCTCCCCTCTGAAAGATTTTGGGATCTTCTGAATATATTGTTCTGCCTTCTGGATGCCACGTATCTTTGCAATCAAATCAACACGAGAAGCATAATCTCGCTCAACAAATTCAAGCTGCTTCTTTGCCTCCAACCACTCTGAGAGCTGTAATATCAACAAATTGTTAATTCTGCGCTAAATCCAAGATAGGGAAAAAGAGCACTGTGCCTTCCCAAAATAACATGAATCAGACCAACAAATACATATACGAATATTTACCACAATCTTTAAACATATTATGAGAAAAATTGTGAATCATTAGATCTATGCACTTTTGTCCGTTTATATTATATTTGACATCATTAAATGTTGCAGTCTAATGGTTCACACTTGGTATCATAATTTGCATAAAAATTACAGCCACACACACACGCACACACACACACGGACACACACGCACACAGACACGCACACGCACGCACACGCACACGACACACACACGGGAACGCGCGCGCACGGACGCACGGACACACACACACATCATAACATAACTCAAACATGTTAAACTTCTATAAATGTGGATTAACACAAGTACTAACTCTTATAAACCAACAAACTTCCTATTCAATTGCTTGCCATATCCTGAATGGTGAATAACAAAGAAACCAGAATAAGTTCAATTTCATTCCTCTTTTTACAAACCCTTTTGTGAACTAATAGCGAATGACATTCTCTGCAGTTGTATATCTTGTTCCTTATCCAAATAAATACATGAAGCAACCTAAACTTATGCATTTTTCTCACAACCCTTTTGCGAACCAATAACCAATAAAATTCTCTGCACTTTCATATCCAATTCCTTATCCAAAATAAATATACAGAACAACCTAAGAGCAAGCATTTTTACAAGATATCACAGCGGCACTTTGATGCATGAAGAACAGAACGAAAAATCATATATCTAATATCAAACCCATACAAGTCAATTCTAAGGAATAATTTATGACAGAGAATATTACTAGAGAATGGTGAAAATCGAACCATAATGTAACAGCTGTATTTGAAAATTTTTCAACAGCAAAAACATGTGTATGTATACACACAAATGAATAACATATGGCCATGTGGCATATGTACATACACTACATATACAAGAATGCAGCTAAAATACGATGGCTATGCAATCTATGGAAGTACACACAAACACCATAGATATCGGTGGCAGAGACAATAATACAATAAATGACAGCAATAGCTATAAAATTCATATGTCAAGATAGCATTATGTCAATCACCTGCAAGGCCCTCCCATACATTCGACGTTTACGAAGATTGAGCATGGCCATTGAAATCTCCTCACGGCTCAAATCTTTTCCTTCTTCAACAAACTTATCAAGGGCACTACTAATGGACAGACCTGGAGCAGCAAGGATGGTTTTGAAGAGCTCTGAGAAACTCCTATTCTTTCGCGAAGTTTTCTTTGTTGGATCACTCTCAGTATCAAATGATTCTAGATCACTTTGAATGGGATCTTCGATATCCTCATTATCACCAGATAGCTCTGGCTCAGAAATTAATCCGTCATCGTTTTCAACCTCAACATTGTTCTCTTGCACTGCCTCACTAGCAGGTGTTTCAAGTTCTGAAAACCCTTCTTCCAAGTCATCTTCCTCTCCACTGCTTTTCGTACCAGCTAGGGAGGAAAGGCCACGTCTTCCAACGGAAAAATTTGAAGAAGAATATGATGAATGGTAAAATCTCAGTGAGGATAAACCTCTATCAGAAACAGCACGAGGAAACTGGAGAATACTAGCCACATCTTCTGCACAGAAACATAAAGATAAGGACATTAAAGCCATATTGAAAACTAAAACTCTTTAGAATCAAACCAACACACATAATCAACAGCACCAACGTTTCAAAAACAATAACTTCAAAAACCAAACAATTAAAAAAACCAGCCAAAATCTACATTATAAAATCATAAAAGCCAGAAATGAAACAGCATATATAAAATAAATAAAAACTTATTGATCGACTGTGATCTAACATAGAAATAAAATTAATTACACTATTTCTGATTATGGAACTAAATAAAAAATAAAAAACCTATAATCATTTATTAGAGGAACTTAAATATAAAAAAATATAGTCGAAGAACCAAAATCGAACCGGGAAGAGCAGGCATGGCGCAAGAAGCAACAGGCTTGGCAGGATTGGGGAAGTGACCCCAGGCCCCGCCGACGAGGGCTTCGGCCGCCGAAGATTCCGATGATTGGAGTTCAGGTTCAGTGACAATAGAGCGCGCACACATTCTAAAATTGGAAGACTTGAGGGGTCTCATTGCCCTTGAAGCCAACAAACCTAAACCCATTTTTTTTCTCTGCTCGCTCAGTTGTTTTCAGTTGAGAGGATTGAAATGTATTAGGGTTTAGGGTTTTGCTGCTAAGTACTAAAATTGTTTATAAGTTTAGCCGACTCCTGTTTTAGGTGTGGGCTTCAACTTGTACTGGACTGGGCTATTCTTGTTTTTTAATTAGGCCCAACTTAGTTATGCAAATAAGGAGTGTTTGGGTCTAGGTTCAAGTAAAATGATATTTTTTTTTTCAAGAGGTTTAATAAAATAACAAAATTCCTAATGAACCATTTAAATTTATAATATGATCAGTTAATTAACATTATCAAATTGCTATTTATCATATCTTAAACATTAGGAGATTTTTTGTATCACTATAATTACAAGATTTTTATCAATTAATAATTGATAATCACGAGTTCAAGTATTAAAGCTTAAAATTGTATTTTAAATTATTGTATAATTGATTTAAGATTTGGTAAAGAGGGATAACAACATTAAAGATTTGAAGGTTCATTCATATAATTGAAGACTAGGGTTGTGTATAAAAGGGTTTGGTTGATTTGGTTTTTGCCAAATAAAATTGGTTCAATTCCAGAATTTAACATTTTACTACGTAAATGGGAAAGAAAAAATTAAAATTTTGACATTTGATTTGTCAATATACATATTGCCCATATACACATACAATAGCAAGGTGAGCCACTTTGAAAAAGCAACTTCCTAAATATATTTTACAAAATCAACAATAAGCATCCCATTTTGTTTTCTAATCAATTCCTCAAATTATTTAAGTCCAGTTAGCAAATATTCAAATACAAAAATTCATAACCATGGGCCACTTTAATAGGGAATAGGGATATTTCTTACCTGCCACAATAGAATGTCATTATTCATCGTAATGCAACTTGAGCTACTTTCCATCTATTTTAAAGGTGTGTTTGTTTTTATATTCTATTCTTATTCCTAAATTAAAATACATATTTGTTTCTCAATTCTCAAAATCTTATCATAAATTATTTAACCATTTTTAATTTTTAAATCCTTCTTCGTAATAACCGCTCAACTCTACTAACAATAATATTTCAAAAATACTACTCCAAATAACTAAACAAGGGTTTATTTCTCTATCATATTTTTATTCTAAATCAAAATGTATATTTGTTTCTCTATTCTCAAAATCCACTCAATTCTACCTAACAATAATATTTCAAAAATATTACTTCCAAATAACTAAACAAACGAATGTGTATGAGTCAAGATTTACTTACATATAATCAAAATGTGTCACAATCAAACAACTTGAAATTGTCATGAAATCATTTTACGATATAGATAAAATTGGGTATATTTTATTACTCCCAAACCTTCCAAGTGAGTATGAGCCGCAATTTACACACATATAAGCAAATTTTATCAAAATCAAACAACTTGAAAATGGTACAAAAGGTTTCGATGAGAACTTTTTTTATTCACAATCATTGATTGGCGGAATTCTAATTACACTTAAACTTTTTGAATGAGCATAAGACATGATTTATCTTTATGAAATCGAATTGCATAACAATAGCACATCTCAAAAATGTTACAAAAGTTTTTTACAAGAAGTTTTGCGACTCATAATCATAGAATTTAGCAATTACAATTATGACAAAAGTTATTAATAGAATTATGATAATCAAATGTATATACACACAAATATGCACACCTATATACACTTATACATATATACACATACATACACCCACATATAGACATGCAAACGAGCCGAGCTGCTCAAGCTTGAGCTCGAGTTTAATAATACTCGAATCAAGCAGCTTGCGAGCTTACTTGAACTCGATATATTATATAATATTTTAATTTTATATTAAAATTATATATAAATTAAAATAAATAATAATAAAAAATTAAGCTAGGTGATTTGAACTCAAGTTCAAACTCAATTTTGAATCGATTACAACAAAGTCGAGTTCGAGCCAATCATATATCTATTGCAGAAATCAATTAATCAGTCTTTAAACCATTAGGTCACTATAAATTAATCTATAATACCAACTAATCAGTCTTTAAACCATTGGATCATCATAAATGAATGATCATGAATTTGTATTATAATAGCTTGACTCACAATTATAAATAAATCTTTAAATTATGGGTTAGAGTGTAATAACTTTAAAATTTTACTAAATTATAGAAACTTTTTGAAATAAACAAAATAAGTTGTTATAGTTTAACAATTAAAAAAAAAAGGTAATGTTACATATACAAACTATTCTCTATTAACTAATGTTCCAACCTTGCATATATGACATTTCATCAACCCTTATTGTTTAAGTTAATCTCTAATTCAAAATCACCTAAATCATATTAAAACATATAGAATTATTGTGAAAAAGAATAATAGGAAACATACTGAAGAGAAAAGTAAAAGGAGATTGCTTATGGGCCGGGAGGCAAGCCCTACTACAGCCGTTGAATCAAAGCAGAGTCAAGTAGTTGGGTGGATTCACCTCGACAATTTCAGGACAAACGAGTCTGGGCTAAATTTAGGGAGAATTGGAAGACCTTCATTTTTGTAAATTATAGAAATATATAGTGAAATGAAAGTGAAGAACCAAATTGTTCCAGAATTTTGGTGGTGTTGCATGTGATGACAAGTCGAATGGTGACCTGTCTCCACTCATTGTTTCCAGTGTTATGATTAGGATTAACACCTACCACATGATCCTACATCTCATTTCTTCTCCTCTTCATGTTATCCATGTGCTTCTACCCACATATATATTTTATTTCTCATTGTCTTGTGTAAATGACTTATACATAGGTTTAGGCAGCGACGTATTCATAAACTCATTCTAGAGGGTCAATACCTTCATTAAACTTAATAATATAATTGTAAATAAACTTATAATAAATAATATATTGGGTATAAGTTATACAAAAATATAAGTGTTTATTGATAATGCTCTTTATAATAGGGTTGTTTTTGACGATATGGAATAAATTTGTAATACTTTAACTAGTGTAAAACAAAATCAAGAAAATTTACTGATGAACAAGTTATTAAAAAACACAAATAACAACACATCCAAATTAAACTACAATAAAATTTCTACTAATAAAATATTCAAAGATTTATCTAGCTTCTATAGTAAAATATTATAACTTTTGTTGAAATTTTACATTTCTGCTTTGACCCCTTAAAATAATGCATCAAAATACAGATTTTTAATATTTATTTTTTTTCTAATTAATATTTTGATATGAGCATCCCTGATAATGTGGATAATGTGAATAGTTTAGATGGTTAGTACGAATTTGAGATAATGTGGATAGACACACGATCTCAGGTTCGATTTTCCATCTGAGCATCCATAATTTAAGTAGAGGACCATGACGGTGAATTATAAGTTAGCCTATATATATTGATATAAAATATATGAAAAAATATATAAACTTTTCTTCATTTTGTTCTTTGTACAATTAAATATATGATATAAAAATCATTATATAATTTATTAAATGTATTTGTAAGATTTTTTTTTTTTTTTGTAAAAACTAAGAATTTAATTTGATATATTTGATGAATTTAAAAGTTATATATATATATATATATATATATATATATATATATATATATATATATATTTTTTTTTCCAAAGTTGACCCTCCTTGACCTCTCCCTCCGTCCCTGGGTTTAGGGATGAATAGATATATTTTGATGATCTTCTCCTATTTCTGGTGTGCCTAATTTGATGTTGTTGGGGACCCATCACCATGCCCATATACTTGAAATCTTCAATATAATATGTGGTCAAAAGAATCATTCATAGATAAGAATATAAATATATATAAAAATAAAAACACATTCAAAAGAAAGAAGACCCACTTGGTATGAATTAAGATGAGGTGGGTCACCAACCTAAAAAGATTCTCCAATTTCTTCCTTTTTTTTCTTAAATTAATTCTAATCTTTCTAGAAGCTCAACCTCAACTATATTTTATAAACGGATGAATAGTTAAGGTAGGAAGATGAGCATGACCAAACATACACTTCATTATACATTAAAAAAAAAAAAATGGCCGGCTTTAGTGACATGTTATGTTTCTGGAATAATAATGGAGGTTGGTTGAATTTTGAAAATGACACCGATTTCTTAAATAATAAATATAGTTGGTAAATTTGTTATAAATTATAATTATTTTTTCTACTACGGTCTTCCACTACTACTTAAATGATTAATGATATCACTATTTTCCCTTTTAATATTCTACCCTTATTGGCCATGACATATGCGACGCTACCACCTTGATGTGAAAGCTTCATTTTGGATGAAAGCTATACTTTACCCACATTTTTGACAATTAACTTACATAATCAAAACTATTTGAAAAGTACTTATAAGAGAAAGTCTTATTACATCTCGTAATCTATGGATCCAATGACACATTTAATTTTCATCAAGAGAGATTTTATAAAGTATGATGATGAAAATTGTTCGTTGTATATTGAATACTCTAACAATATTTTATTGGGTTGAAAAATATTTTGTTGGTGTAGGCCAATTTTCCTATGGAGATTGTAAGAATGTCCCAGTTAAGAAAAGTTTAGACAATTAAGTTATATAATGAAAATTATTTAGAGATTATGTAAAATACTTATATAGGATGGTGTTATTATATTTCATACTAATATTTTCTTAGTCATAACCTGTGGATTAAACAATGCATTTTATATTAGGAGAGATTCTACAAAGTGCGACAACGAAAGTCGTATGTGTGTGTTGAATATTTTGATGATATTTTATGGAATTAAAAAGTGTTTTGTTAGTGTAGGTCGATTTTCTAGTTTTGATTACATAAATGTATATATATTTTTATACGAAATTAGAAATGCATATTCTTATTCTTATAATTAGTAAGAAAAGATTATAATTCTTGTGATTCAAAATTGTAAATTTGATACAATAATTCTAAAACGAAGCTTTTTGAGAAGGAAGGTAGAATTTAAAAAAATAATAATAAAGAAGAAATGTATGAATTAGATATGGAAGGTTGGGGAAGTTAGTTACTTTCTATTCCGCCGAAGTTGACAACAGTAAGTGGAGTAAGTATGTTGAGGCTCAGTGTTCTAGAATCCCTTCTTTTTAAATAAATAATTAAACAGGTAGAAAGAAAGAAAGAAAATAGAGAAAGACCAAATCATTAAAAATTTGGAAAGATGAAACCGATTTGCATCAATACATCCTTTATTTTGCCTTTTTACCATGAATGGCCCCAGCACATCTCTTATTTATACATTATATATAAAAAAATTCATTCAAGATTTATGATAATATTTGAAGGGTTTCTTTTACCAATTTTAGGAGATTTAGGAAACTCAAAATCAATATTATTTTCCTTTTGTTGTTTTTCAATTCTATAAATGTTTAAAAAATATTATAAAATTATCTTCCAGTATACCAATCTTTTGGTTTGCTGCTTTATCGAATAAATTTCACTTTTTCAAATTTTGATCAATTAATATTTTTATATCTTAAAGTTGTTTAGTTAAGTTAACGTGCGAGGGATAAATATGAAAGTTTTACAATTATTGAATAGAAAATCGATCATCATAATAGTTATTTAATTGCTATCAAAAATCACATTCTATGACATTATTGAATCTAGTTGGACTAATGTATATTGTTTTATATAATCAAACAGATATTGTCTACGTTAAAAGAGTTCTTTTGACTAACATTCAATGTCAAGAAATACCGACACTTAAAAGGTCCTCCATCGCATGTCATATAACTAGGCAATGGAAAATTGAAGAATCTTGATCAACATTTTCCAAACTCTATTAAGTACTGTTGCTACACATACTTGCTCGTGACTTAAATGGTTATTACATTTTTAAAATTAATTTTCAAATAACTTAATTACTTTATTTTATATCTTAAAATGTATTGATATAAAAAGATTTCATTGAATTAATAAATATTGCATATAATATCTTTAAAAAAAAAATTATATTTAAATGAATTCTTTTTAATGTGTATGTTAAATGCTTTTGAAATATATGATTTTCTTAAATAAATATAAGCTTGCTTGTATGAATATTTTGTGAGAAGATGGTGGAGTTGATGGTTTCTCAAATGTCATAAGGGAAATTTTGGTGTACTAATAATGACTTGGGTTTAATTTGGATAAAGTCAATGACATAATGTCAAGGACAAGGTACTATAAAGTGAACAATTTTTGAGAAAACGTGCTAAACTTTGTACTAACTTATCAATTTCAAGAGTACAAAGGAAAATTTGCCCAAATTTTATAAAGCAATTGACCAAAAGATCTCTACTTATTTTCCAAATTTGCGATTAAAGTTAAAATCCCCAAAAGTGGTAAATGAAATCTATTTGAGGCCATGGTTTCGAGTTGCAATCTTCTACAATTTTATTTTGACACGAATAGAGTTTCCCAAATATAACTAATTAAATCAAATAGCCTAAGTCTTAATTAAAATAAATAAAACAATTGAAAAAATTGGCCATTAGTTATTGTCAATATCCAATGCGAATGAGTCACTGAAGCATCGATATCACTAACGTACACACAATCATCTTGGATTGATCTAATCGTTGTTGCTAACATTAGCGGCATAAAAATGTTTTGTTGCAAATGGTAGGGAAAGTTGACGAAACGATATGCGTCTTTCTTATTTAAGAGAAAGTCACCTGCTGTATTGTCACTAGCACTAGCTAGACAATTATTTTAATATTAGTAGTGTAGTGTTCATGAATTTCGACAACACCAATGTTTTATTTTAATTAATTGATAATTACATTATTTCTTAGTTATTAAATTTATAAATATTTCTAAAATATTACAAAAATGTCAAATTACCTACTTCCCTTAATGCATGGTCGATTTTAACGGCAATTACTTGTTAATTGTAAATTTTTTCTAGACAATTTGCAATTCGTGTACTTATATTTTGTGAATTTGTTTGAAAATGAGATTCTCTCATAAATAAATAAATAATATTTAAAATTAAGACAATGTAATATTATGGAGTTTGATTAAAGTTTCAATGTACCATCGTTGCCCAATTAGTTCAAATTTTAAATTAGCAGTGTATATTGGTATTGAATTGTAATGATCTTTTATAGAAAGGGCTAGTCCGACAATAGCTCAAGGTAATCTCCCCTTTTTTCTTTTATTTAATTATTTTAAATGTGACAATGTTCCAATATACGGGGAAGCACACATGATTTATTTAAAAGAAACAGGAAGAACTCTCTTGTAAATTCTTAAAGTTTGTGAATTATTTCACATCTTTTATATATGTGTTTATCTCACGTATTTATGTTATTAACTAGAAATTATCAATTCTATGATTTGTTTATAGAAGAATTTATTAATTAAGCTTTTACAACATAGTTTACCTTTTAGCTCATATTTACAATTTAAAATTAATCATCCAACAAAATACGAAATTATTGTCTATTCATTTCGTTATAGTAAACCAAAATTCTTATTATTAGTTTACAATAATATCAACAATAGTAGCAGGATGTTGATGTTCATAGTTATTTCATGTTTAGTCCAAAAAATCGAAGAAAAAAATGCGCACCAACATGCAATGTTCTCAATTATACGTTCCTTCAATAAACTTTATTATTATCGAATATGAATGTATTATAACATAGAGGAAATTAGAAAATTCTAAAATAGGAATAATCCTTATGATATCACTTTTTTCTTAAAATCATTATTATCAAAACACTTTCAACGTTACAATTAATTATTTCATGTATAACTAATATATAATGCATCTTGAAACAACATACTGTATATATATTAAATATAAGTCCAACCATCTAAATTGTTTTAATTTATTGATATAATAATTTGCGTATAGACAAATGTATAATATCATTGATCCTATATATCTTTTATATTATTGATTGATTACAAAATATTTATTTATTATATTCTTTTTGGCTTTTCAGGGGTGAGGTTGGTTTATGTCTCTGGTTTGTTTTTCTTTTCTTTTTCCAGTAAGTTCCCTCGTACATCGAGCTTCACCAAACCATAAATAATGATCCTAAAAATCCTTTAAAAAATGAACATATGAAGATAATCAAACGTATTATGCGATTTGTAATATTATAGTGTGAACGAAGGATTTAATCACCAAAATAAAAATTAAATAATAAACTAGTGGTAAAGAGGAAGTAGGTTTAAAAGGAAAAGAGGTGCAAATACCGCATAGAAAAAAGAATCAAGAGTATCAATTGAATTAGTATAGTAATATTTACGTATCTCTTGCATATCTTAATTAATACTTTGAAGGAATCGTGGTTTTGAATGAAGAGAATGTGTTATAAACCTCACTGTTTAGAAAAAAAATCATGATAATGAACAAATGTGTTACATACGTAATATTATTATAGTGTGAATAGAGGATTAATTAACAAGTAATTAAATAAAGAAGAAGTAGATTAAAAAAGAGAGGAGATGCAAATACAACAAAAATGAGGTACCAAAATCGAAAGAAGAAAAAATATATGAAACCTCAACTACATCAAAAGTAGAGCTACCTACCCAATCCAGCACTAACTTAATTGTAACCACTCGTCTTTCTCACCAACTCGGTCAAATACCCTTTTGCCAAAATAAAATTAATTTAATCAAAAACCAAAGGGGCCCCGAGTCAATTGCCCCCTTCTCCTTATTATCTCTTCATTTATATTGTCCTCTCTTCAATTTCCTACATCGTCTCACAACACAAACTCACTCTCCTCTCTCTCTTTCTTTCCATTACCAAGAATTTCCTATTCCCCCTCTTTCTCTTTCAACAAAAACAAAAAACTGAAACATGGGTAGATCTCCTTGTTGTGAGAAAGAACACACAAGCAAAGGCGCATGGACTAAAGAAGAAGACGAGCGTCTCATCAATTACATCAAACTTCATGGTGAAGGTTGCTGGAGATCTCTTCCTAAAGCTGCCGGTATGCCATTTCCAGAGAGAGTTTTATTGAGGATTCATTGTTAATTTGGTAATCACTCTTCATTAATTATTTTTTTGTAGGTTTACTGAGGTGTGGTAAGAGTTGTAGACTTCGATGGATAAACTACTTGAGGCCTGATCTCAAAAGAGGAAACTTCACTGAAGAAGAAGATGAACTCATCATTAACCTCCATAGCTTACTTGGAAACAAGTATGTGAAAATTCCCAACCACATAGTTTTCTTTTTGTTTTTTGTTTTTGTATATAGTCTATTTAAGATTTAGAGAAAATGAAGAATCTTTTTTATGGAATTAAAGATGAGATTGTTGGAATATATTCTCAGGTGGTCTCTAATCGCTGCAAGGTTGCCTGGAAGAACTGACAATGAGATCAAGAACTATTGGAACACTCACATAAAGAGAAAGCTTTATAGCCGAGGAATCGATCCTCAAACTCATCGTCCACTCAATTCAGTCATCACTTCTACACCTAAGAAAAGAAGCAACAATAATTCAAGCTCCAACAACACAAATACTACTTCTACTGCTGCAAACGACAACGTTGTTTTTCAGATAAATATGCAAAAAACAAAGAAGCAAGAAGTTTCGGAGTTAATTGTGATGAGTAACATAAATAATGAAAATGAAGATTCAAATAGTAGCAGTGGTGTAACGACGGAAGAAGTTTACCCAGAACTGAATCTCGAGCTCTCCATAGGCCTTCCTGCACAACAGAATCCGATTATTTCGAGTTCTTCTATCAAAGTAAATGATGAATCTTCAAATCAGAAAAAAAAGACGGGGGTGTGTTTGTGTTGCAATCTAGGTTTTCAAAATAGCCAGGCGTGTAGCTGTAAGCCCATGGCAATAGCAACTAGAATAATTACACCTGAAAATAATCTTTACAGATATTACAGTTCCCCCTTGGATTCTTGAAATTTAGGCCAAACTTTTGGTGGTCACATGATAGTTTGTGGTGGAAAAGAAAAGAATATCATATATATAGTTGTAAGATTCCGTAAATTACTTAGAAATTTTGAGATAAAATTCTTATATATATTTATATTTTTTTTGGGATTTTATGCTTGATTCGATAGCCTTCTTTTACATCTAATATTAAAGTGTCAATTAGAAGCTTAGCTATAGCTTCGATTCAATGGTCAAAATATTCATATGTTTGAACATTAAATCGATGATGACTTTGGTTGTTAGGCAATTCTAATTAATGAAATTTATTACCTTTTTTCATGTACAAGTGAGAAAATTCAAACTTGTTTGCTCCAGTCTCTTTCAGTTTTGTTGGTGCATTAACATTTAGCTCCAATCAACTGTATCCTTCCTAATTTACAAACATGGCATGCTAATTAATTTTATTTATTTGAATTAAAGTGATCCTCAAAGCTGAATAATCGACCTGTTGAAACAATCTTAATTTGAATGATTTTCCATATTACAGTATTAATAGATGGAAAAATTAAAACCTGGATCTGACCAAAAATAATAAATGAGGGAAATAAATAAAAGTACGTAGGGAATTAGATAGATGTTGGTGAAGTATAAAGAGTTTGGGATGGAAGATGAAGATGAGAAAGGGGGGTCTTCGTTGGTAGATGGGTGATGTCAGAAACACAACTAATCCTGTCTCTTCTCATCAATTCCTCCTCTCCTCATTCTTGTCTTTTTAGGTGGCCTTTATTATTCAAACTCTTTCTTCTATTCTATTATTTATTTCTTGTTCATTTTTTGGAATTCTTTCCTCAATCCCTGATTATTGATTCTTGTGTCCGGCTAAGTAGTGAGTCAGGATTCATATTAATTTTAACTCATCTCTCCTAAGCTCAGTTATGTAAGGAAATTATTAATCCATCAGATTCGAAACCATCAATAAATAAAGTTGCAGTTCGACTTCCCCATGATCTAGAACTCCATTAAACCTTAAAAATTTAAATATAATAACATCTCTAATACTCTTTATTTTAAAAACCACATTTCACTTAAATAAAAATTATTTTTATTTATTTCTAAATATAAATACCAAAATTTGTATTCAAATCTAATAGACTCTTTAAATTAGACTTAATAAATATGAGAAAGACTTAAAGATCATTTCCAATGGTGCTCTTTATTTTATAGAACATCTTTCATATAAATAAAAAGTATCTTCATTAATTTCTAAATATGAAGAACAAATTTTTTATTCAAATCTAATAGACTCTTTAAATTTAATGAAGATGCTCTTTATTTTCAAGAAAAAGACTTAATGGGAAAGAGAATTCATAAACAAAATGCATAAAAATTTGTAATTTATTAATTAAAATTAGAATAGAAAGTGAAATTTGACTTTCTAGATGTGGAGAGTCAAACTTGATCACTCTTTAATTTATATTTAAAAGATAAAGAGTCTGTTGGACTCTTGTTTTTATGGATATACTTTTTATAATAAAGAGTTTGGGTCATATAATGATTCCTTTGGAGATACTCTAATAAGAGAGAGAATTAAGAATAAAATGCATAGAAACTTACAATTTATTAAATAAAATTAGGATAGAGAGTCAAATTTGACTCTGTAGATGTAAAGAGTCAAACTCACACTTTAATTTATATTTAAAGAATAAAGAGTCTACTGATTCTTATTTTTATGGACAAACCAAGGTTTTAAAACCCGACCCAGGGGGCAACCTAGCCAAGCCACTGGGTCACAGGTTTGACAGGTCGAACGGTCTGACCGGCGAGTCGGATCGTGACGTTAGCAAAAAACCAAAAAAAAAAATTAAAAATGCAGATTTTAATCTTTAACAATGAGAATAAAAATTTTCAATTATTTTTTTATATTTTACTATAGCAGACCCGGTTTATACCGATTAGACCGGTGGTTCATCGCAAAAAAACCGATCCAATCGCGGGTGGAAGCGAGTAAAATGCTAATTCCAGTTTTTTATATGAATTGACCCGGTCTAGCCACCGGTTCTTGGTCGAATCGGTTCAACCGACCGGGTCGGGCCAGGTTTTAAAACCATGGGAGAAACTCTTTACAATAAAAAGTTTGGGTTATATAAAGAGTGATTTGGAGATGTTCTTAAAGTTCCATATTTCAACTCTCAACGGCGATATTTTATTCCTACAACAATGAAAGAAAAATAGTTTGTACTTAAGTCATATATAATTTGGTATTTTCCCATTTTTTTTTTCTTTTAACAAATGGCTTGAAGAAAAATTGTTATTAAGAAATAAAAATTTCCCTTTCAGGCCTACACTTTTTCACAGACTCTAATTCTTAAAAACAATATAATAAATAATAAAAAAAAAACAAAGGAAGGTGTATAGATAGAGTCCATTATAATTGATATTTTAATGAATATTTTTTCTTAATACTAAATCAGTCCATAAATTAATAATTGATTATCGATTATCGATTATTGCCTTAGAAATGTCAAAAAATAGTCTACCATCAATCAATTAATATTTGATTATTTAATTTTCCACTTAATCGTCATGAAAAGAACAGAAAGAAAGAATCAAAATATGCTTAAAGAAATTAAAAAAAGAAGAAGATGATGGAAAAGAGTTTTCATAGTGATTTGTAACGATAAAAATGTATTAAAAAAAGCAGTGCTTGTGGACACAACTAAAATATATATATGTATAGTAGAAGAAATAGGACCACCACGAGTAAAGTAATAGTAATATTATTATTATTAAAGGAAATAAAAATAACATGTGGATGCAATGTGCCTGCCTTTCTAGAAGGCTTTGGCAAAAAATAATCTCACCTTACTCCCACCTAACTCTTTTGTTCTATTCTGAATTTGTCAATTTTTATAATATCAGGTGAGATTGTATTCATGGTACTTCACCAAATCATATTGCACTACCAACAGGGATCCATAACTCTAACCAATGATTTTTTTTTTTTTTTTTTTTTTTAAATATTCATCAAAATGGTTTATTCCATTTTCTTCCTTATGAGATTTATTAGAATTAACTTATTTGTTTTGTTCAGAATATTTTTGATATATTAAATTGGGCTGTATATTATTTTGGACTTAATATATTACTAATAGGATTAAGCTAATGTACTTCAAAATTTTGATAGAATTTTGTAACATAAATCTTTGTGCATTCATTCAAAATAATTCATGGTTTAGAAGTTATTGGTGATTGAGTCAAGACAAGTAATTATTTTATTATCATATTATAATATTAAACGTAGATAAATAATATCCAACAGATGTATATTATGTTATTGGTTTCACGAATACATACTTTTGATGTTATAAATAATCTATTGATTAGTAAGTCTTATATTAATACCAACCCAATATATACTTTGAACGACTCTTTTAATTACAAAACATATTGGTTTCCACGTTTCATGTGTTTGGCCTTCAAAGAAAGCAGTCACGATGGTGTGGTTGAAAAGGATAATTCAGACCAAAAGGATTTAGCCTATTGAGAACAAGTGAATTAATATTCATATAAAAATTTCGAAGAATTATAGTTGGAAAATTTTATTTTTAAATATTTTGCTTCATTGATTGGATGTAACTTTATGTTTAGTGTCATAAATTTTGTATATAAATCATACATCACATTATTTATTTTCTATATTAGAGTTCAATGTATCCCCATATATTTTAATCGAATTGTGTATTTGAATAAGGATTGCATCAATATTCTTTTTATTTTTTTAATTTTATTGAGTACAAGTTATTTAATTTGTTAATACGTAATAAGACACATGCCTTGATAAATACTTATAACCATGCACCAATTAATTATTTTATTGGGCTTACGGTGAATGTTTTTAATTTATAGTAATAAGGAAAAAAAAAATCAGTTCTTTTATGATGGACACTTGTATGTCCAACATTGCAATTCCTTTTAAAAATATAAAGAAACATACGTAATGGCTTATGGCTACATAAGCGAACATGTTAATAAATAAAACTAGTTATTGAGAATACCATAAACAATAAGTGACAGGTGTATCATACAGAAGCTATATTAAGCAATTATATCCTTCTAAAACATTTAATTATTAAGGCAGATTAATGACTACGCAGTATTTCTTAATTGAAAGATTAAACTATTGTGTTAATTGAAATATATTTTTAATCTAGCTATTAGAATATTAATTATGATTTCAACTACTTATTCTACTTGCAACGTATGGTATTGCGTAATTGACTAAAAAAATAAATTAGTTATGAAAGTTTTTGGATTTATTTATGTACTCATTTACTTTAAATTTTTTAATTCCAACTTTTAGCTTAATTGTATATTTTAAGAATATTTCATATAAAATCACTTAAAAGCAAGTTGGTCAAGGGTGTGTTTGCATTATTGTCCTAAACATTTATTACATGTTTGATCTGTAGACTAGGAATCAATGGAATGAAAATAATATATGAATAGAAATTAATGGAATGAAAGTATTATGAAGGAATAAAATGCTATTATCTTGTTTGTTTGAAATTAGGAAAGTAGTTAAGTCTTATACTTGGAACATCGCTAAAGCGGATTGCTTAAAAATATATAGAAGGGAGAAAGAAAAAGCAAAGCTTGTAGAGAGTGCTCCTATAAAATATGCTTAACTTCTGATATATGGATTTCTTTTACGACTGAGGGTATATTTCTTTAATCGCTTATTACATAGATGAGAATTGGGTGTTACAAAATTAAATTCTCAACTACTGCCACATTCCTCCTCCACATTCAAGGGTTCTTTTGATAGATAAAGTGTTTGGTTTCTTAAAAGAAAGGGGAACTGAAAAGAATTTTTTTTTCTTTGGACAATGCAAGTAATAATGATAAGATGAAAGATATGTTAAAGAGTCAACTTTATATGCAAAATGCTTTGTTATGTAGTACCGATTTTTTCCATGTGCGATGTTGTACACATATCTTAAATCTTATTATTCAAGTGTGAAACATACTAAAGGATCTGAGGGTAAACGAATCAAGTTTGGAGAAGTACTTGTTGAACAAATTTTTGTGAGAAGCTTAATGGGATTGCCACTAGATGTTCCCACTAGATGGAATTCCACTTTTTTAATGCTTGAAAGTGTTAATATATTGTCTTGTGTTTGTTCATTTGTCTTTGACATATTTTAGTTATAAATATTGTCCATCAAATGAAGAATGGGATAGGGAGGAGAGGATATGCAAGTTCTTGAAACCATTTTATGACATTACAATTCTTTTTTTCGGGTTCCAAATAGCCCACAACAAACTTGTACCTAAAAATGTGTGAAAAATTCAGTTGCATTTAAGTGAAGAGATGAGGAGTGACGATGAAGTTCTTAGTAGCATGACAAAACAAATGAAACCAAAATTTGAAAAATATCGGGATTCTTATAATGTTGTATTAGCTATTGCAACTGTTGTTGACCCACGCTACAAGTTTCAGTTTGTGGAATTTTCTTGCAAAAAAGTTTATGACTTAACTATTGCCCAAAGAAAGTTGGAGGCTGTTAAGCAGAAGTTGTATAAGCTTTTTGAAGCTTACGAGGTTCAATATTCCAAAGAAGTTCTCGCAGTCTCTTCGGTTGCATGTCCTACGAGATGTCCTGCGAGTGGTCCTACTCCTAGTAGCCTTGAAGTTGAAGATGATATTTGTATAAGTCACTATACATTCTTATATTCTTGTGATTAATAAAATATTGTTTATTGTGTAATTTTTGCTTTTGATATTTCAATATTTAAATGGTGCAGGAATTTGACAACTACGAAAGTGAATTTTGCGCTACTAAGAAGTCTGAATTGGATCTTTATTTGAAAGAGCTAAGGTTTGTTTGCATCAAATATCAGAATATGGATATCCTCGACCATTGGAAGAACAATTGTAATCGTTATCCGATACTTGCCATGATAGCTCGTGATATCATGAGTATACCAATAACATCTATTGCTTCGAAGTCTACTTTTAGTATTGGCAACAAATTGCTTTATAAATATTGAAGCTCACTTCAACCATATAATGCACAATCTTTGGTATAGACTCAGACTTGGTTGTGTGGATGTGAAATTAAAGGTAACATGTTAACATAGTATTTCAAATGTTTTGTTATTTTTGTTTGTTAATATTTATAGTTATTAATTGTAGATGATGATGTGGATGATGATTGCCTTCTTATACCATTAACTAATCTAGGAATTACGGAATTAAGGGAATTCACTAACACCACCATTATGGAATGAACTTTGCTTGAAGTAATCCGGGGATTACAGAATATCAATTCAGTTCACTCTGTTATAATTTGGAAGCTAATGGATTTTCTACTCTTCATATCTTGTTTTACTAAGAGTTGGCCAAGAATCTTTATATATGAATGATGCCAAGTTAAATAATTTATGTTATGTATTTGTATTTGTATTTGTATTTGTATTTGTATTTGTATTTGTATTTGTATTTGTATTTGTATTTGTGTATTTGTGTTTTGTATATGTCTTCTATATGCTAGTTAAGGTTTGTGAAGTCAGAATATGTGTGCGTTTTAAATTGATGAGAAATTGAGTTGGTTGTGTGTTGAAATAAATTTTTAGGAGTTGATTAAATTGTGGTGGTGTGATTTTCATAGAAAATTGAAGTGTTCAATTGATGTTGTTCGTTTGATTGATTGTTCTTTTATCAAAAGACCAATTGTTCTTTCCCATGTTTTGTTTACTAATAGTTGGCCTGAGAATTATTGAGTTTGATGAACTGGTGGTAAAATGATTGATGAAATGTGGCCTAAATACAAAGAGATTGATGTGGGCTTCAAGGGACTTTTTTGATGCTAAGAAGTTGGATAAAGAAATAGAGAAATGAAAGGAAAGGAAGTTGTTGTGTAAGCGGGTACTTGCGAATCCACCCGTACCCACATAAGGTAGGGTATCGGTCCAAATTTTGTTACTCGTACAAAATTAAGAATTGTTGGACCCATACCCATTTTACACGTACTCGCGATGACCTGATCCATACCCACTTGGCGTGCTTGTTTTGCCAGGTCTACCTCAAGGTGATTGAGAGGTCCTATCAATAGGCTGAATAGGTGAAAAAGTTATGGGTACAACATGATTTATAGGTGGTAAAGCCATATTGGAGGTAAACGATTGAGTTAAATATACAACACAATTTTTATCAAAAGAAGGTAAAAGGTGATCAGAAAAAAGTTAAGAAATTGGTAATTTACGTGAAGGTAACCAATCAAGACTTGTAGTGTTGTTAAGGGAAGAAGATTGTGGTCTGGGAGGGTTGATAGAAAGAGAGAATACTCATAAAAGACCACATGTCTAGAAATATAAACACGCCTAATAGGAATATGAAGGCAACAATATCCTTTGTATTTATCACTATAACCTATGAACACAAGGGGATCGAGCACTAAGTTTTTCTTTGGACTAAGATTGTAGATATAGATAGCATTGGCAGTCAAAATGCGAAGGTAGTCATAAGTAGGATGCTTTTGATGGAGAAGATAAATGGTGTAGTCATACCCAGTGATGGTGAAGGCAATCTATTGATTAAAAATATGGAAGTGAGGAAAGCATTCACCCAATATCTTTTAGCCATATATGCACATATCCTCATGGCTAGTCCTAATTACATCACATAGCGATGTTTCCGTTCAACTACATTATTCTGTTCAAGAGTACCTGGGCTAGACAACTGATGAACAATACCTTTGTGAATTAGATGAGCAATAAATCCTCAATTGGAAAACTATCCTCCATTATTGGAGTGGAAAATTTGTATCTGCCATTAAAATTGCTTTTCAACCATAGCCTCAAATGTGAAAAAGATCCTGTAGAAATCTGAATTCTGTTTAAGAGGATAGAACAATTGAAACGGGAAAATCATCAATAAATATAAGATAATAACGAAAGCCTTCATTAAAAAAAGGGGGGTGTGGCCTGGTCCCTAGAGATCATAATTTATCTTGGAAATAAGTACACGTGCTTTACTATTTGAAGAAAATAAATGAAACTTGGAGCTTTTTTGCTTAAAGCACAACTTTTACACACTCCAATATTCTTCTTATTAATAGGAATAAACTTATGTTGTTGTGGAAAACTCCAGACTCCAAAATTAGGGTTTCCCAATGGCCCATGCCAGGTGTCGGCATCTACTACCCGAAACTGATTGGAAAAGAGAGTTGTGTGCGTGGTATTTTCCAAGACATGTAAACCAGCCTTTTTACTCCCTAATGCCAACACCTGATGTGTCTGTTGATCCTTAATAAGAAAATCATGAGCATCAAATGTAACATAACATGGATGTTCACATATCAATTGAGAAACAAAGATTAATTTCTTCTTTATATCAGAAGCCACAAGCATATTGTTCAACGATACATGAGAATCCTATGAAAATAATATATTTTTTCCTAACATATGTGATAGGTAATTTGTTCCTGTTATACCTAAAAAATCAGGGTTGACATAAGCTGATGTTAGTGAGCACCAATTAGAGTTTAGGAAGGTTTTTCACCATCCAGAGTCTGCCACATCGCCCAAGACAGAAAGAATATAGCTATTAACAGCCTAGCCGACTCAAGTTTTGTCTGTGAATGAATTTGGTTCGCACACATATCCAAGTCCCATTTAATTTAAGGATATTTCTTAAGTTATCAGCCAATTAGATACTAGGAGAGATCTGCATGGCACTAACCCACTTGTAGATATGTAATAATTACCTTGAGCTTAGCGGGCATAAATAGGCAGCTCTCCCACACAAAATCGGGATTAGACACTTTGAATTCAACAAAACAAATAACAAAGACACACTACAAGAAATAGACTAGCTTGATATTCTCTAAGAACATTTAGAGCACCAAGCACCTATAACTAAAATTGCAGTTTGTGACCTCTTGTAATCTTGGTAATAACCAGGAACTCACCAATATATAAGAAAACAGTGGATATAGGAATCGTTTTAAGCATCCGAACCACTATAAAAAATTTTATTGTCTCATTTATCTTACGTCTTTGCATGCTACTGTGAGAACAATACTTTATTCAACTCACATAATTCTTCACATGTAATTTCTAAGGCTTTCTTAGCACTTTCCACGTGTGAGGTCGTTGGTGTCAAAATCAAGCATCAACAATTTGGCGCTAGAAGGAGGGCCCAGATTCACATCAGCTCTCTATCCGATATTCTCAACTGATCAATTAGTTTTACCTTTAAAGATCAACCACCAAATATTATGGCTCGTGGTTTTGAAGCTGAGCGCGCTAGCACCAATAATAAGGAGATTCCCCGCATCCAAGAGACTGCTCTTCCCGAAGTAGTCCCTCATACCAAAAATGTTGCAGAGAGCATCCCCTCAACTTCCCAGGCAAATCCTGCTTTGATCAGCTACTTGGATAAGTTCAACAACACCCTCCAAACGATGAACCAGAGATTGGATCGTTTGGACCAGGTCGTGCCACCAAATTCTGACAAGGTGATACCACATTTGAAAATGCCTGTAGGTCGCTCTAAAGCATGGAAACAAGCGAAAGCTCATACCACATGCACTACAGTGCAAAAAAGTAAGGGTAAGCAAGTGGCCGAGCAAGGCCAGAAAGGCTCAAAGGGGCAGACGAATAGTGGTCGCGAGTAGGGGAAGAAATTTGTAGTTCAACAACTTGGCAGTATGTCACACCAAGAGCAAGCCCATGGCACGTCACAAGGGCACACCCATCAAAGTGCCAGGCATGAAGATTCCTATTATCGTTGGCATGATGGTTCTGACCATCACCGCGAGGGAAATACCCACCATTAGCGGGTCGGTTTGACCACTATAGAGGTAGGGAAAACTCTCCCAGCCACTTAATGCCTTCACAGGGCTCAGGCCCGCAAGTGTCAAGGCACACCAAAGGCTTCGACCAAGGTAGAGAAAGCACCAACCTATAGTCTTTCATCAACCACAATCATAAGGAGCGTAGCTACATTGCAAAAAGTGATCCCCAAAGGGCTCGCTTCCTTAGATAGAGGAGTTACAGTGAGCTATGGATCAACTTCGAGCTCAACAAAATGAGCAGGGAGTGGTCACTGTGGCATTTCCCTTTTCTCTAGCTGTTCTGACTGCTCCTTTCCTGTCAAGATTCAGGATGCCTGACATGAAGGCCATGGGAATGCTGATCCTTAGGATCACCTCTATGAGTTTAATGACCTCATGGAGCTTCACCAAGTTTCAAACTTGGCAAAGTGTCGCTGATTAGTAGTGACTTTGACTGCCCACGCTAAATGTTGGTTCAGATCGCTTCCACTAGGGTTTATCAACTCGTGGTAGCAGATGAGCTCCTTATTCTTGAGACACTTCCAGGCTAATCGAAAGTTCTCGATGCCACTCAATTATTTAAGCAACATACGGCAGGAGAAGAATGAGTTTCTCCAATCTTACATTGACAGGTTCCATAGGGAACTGAATGAGGTGGCTAATACACTTGAAGATTTAGTTCGAACTTTGATCATTGTTGGAGTTTGCTCGCACACAGACCTGTGGGAAAAATTGCAATCGGAGAACGATATTTCCCTCACTCGCTTCTACAACCTAACAGAGAAATATCTGCGGATGGAAAACTCAGTGGCAGCTTTAAATCACCATGACCCCGGTCCTTCGACCATCGGTCCCTGTCGGAGGGATGAATTTCGGGGAGAGAGTAGTAGAAGAAATGATCATAAATGGGCTAATGACGATCAGAGAAAGGGAAAGAAACAACAGTTTGTGACATAGTGAGTTAGCGTGAATAAACAAGGGTAGCACTCGACTACACCTTTAGAACTAATAAACAAGTCTCAATCCAGAAACTTAAACTGTGAAATCTGAAGAAAAAGCTGAATAATGCATTGAATATTCTCTATAACAAAAAATAAGTTTATATAGGGTGACAACCAACCCTAATAAGACTCCTAATAACAAAAGGAAACAAAAACTAAATCAATTAAAACAAGAAAATCCGAAATAAAATAGGAAAAAACACGCAAATAACTAAAACAACCTCGAAACACGCCAAAACGGTGGAATTTGACCTTGAAAATGACCTCCAACTGGCTGAAGCTGGTGAACGGGCTCGAAACGGTGGAATTTCACAACTTCAGTTTGGTCGTCGGTTTGTGGATGAGTAGTACTGCTGTAATTCAGAGACGAATCGAACTTTCTCCACAATGTTCTCCAAAAATGGCCAAGGAATTTATTGTCTCGATCAGAAGTAATGGATTTAGGCACCCCATGCAGACGGACAACCTCCTTGAAAAACAATTTGGCTATTCTGTTTGTGTCTGATGTCTTCTTACAAGGTATAAAGTGAGCCATTTTAGAAAACCTGTCAACCACAACAAAAATAGAATCTACACCCCTTTGTGTCCAAGGCAATCCAAGCACAAAATCCATAGATAAATTCTCCTAAATATTTTCTAGAACAGGTAAAGGCATATACAAACCAGTGTTTTGGGACTGCCCCTTGGCAATTTGACATATGTAACATCGCTGCACAAACTTTGTCATGTCTTTCCTCAAGTATGGCGAATAATATCTATCACCAACAGCAGCAAGCGTTTTGTCACGCCCTAGGTGACCAGCAAGACCTCTACCATGCAAATCTCAAATGAGCTTCTCTCTCAAGGAAACTTTAGGGATGCAAAGCAGGTTGCCTCGCATGAGAAACCCATCATGAATGTGAAAGTCTCCAGCAGATTGGTTTGTAACACATTGTTTCCATATCTTCTGAAAATCTTCATCTGTTTCATATAATTCCTTCACTGTCTCAAACCCCACAACTTCCTGTCTCATGGTCACCAATAAATCAGCACGTCTACTTAATGCATCTGCTACTTTATTCTGTATTCCCGCTTGGTGTCTTAGCTTGAAAGGAAATTTCTGTAGAAACTGAGTCCACTTGGCTTGCATGTCTCTACTAATTCGCTTCTGACTATTTAAATATTTCAAGGCTTCATGGTCAGAGTACAGAACAAACTCACGCCCCACTAAATAATGCTCCCAAGTCTTCAAAGCACACACAATAGAATAAAACTCCTTATCATACGTAGCCCATTTACGCCTCGTATCGCTAAGTTTTTCACTAAAATAAGCTACTAGTCTCTTATTTTGTGAAAGGACAACTCCTATTTCCACACCACTAGTGTCACACTCAACTTCAAACAAGGCCTCAAAATTGGGCAGTGCTAAAACAGGAGCAATGCACAATTTATCCTTTAACACAACAAAGCTAGTTTCAGATTCCTTACTCCATTGGAACTTCCCTTTCTTCAGACATTCTGTAATAGGTGTTGCAATACTATTGAAATTTCTGACAAAAAGCCTGTAGAAGGTCGCCAACCCGTGAAAACTTCGAATATCCTTTACTGTTTTTGGGGTAGGCCATTCTCTAATTGCTCGAATCTTCTCTTCATCTACTTGAATACCATCTGCCTTGATAATATATCATAGGAACAACAACCTATTTGTCATAAAACTACACTTCTTTAGGTTCACATACAACTTGTTTTTCTGTAAAACTGTTAGTACCTCGCACAAGTGTTGAATGGGCTCTTCGTCTGCTTGACTATAAATCAAAATATCATCAAAATAAACAACTACAAACTTCCCAATAAAAGGTTTTAATACCTGATTCATTACTCTCATAAAAGTACTTGGCGTATTCGAAAACCCAAATGGCATCACAAGCCATTCATACAAGCCCTCATTTGTCTTAAAGGCTGTTTTCCACTCGCCCTCAGGTTTAATTCGAATCTGGTGGTATCCACTCCGCAAATCAATCTTCGTAAACACTTGTGCCCCATGCAACCTGTCAAGCATGTCATCCAGCCTAGGAATCAAAAACTTGTACCCTACAGTAATTTTCTTTATGGCCCTACTATCAACACACATCCTCCAACTCCCATCTTTCCTTGGCGTTAGTAAGGAAGGAATTGCACATGGACTCATGCTCTCTTGGATGTACCCCTTTTCCAATAATTCCTCTACCTTTTCTTTCATAATCTCGCTCTCCTTTGGACTCATCCTATGATGCAGTAGGTTTGGCAAGCTAGCCCCAGGAATTAGATCAATATGGTGCTGAATATCCCTCATAGGTGGTAACCCATCAGGTAAGTCCTCTGGAATCACCTCACTAAATTCTTCTAACAATGGCCTGATTACTTCTGGGTACTCTTCTGTCTTCAACTCCTCTTTAGTAGTCAATACTTGTTTCACAATTAGTGCATGCATCACCCTTGATGCCTTGAAAGCAACTTCTAATTCTGACCCTAAATGTGTAATAGTAAAGAAGGTAAGCCCCTCCACTTTAGAAGCTTTGGTTTTGGAACTCTTTTTCATTGGCAGGAAGGTAAATTTGACGCCATCTTTTTCCAACTTATAGGTATTTTCTTTCCCGTCATGTTGTGCTGCCACATTGAATTGCCATGGCCTGCCAAATAATAAACTACAAGCATCAATATCTACAACATCAAAATATACCTCATCTCTATATTGTCCAATGGAAAAAGGAACCTTGCACCGTTCTGTTACTTGAATTTTCTCTACTGCCTTAATCCACCTAATAGTGTATGCGTTGGGGTGCTTCTCAGCTTTCAGACCCAATCTCTCAACAACATCTCTGCTAATAATGTTTTCACAACTACCACTGTCAATAATGACATCAAGTAAAAGGTTAGTGATAGTGCACCTGGTTCGGAATAATTGATGTTGCTGGGTGTTGTCCTCCTGTTTTGGTGTCAGCATCAGTCTCCTCACCACATAACTCTGGCCATCATATTCATCATCCTCATACTCATCATCATCCCCATCTGGACCACAATAAACCTCATCATCCTCTTCTCCTCGTTCCACAACATGGATTACTTTTCTGAGAGGACAATCGCTCGATCTATGACCAGGTTGGTTACATTTGAAACACTTCCCAGGGATTGGTTTCGCATAGGGATTTGTAGCTTTCTGCCCTTCCTTCGTATCTACTATCTTCTGTTTTCCAGTCGCCTTTTCTTCTCTGAATCGATCATTGCATGCAGGAACATCCTGGCTTGCCTTATTCTTTTCATTGTTTATTCTATAATTCTCCCCGCTATAATTCTTGCGTGAATAATCTGGTATACTCTTCTCTTGCAACAATAGTTCAACCTTTAATGCAAAGTTTCGTGCCTCCGCTAAATTCCACATTACTTGCACCCCTATTTTGTCTTTGATAACTGTTTTCAAACCCTCCAAATATCTTGCAACCTGCTGGCCTTCAGTCTCCCTCAAGTCATTCCTTTCCGCCAACCTCATAAACTTTGCGATATATTCATGCACATATTTCTGTCCTTGATGACATCTCTGGTACTACTAGAAAAAGATCTGTTCGTAATCAAGAGGAAGAAAATCCTTTTGTAACAGTTGCTTCATTCTATACCATATTCTAGCTGGTGCTCTCCCCTCACGAAATCTTTTGGCCTGTAATCTTTCCAACCATGCAGAAGCTCTTCCCTTCAATCTACATGGGACCAGTTTCACCCTTCTCTCATCTGGGATCTCCATATATTTAAAAAACCTATCTACTTCTACCAACCAATCCAAAAATTCTTCAATATTTAAATTACCATTAAAGCAAGGAATATCTACCTTTAATCTGAATTCGTTGGGTTCTCTGTCACCATACTGATTTCTTCCATACCTAATGTTCCTTTTAGGCTCTCCATAATGATCATCTTTTTCGTCTGACTCTTCCACGTAAACTAGCTATCTACGTCTATTTGCAAAAACAGGTATGCCAATAGGCCATCCATGAGCAGCATCATCCCTGGTACGTTGCCTTTCATCATTCCTATTTCTGTTGGCATCTAGGCTCAAAGCATCAAGTTGATCTACAATTTCTTCAAAGCGTCGTTCCAAACGCTGGAATCTGAGATCCATTCATTGCTCCAAAGCTCTCAATGCCACCCTTTGCGAGGTCTCAGCTCCTTGATCTTCGTCATGAGAACCGTCGCTGCCTATAACTTCTTCACCTGCCATTATCAAAAAAAATTTGCCTTCTCTGATAGAAATTGACGCAGTGAGTTAGCATGAATAAACAAGGGTAGCACTCAACTACACCTTTAGAACTAATAAACAAGTCTCAATCTAGAAACTTAAACTGTGAAATCTGAAGAAAAATCTTAATAATGCATTGAATATTCTCCAAAATGAAAAATAAGTTTATATAGGGTGGCAAACAACCCTAATAAGACTCCTAATAACAAAAAGAAACAAAAACTAAATCAATTAAAACAAGAAAATCCGAAATAAAATAGGAAAAAACGTGCAAAATAACTAAAATAACCCTAAACATGCCAAAATGGTGGAATTTGACCTCTAAAATGACTTATAACCACCTGAATCTAGTATCCACATTGACGGGCTTGAAATAAGCTTTCCAACGGTATCTTATAGACCCCGTAACTCTTCTCGGATAAAAAGTTATGGCCGTTTGAATGGGGCTTGCTCATTTAAACCCTTTGGGCTTTATGCATGGACTTCTAACGTTCAGCCCACTCCATGAATTCATCCGCCAGACGCTCTACATGAGTTTGAGCCCAAGAAATCTTATGCTTCAGTTCCTCATTGCGGCTACAATAACTTCACTCCACTCAATTCATCGGTTTCAGTCATTCTGGACAAATCAATAGAAACTAATCTGCTTGAAGAGCTAGAACCCATGAAGTAACCCTTGTCTAAAAGGAATGGTAAGAAATAATGACGTTACCATAGAGTGTCGAGCTCTTAAGCAAGCAATTGAAGACCTTATCCAGAAAAGGTACTTCAAAGAGTATATGAATGGTCCAACTCCCTTGAGGGAGAAAGACCAAGATGACGGCAGGGAAAGGCATAGAGGTCACAAGGGTCTTTACTTGGTAGGGCCCATCATTGGGGCACCTTATATCTCAGGGACCTCTCGGCATGCATAGGATAAGTATGCCCGAGAAGCCCGATATGAGCCCTTCAATGTGCTTTATCTGGAATCGCGACCAAGCAAGCTACGTAGAGAAGAGGAGATTACCTTCTATGAGAAAGATGCGAAACGAGTGCACCACACTCATGAGGATGCACTTGTTGGCGTGGCTAAGATAGGAAGGTGCGAATTCCATAGGATGCTGGTAGACAATATGAGTGTCGTGAATATCCTATTTTAGTGAGCTTTTGAGAAGATGAAGTTGGAAGATACATACCTGAAGCCTGTAGTTGCTCCTCTTTATGGTTTTACCGGGGACCATCTAACTCCCCGAGGAATGATTTCTCTTCCACTCACTTTGGGAGATCCCCATAAAGTGACCAAGATGATAGAATTTCTAGTAGTGGATTGTCCTTCAGCAATCAATGGCATTCTCGGATGACCTCTACTACGAAACTTCAAAGCTGTCACCTCCATCTAACATCAGAAGATGAAGTTCTCCACTCCGACAGGGTGTGGGAAAGTTAGGGGATCACAACGTGAATCTCGCGATAGCTATAATAGGGCAGTCTAGATGGCATATAAAAGGAAAGGGAAACCTGAGGGCAACCTTAAACAAGTAAAGGTGATCAACAGTAGGCCAGTTGAGACTTTATTTGAGGTACCTGTTGATGAGCATGGGCCAACTCGTGTGATGAGAATCGAAGTAACCTCGCCCTCAGCTCGCAGCCAATTTAGTGAGCTTCATTAGACAGAATATCAATTTCTTTTTTGCATGGATGCATGCTGACATGATCAGGATCAACCTCGAGGTCATATGTCATGCACTTAACATCAACAGTGAGTTCAAGACAGTTTGCTAGAAAAGAAGTGCTACAGACCCAGAGCGCTATGCAACTCTTAAAATATAGGTGGACAAGCTCCTCTCAACTGGGTTCATTCGAAAATTTCATTACCCCAGTTGGGTCTCCAATCTTGTTTTGGTGAAAAAACCTAATGGTAAATAGTGAACTTGCATTGATTTCACAGATCTCAACAAAGTCTGCCCAAAAGACAATTTCCTTCGGCCCAGAATAAACCAACTTATTGATGCCACTTCCGGGCACGAGCTATGAGCTTCATGGATGCCTATTTGAGATACAATCAGATCCTAATGTTCACGTCTGATGAGGAGCACACCTCATTCATCACAGATTGGGGGCTTTATTGCTACAAAGTCATGCCCTCCGACCTAAAAAACATGAGGGCAACCTACCAGCGTCTAGTTAACCATATGTTTTTCGAGTAGATCGGGAAACAATGGAGGTCTATGTTGATGACATGCTGGTCAAGTCGCATGTCACTTCAGATCACATAGCTCACCTCACAAAAATGTTCAATTTACTCCATAAATACAAAAGGAAACTTAATCCTCTTAAGTGTTGATTCGAAGTAGCTTCAGGTAAATTCCTGGGGTGCATGGTTAACCATCAGGGAATTGAAGTCAACCTCAAGAAAATCCAAGCTGTCCTAGTTATGAAGAGTCCCACAAATTGTAAACATGTCAGAGCTTGAATGGGAGAATAGGGACTTTTAGTCGCTTCACATCGTGAGCTACAGATTGCTGTTTGTCGTTCTTCAATATACTGAAGGCCAACAAGAAATTTGAATGGACTCTAGAGTTTGAGTAAGCTTTTTAGAGCATAAAAAAGCATCTTGGATAGTCACCTCTTCTGTCTAAGAGACTTCCCAAAGAAATTTTATTTCTCTACCTGTCCGTTTTTCAGTATGCGGTCAGCGCAGTTCTATTCAGGTGAAGAAAAAAGAATTCAATAGCCTGTGTATTACACCAGCAAACGGTTATTGGATGTCGAGTCAAGGTATCCAAAGATGGAGCGACTAGCTTTTGCCTTAGTAGTCACCTCCAGGAAGCTGTGACCTTATTTCATGCCCATACCGTCCATGTTTTAACCAATTACCAGCTCAGACAGGTTTTTCAAAAGCCAAAGGCCTCAAGAAAATTGCTTAAATTAGCCATGGAATTAAGTCAGTTCGATCTGCCTTATAGTCCGAAAGTAGCAATTAAAGGACAAGTTGTGGCTGACCTTATATCAGAGTTCTTCTATCAGCCAGATCGAGAACCCGACCAGCTAGCCAACGAAGTCATCTAAGAAACTGTTTGAAATATGTAAACATGGAGCCTTTATATTGATGTGTATTCTAATAGGAGAAGAGCCCAATCCAGTCTTCTACTCATCAGCCCTGAAGGTACTTGCATCTATGGAACTCTTAGGTTTGGATTCAAAGCCACTAATAATGAGGTCGAGTATGAAGCACTATTTGCTGGTCTGCAATTAGCAAGAGAGATAGGGTTTGAAATGATCGACATCAATAATGACTCCCATCTGGTAGTCAACCAGATATTGGGAGAGTATCAAGCCAAGGAAGAAAATATGATCAGTTACTTGAAAAAAGCCAAGGCTGCACTCGAGCCTTTCAAGCACTATACAATCAAGCGAATCCTGAGAGATAGCAACTCTATTGTGAATGCTTTGGCGAAGATAACTTCATCACTGGACTCCACTGTGCTAGATAATATCCTGGTCAAATACATCGAAGTTCCCAAAATCAACTCACCCGACCAGACAGTGGCTACAACTGAATCTGTGTCTTGGATGACTCCCTCATTCAGTATCTCAAAGAAGGGGTTCTTCTTAACATCAAGACTGAGGCAAGACTCCTACAAACTAGAGCTGCTCATTACACCCTAATCGGAGATCAATTATACAAAGGAGGATTTAGCACTCCTCTTCTCTGATATGTGACAGATGAAGATGAGGGGATCTGTGGTAATCACATTGCCGCATGATCTCTCACCAATAAAATTATCTGTCAGGGATATTTTGGTCTTGGCTTCACGAAGATACCAACAACTTTGTGAAAAAGTGTGACAAATGACAAAGATTCGCGAATGTACCGCGAGCTACTTCCCACCAATTGACAACGATGACCAGTCCTTGGCCATTCGCTATGTGGGGAATTGATCTCATCAGTCCTATTCCAACCGGTAAAGGTGGCGTCAAATATGTTGTGGTAGCAGTGAATTATTTCACTAAGTGGATGAAGGCAAAACCTTTGGCCGTGATCACCACAAAGAAGCTCTAAGACTTCATCTTCAAGAATGTAGTGTGTTGCTGTGGAATTCCTCATACTCTTATCTTAGATAATGGAAAACAGTTTGACAATGAGGAGTTTAAGCAATTTTACGAAGAGTTAGGGATTCATAAGAAATTTATCTTAGTAGCAAGACCACAAGCTAATAGACAAGTTGAAGCTGTCAACAAGACCATTAAGCATACTTTGAAGGCCAAGCTTGGCGCAACAAAAGGCAATTAGGCCAATGATCTTCCAAAAGTTCTATGGGCATATAAAACAACTCTAAGAACTTCTACTTTAGAAACACTATTCTCGCTAGCATATGGCTACGAAGCAATGGTCCCAGTTGAAGTAGGGACTAGTTCCCTTCAGAGAGAATTTTATAATAAGGTAGACAATGAAGCACTTATATGTGCAAGTCTAGACTTGGTTGAAGAACACCACAACAAAGCTCGGTTAATGATAGCTTCCTATCAACAATGAGCTAAGAGGTTCTTCAACTCCAAAGTCAGGAGAAGAGACTTCCAGGTCGGCGACCTGGTCCTCAAAGAAGTCATTCTCGGTACAAGAGAGCCAACCGCATGGGTGTTGGGGCCTAACTAGGAAGGTCGCTATCGAGTTGCTAAAGTGATACGACATGGGACGTATCATTTCAAAAGACTCAATGGTTCTCAAGTATCGCGAGCTTGGAGTGCTGAACATTTGCGACCTTATTACCAATAAATTCCAAGCTCTTGTATGGTTTTTTTATGATCTCTTTTACTTGTAATTTTCATCAAAAGATTATTCTCATTCTTCCCTAGGAATTACTTGTGTTATAATCTCAAGTTTTTATAATGTTGTTATTTACAATGTTTTACAAGTTATGCTATCAAAAAAATTGTATTCATTTAGTAAAGTACTTAAATTCTAAAAGTGCTATCACAAATGATAAAAAGTCTTGTATGTATATTCAAAAAATATGTACATGGACGATTAGAGAGCTACATCAAAAGTAAAGAGAAAAATGAGATTTTTTCTAAAGCAAGCAGAAGGGAAGACAATCAATGTAACGCCCCGCTTGAGGTACGTTGTTATTGTTTCCTCTTTCGCTCTTATTTTGAGTTGGTTTTGGTTTTATTGTTTGTTGAATGTTTGCCCTGAAAATTGGTTGAAAACAGAAGAATTTCAGTCTGCCGTGCTTGGCCGGGGCGAAGAAGAATCTTCGCCGCGACGAAGAGAGGTTGAAGCCACGGGGGAAGCTGCTGGACAGTTTCGCCGCGGCATCAGAGGTTTCTTCGCCGCGGTGACAGGCCGAATAAATTGTTGATTGAGTTTTAGATATTTTCTTCCTTAAGGGCAATTTGACCTTTCTACCCCTAATTAGCAGGAAAAGTGGGGAGTTAATTGTAAGGATTTTTCATGGAGAATGTGTTGATATGGGGGTGAGTTTGTAATGAATCAAAGGATATAGATGGAATTCCCAAAGAAGAGTAAGGGCAAAATGGGGATGAGTGTGTTTATATTTCATTAAAAGGAATTAGAATCAAAGAAACCCCTCATTTCTTCTTCTCAAATGTGACTCTTCATCCTTACTCCTCTCAACTTCTCTTCTCTTTTGCTCAAGGTATTCCAAGGGGTTTTTGAAGTGATTTGGGGTGGAAAAGCAACCTAAGGCTTCCTAAGGTAAGGATTTCTCCTTAAGTTGTGTGATTTGTGAGTTTTAGTTCATTTTGGTATTTGAGGGTTTTCATTCTTTTGGTTAAGATAAGAGGAAAAGTCAAGCTAAGCAAGTGAAAGGAAGGATTTGTGAAGTCTCTACATAGCAAGTAAGTAAAACCCAACCCAAGTTGAGATTTATGAAACTTCTTGATTAGGGTTTTGTTAGACTTGATGTATGTATGTGATGTACATGTAATATGGCATGTATGAAGAATTAAATAGAGATTTCTATGCTTTGTGAATGTTTATACCTTGCAAATTTGAGAAATGGGTTGTTGGTTTGGCAAGGTAGTTGAGATAGATTTGAAGGGGTGTTATGGAACCCTTTTTGGAAGTGTTTTGTTTGACAGGTTATTATGGCTTTGTGAAGGGGTTTTTCCCCATTTTGGATGGTTAAGAAAAGTTTTAGAATCATGGCTATGATGGAGTTTTATAGTGCACATGAGTTGTTTGATGAAATACCTAATAGAGGTTTGAGTATTAGAAATGAACCTTAATTCTTGCAACATTGCATGTTGGCATCTCATAAGTGCATTGATGAAGATGAACCATCCATAGGCACTAATTGTGCATTGAAAAGTGACCTAAGAAAGTGTAGGAAAATGGTTTATGCAATTACCCTATGAGTAGAGAGCTTAGTGGGTAAAATTACTCTAAGGGTAGAGAGCATTGAAAAATGCTACAATAGAATGAATTAGAAGAGTAGTATAGTTGGGATGATGCTTTGTGATCATCACCCGACCGTTATGGGAATCGGATTGATGCTTTGTGATCATCATCCGAATGGCCCTTAGAGAGATGGGTCGATGCTTTGTGATCGTCACCCGATGAGTAGTAACGCTGGGTAAATGCTTTGTGACCACTACCCGGTTAGTTAAGAGATAGGTAAGTTGATGCTTTGTGATCATCATCCAACGACTAGTAAAAGTGGGTTGATGCTTTGTGACCATCACCCGATAGTGACTAGAGACGGGTAAATGCTTGGTGAACGTTACCCAAAATTCATGAGGAACGGGTAGGTGCTAGGTGATCTCCACCCGATAGTTAGAAAGAACCGAGTTGGTGCTTTGTGATCCTCACTCGGTAGTCACTAAGAACAGGTTGGTACTGTGTGAATTCCACCCGATAGCCATAGAGAGTGAGATGGTGCTGTGTGAACGCCATCCGGCCGTACCTCCGGTAAGATGAGGCCATGATGTTACTAGGAACAGAAATAGAATCAGAAATAGCATAAGGAAAGAATTAAGAGTTATTTATACGGGGACAGAGAGAGAGTTTTACTTATTGAGCATTATTTTGTGCTCACCCCGTTATTTTCCTTTGTGGATGCAGGTTCTAGGTGATGCAGTCGGCGGGGCGTCGGCAAGCGAAGAGAGATAGCTACACTGTTTCCCCTGTTTTGTCTTTTAAAATACATTTTTGTAAACAGTACTCTTTATGTATAAAAGACACATGAGTTATAATGAAAAGAAAAACTTTGGGCCCAATTTTCTATTGTTATTATGCATGCATTGTACTAGTTTTCAGTAGTTGTTACAATCAATTCTCTTGAACTTTAGGATCCTTGACTTTAGATGCTATGACCTTAGGTTCGATAGCTTGGTCTTCAGGATTCTTTGTTTCTTGGTGATCCCCCTCCTGGACAGTCTTCACGTCTTCTTGTTTTTCAGCAGACTGCATCGATGCGAGGGCTACTTGATATTCCTCAAGAAGGCTGAAAAGTCTAAGTTTGGGTTGTACTTTCACAAGTTATGAATAACTTACAGCAACCAGTGCCCAACCTTCTTTTCCACCTCAATATTGAGTTGTCGCATCTACTTGGTCAGTGAAATGACTTACTTGCGAGACACCTCGAGCTCTGTATCTTTCGCTCTGATCTTTTTCTCTGTGTTCACCCGTAATGAAGCTTGAGATTCCTCCATTTCTTTCTTGCGGCTTAAGCTTTCTTGAAGCTCTTTCTCTCTTCTTTGAAGCTCTTGCCCTTGCGAGCTTAGATCTCTAGTAAGCCTCGCTATTGTTGTCTAAAGTTCTTTGACTTGGTCATCCTTCCTTTGAAACTCTTGCTTCTAGAACTCTACTGCTCGTAGAGCAGATTCTTTTTCTGCTAGAAGCACGTCTACCTGAAGTTGCGCTTCCTTTACGACTTCGTTGGAATCTGTAACGGCTTGCTTCAACGTGACAATCTTCTCCTTCATTTCTTGGACTTTTCCTTCAAAGTTGATCTTCATCTTGTTGTGCATAATATTCAGGGCAAGAACGGACTACAAAGGAAAATGAATAAGAGTTAGTTTTTTTTTTTTTTTTTTTTTTTTAAGACTAAAGAACTCGATCAGCATTCAAAGAGATCGCAAAGAGAGATTTGCTTTACCTGGTTTTGCAGTTGGAGCGCAGTGACCAAAAGGTCAGAAGGCTTGGATGTCATGTACCTGTCGAAGGTCGACTCTAGTTGGCACTCAAGCATGGTGAAGATGACCGGCCTCAAGTAATTGGGAAGCTTTCTGAGAATGTCCAGGACGGACTCTCGACCTCTAATGTTGGGAATTTCCTCGGTCTGTTCTTGGCTGGCCTCACCTTCTTTCCCTTAAGTGGCCTTGCCTTCCTTCCCTTGGGTTGCCTCCGGCACATCCTTCGAATGGGTCTTCGAAGTAGAAGCGATCTAGGTAGGTAGCACTCCGAGGTCGTTTGATTCAAACTCTGATCACTCTGCCGTTATCACATTCCTCTTCTTCGTACACATGGTCTTCTTCTTCATGGGATGTGGCACAGCAAGCTGGGGAGGTTTTCACGTCGCTCGACAGTTGGGTGCCTTTCGGCACCAATTTGGGTCCCCACTACAAGGACATTGACTGGAGTTGCTCCAGCTTGTGATTCTTCGAATAGTCTGGGGAATTTAATTCCCGCTGATCGTTTCGTTCTCTTTGGCTGCATGGCTATTGCATTGCAATAAAAAATGATAAGCGAACAAAGTCTAAAACAAATAATAGAATTGGGTTTTTTAGCAAAAAAAAAAAAAAAAAAACTTACAAGTTGAACCATCCAAATATGCGTTGAAGGGAAAGAATCTATACTTCTAAAGGTTCTTTATCATCATGAGCAGTTTCGCCCCACGACCTCTATCCGAAAGTTTGAATGCAGTTGCAATCAGTCAATAGCTACAATCTGGTCATTTTGTTTTCTGCATAAGAAAAGAGCTTGTTAGTCTATATCTTGAAAAAAGAAACAAGTAAAAAGGGGAAGGGATCAGAAATTGAAGAGGAAAACCTACCCAGTTCTTGAAATTTACAGACCCCGTCATACTTAAAAAAAAAATACTTGGTTTTGTAAGGTCCTGAATTACTGGGATAACTAAATATTCCTCCCTTGATCATTGATCGCTTGGAGAGGTAGTACGAATCCTTATCTTTGCTCTTCTTCAAAACATAGGCACATGCAAGCTCCAACGCCGTTGGCTCTCTGAGTTCATGCTCACTGAACGATATATACATAGCAATTGCTATCATATATGCGTTTGGCGTCAGCTGGAATGGTACGACATGGAAGCAATCGATCCTGATGTAGGGGTGGAATGGAATTCTCACTCCGCATTTGAAAATCGCTTCGGAGATCACAACCATTCCTTCAAGTGGATCTTGAGCCGTGTATTGCTTCTTTCGGAATACTTCTTCCGAAATCCCGTATTAGTCCAACACCTTCTGTATTTCCTCCAGCGTAACTGTGGACCTTATCAACTTTTCGGTGTTAGAGTAGGTGCCCTAGAGCCAATCAATTATTGTAAAATTGATTATGTAATAAATGTTTATTTATCAATAAAAGACATATTCTTCTATATCGTGTATGTAATGATATATGTCTTTAGGATGGTAGAACCTTGACGAGGGTATCAAGTATTTCAAATCTTATTAGTGAGAACCCTATGATCACATATGGTGGCCATTCTAAAAACGTCCGTAGCCCCAGTATTAGTTTGACCAAGGACACAGATAATATGGTAAGACTATCATAGTGTTGAACGACCCTGTCGAAAGGCAGTGCCTGATCTCATTTGTCAAGGTTGTTTACCGATAACCCAGTGTAACGCATGGGTGCTTGCTAGAGGCAAGTTCACTGGACAGACCCACCAGAGGATTCCATATGGATGGTAATCCCAGTGTCTATGGAATAAATCCTCTAACGGAAGGTGGTGCATGTGATCCTTAGACTTGAGATCACCGGAGCACCTTGTGCACAAATTGGTGTAGTTTGACACTAGCCCAACGTAGTTCTATTCAGAGCTATCAATACGGTAGTGATTGGCTACATTGAGAAGTGTATTGAGACTATGGTGGATCGACAAAGGATTCATCACTCCTGGGTACGGGAGAAATTATCTCACTAGGTAATTCAGGAAACGACAATGACATTAAATTTGTGGCCATAGTGGGATTGAGTTGATGCTCAATCCAATTTAATATTCCTATCATTGGTCCAGTAACTGAATACAAACATGTCGAGGATATATGAGGTTGAGACTATTTCTGTACCTCAGTTTTGATGAGATAACAGTTGATGAAAGGATTTAATTGCACAGTAACTATACCGTTGACAGGCTGCGATTTCTCTGAATTTGAATATATCGGGTGGCCATGGTGCCTTGCTAGAGGCCAATTTTGGTCTGTGTGTAATGAGACGATTAATTGGTGTTAATCGCGGTACTACACACTGCCGATATGATGAGGAGCCTACGGGTCACACACTTAAAAGATAATTTAAGAATCAATTTGTGAGAAAGGTTATTTTCGTCTTTTAGGACGAAATGGTATTTTGGTAATCTCACAGTGCAATTAAATTTGTTGAGGTTGTTGCCTGTATTTAATTTTAATATTAAAATTAAATTAGTGAGATTATATTTAAATATATCTATGTATTATTATTAATTAAATGTTAATATATTATTATATATTAATTGATTTTAATTATAATAATAATTAATTAATTAAAATACCATAAAGGATGTGTTTGGTTGCAAGGGTGAACTAGGGTTGGAGCCCATGGCTATTCCCAAGTGGAATAGGGTTTTAATTGTTGCACTATATAAGTGCAACTTAAAATTAAAATAAGTATGGAATTATTCATTCAATTAAAACCCTAGCCACCCTATCTCTCTCTCTCTGAAGAAGAAAACTTTTCTTGCTATTCTTTCTTGATTCTTGAAGCACTTGATTGTTCTAGCAAAATAATCAAGGATTCTGCGGATTATCTTCGTGTGGACTTTCGTGAGTGCGTTCCTACTTTGGATTGATTGGTGAAAAATCACATGAACAGAGAGCGAAATTGTAACCAGTGAACAATAGCGGTTAAGCGAATAAGCCGTAACGATAAGCGATGAAGCAGTGTCATGAACAGTATTCCTGTCCAAAATCAGAGACATTCGAAGGAGCCTCCAAATGTACGTAAGTATTCTAATCCTTGAATGGATTTACTTTATATAGATTTTTGTTTATAAACATGTAAACAGTATAATCTATACTCGGATTTAGACAAAGAAAGGTAATTGATTTATCAATTGAATTTTTTTTTTCCGCTGCGTATGGTAGATTAATTACTTATAGCTGGGTCCTGCAAAGGTACTTGGTTGGTGGAGCTTTCACTGCCGGCTCTTCTCATTTTAGGGATCTCCACGGGCTCAAGTGTTTGTAAAGGTATGACATTCAAGGGAGACTCAAACCCTAAGAAATCTACTTCATATAACGACATAGAAGAAGTAGAGGAAAGCTTCATGGTTTCTGCCATGGCCGTCTGATTTCTAAACCTAAAAAACTCCTAAAAATGGTCATTCGGGACTCTTTACCATAAATTTTTAAGCTTTTAGGTGTCTCTCTCGAGCACTACCCAGAAATGCTTCTTTCCTAACCTACCAGATACCCATAAACCACCATGAATGTAAAAAATCGCAGAAATGTGAAAAAAAAAAGAGTAAAAGAAAGAAATTTCTTTACCTCACAGTTGTTGGAAATGGGTGCTTTGACGTAGCGTTGGGTTCGCATGAACTGGTGGAGGAGAAAAAAGTTTTTTTAGAGAAAGAAAATTGTATTTTCTCTCTGAAAAAATTCGAGTTCTTTGAAACTTAGCGCAAAATTAGGGTTTTTATGCAAACAAGATGATGGTACAGCTCATTTATAAGCATATTTTTGGCGGGAGTTCATTCTTGGCCATAGATTGCGACCACGTGTCATCGATCCATATGAAGAGTAACTTCCATGCCTCGCAGATACCAAGCGACGTTAGCCTTTATTGAGAATGTCAATCACTGGCGTAATTATCTCTTCCACATTTAATGCGCCCTCATCTACATTTATTGCACCTCAAGAGAATGTCGTTTCAGCATGGTTAGCATTTAATGTTCATGGCTAATACTTAATGTGCACAATAACACGTTTGTCAGATCAAGTTACTTTATTGATTGATCCAACTGTCAGATACGGCAAATAATATCTGAATAGGTCGTTCAAAATATGGTATTTATTCACAATGCCAAACATGAACACCAAACAAGATGGTTCAAAAACTTTAGCCATAGAAAAATCTAAGTTTCCCAGGTCGTGAATGACAATTAGAGTTCACGACCTACCTCCAATTCGCAAGTCAAGACAAAATTTCAAAAATCAGAATGAGCGACCAACATTAGGTCATCCACAACAATATGATTACCCCTTAGCTCTTAGCTCGAATGAATATTTTGAAATCAAGTCAGGTCGCAACATAATCATGAACTTCTCAAGGTCCAATTCCTTGAATCTCAAGAACTGAGGAGTTTCTGTTATGCCTAAAAAATCAGGGCTGACATAAGCTGATGTCAGGAAGCACCAATCAGAGTTTAGGAAGGCTTGCGCCATCCAGAGTTTGCCACGCCACCCAAGACAGAAAGAATATAGCTGTCAACAATCCAACCGACTCAAGTTTTGTTTATGAATGAATTTGGTTCGCACACCTGTCCAAGCCCCATTTAATTTAAGAATATTTCTTAAGTTATCAGCCAATGGGATGCTAGGAGAGATCTGCACGACACCAACCCATTTGCAGATATGTAATCATTACCTTGAGCTTAACGAGTATAAATAAGAAACTCCCCCTCACAAAATAGGGATCAGCCACTCTGAACTCAACAAAATAAATAGCAAAGACACACTAGGGGAAATAGGCTAGCTTGATATTCTCTAAGAACACTTATAACACCAAACACCTATAAGTCAGATCGCAGTTCGCGACCTCTTGTAATCTTGGCTAATAAGCTGAAACTGACCAATATATAAGAAAGCAGTTGATGTAGGAACCACTTTAAGCATCTGAACCACTATAAAATCTTTTATTGTCTCATTTACTTTATGTCTTTGCATGCTACTATGAGAACAATACTTTATTCAACTCACATAATTCTTCACGTGTAATTTATAAAGCTCTCTTAGCACTTTGTAAGTGCGAGGTCGTGGGTGTTAAAATCAAGCATCAACAATCACCATTACCAACCATGATTGAATCAAATCCCATGTATAGTTTTAAGTTATAAAGTGCATCTGGATCATCAATAATATGGGCGGTAGCTCCATTGTGTGGTAGCCATTCTCGATCATCATATGGATTAAGATGAAGGGCAGCGAGAGCTTGAGGGACATGACCATCTTGATAACTATTATCAAAATGATGCCAACAATTAAAAGCATTATTACCTTTCTTGTTGCAAATTTGACATTAAAAAGGGATGAAGTCAAGTCTTCCAGGTTGTGAAGATTGTGTTGTAGGTTTGCTTGGCTGAGAATTATGTTGACTATGGAAAGGATGTGAGCTTGATTGAGTATAATCTCGTCCTTGTGAGGTAAAGGATGGATGATTTTCATGCTTGTTTTGGTTACGTGATTTGGAATAATGTCTAACGAATGCAAATATAGGATTAGCATGTTCAGACATGTGAGATTTGTTACGCAACTCATGACTATGCAAGAATGGAATTAAGTCATTGAATGATGGAACAAGAGGCTTAAGCATAACAATAGAAAAAGATTTGTACCATGGTCCTAGCCCGTTGGAAAGCCAAAATACATTTTTCTGATCTGGTACAGGTTTGCCAATAGCATTGAGCTATCACATGTTAACTTTAAATCTCTGATGTAGTCCTTCAGTGACATAGACTCTTTCTTATTTTCTTGAAGCTTGAGGAGTAATTCAAAGTCACGCGCTTGAGAGGCTTGTAAAGTTTCATTGAGCCAAACTTCAAACGAAGTTGTCAAACCAACAACAATTTGGAGAGCTTCTTCTAATGGTAGTTGTGATTCAAGCTTTAACCCATAAATATCTGTGCGTGTCCATGCTGCAAATTATGGGTTCAGCATTTTGTCTTCATCTCAATTAGTCTCAGCTTCAGAACATGATATTTTTCCAGTGATAAAACCAAGTAAATCTTGACTTTCAATCAAAGATAATACTTGTGTTTCCCACAATATGAAATTTGAGGATGTGAGTTTGAGAGATAACGAAATTTGCAACATTCAGATTAGCAGGATATGGGTATTTGGAAGAAGATTGTGCTGCAACCATTTGATTGTTTGTAGTAAAACATAAACGATTGTACTCTTTCGTGTTTAGTGGTTCTGATACCAACTGCAGTGCATTTTTCATTACAGTGTTTAACTTATATAAGAGATATACAACTGAATATATTGAAACTGAATATCCATAAGAATGTATACAAAGATAAATAAAAAAGTTAGTTATATGAGATAAAGTTTATGTAGAAGTAAAACACTACTAGCCAAGCGAAAGTTTGCTGCGAATCTGTTTGTCTGGTGTACATGCTCTATTAAAAGCCAGTTTCTAATTGTGTGTCTTCCTTTTAGTTGGATCACCTATCACGTTGTTATGACGCCACAATGGATAACATGTTTAGGGATATATAAGAGCTGATTGGGTAAAACCAACTATCACGCAAAAAACAAATTATGAACCCGTCAAATTTTAATCTTAAAGTTAATTAAATTAATTTATTAACTCAATTTCAAGTTCTTAATCCATGATAATTCAATTTGAATTCAAATTCTCATTTTATTTCAAAGTTGTGTTTCATATAACATTAACCTCCTATGTAAATTAGTGTTTTTTGAAATATATACTTAACTCATATCAAGTTAATGACTATGATAAACTCTTAAGAAACTCTAAAAGTGAAATAATAATTCTTTATAAAAATAGTATGAAGTATAAGGAAGCAAATGAGCCTTAAAGATGTGGTAGTTTATTTTAGAGTTGAGGAGCAAAATAACCTCAAAGGTAGAGTAGAATGTGCCGAAAAAATTAGTTCTACGGCACGTGAAGTAGTGAGTAAACCAAATCCTCATTGACCTAACGGATCTAGAAATTTCTTTTAGGGTGGGCCAAAATAAAAATTTATTATACATTACTATTTTTGTCTATTAATATTTTTGTTAGGGTGGGCTAAAATATATAAATTTACATATTAATATTAAAAAAAAAAAAATTTGAGGGTGGGCCAAAAAGTGCTGGATCCGCCACTTTCCAACAATAATTTTTTTTTCAATGATAACCTCAGTTTAAAAAAAAAATGTTTCAATAAGAATTCAATTTCATCCTCTATTTTATTATGACTGCAATATTTATTGCTTGAACGCAATATTTTCTTCTATTTAAAAATGAAAACTAAAACAATAACTAGCACCAATCAATGCCACCACAAACACAAAACCCAATTCAAAAAGGAGAAAAATCCTTCCAAAGCCAATATGACTAAAAAAGATGATGAAATTATTTTTGTTGTCATGGTCTTTGAAGTTAACATGGTTCATTTGATAAAATAAAATGAATAATTGATTCCAGAACCATCAAACACATGAAAAAGAAATTATTTTCGTGATTATACCCCAATGGGAGAGAGGTGATAAAATGTCTATCTTGGTGAGTTCCGATTTGCACAGATACTAGGCATAGCGAATTTTTTTTGTTAAACTTACCAATAGGAAACTCCTCTCACTAAATAATGCACTTTTGTTCCAAATATTATTATATAATTTGTTGCCTATTTTTGTATTGGCAAAGTTGGGTTGAAAGTGTCCTTCAAGGGTGATAAATTATTAATAACAAGGAATGAAGTTTTCGTTGGAAAATTGTATTGTCATGGTAAACTATTCAAGTTCAATGTACTCAAATTGATAATAATTGAAATGCATATTCTTCTAATTATATTGTTGATACACTTAATTTATATTTGATGAATTAGGTCATGTGTACTTTTCTTACATTAAGAAAAAATATATATATTTTTGTTTGTTATCCAATATTTATATATCAAATTGCGAAACATGTGCACAAGTATACAAGCTAATCCACAAAGAAATCTTTTAAATCAAAAATTGAAGTAAAACTAAAATTTCTAGTCTAATTCACAATGACAATACATACGGCATTGGACCTATAAAATAGGTTCATAAAGTCAATTGTTAGAGTAGGAAGATTTGTTTTTTACAATTCATTCGGGAGAAGTTAGAGTAGGAAGTTTTCTTGAGATTGAATCTTCAAGAGTCTAGTTTCTTCACTCTTACTTTTATTGAAATGAGTAAAACACTATACCACTATTAAAAGTCTAAATCTTCCACTTGCCTACATTCTTTCAATCTTGTTAGGTGATAAGTGATTTAAAGAATCGAGATTCATATTAAAAAAAACTAAATGCGTTTAATTGCCTTAAGAATTGTATGGGGTTGAAATATTGTGCCCGTATTTTAGTATTGAGCATAGGATGTTTAATCTGATTATGGAGTACTTAATCATAACCATGGTTATATGACAGGATATGGTGTAGCGGCTGAAGACATCTGTTTAATGAAAATAAACCCAAGATATTTCATCAATTTAACTTACAATGGCAAATAAAATACGGGAAGTGATTTTTAGCCTCCATCTAATTGATCATTATCCCCTATTAGCAGGGGTGGATCCAGCCCATGGCCCACCCTTAATTTTATTTTAAAAAATACTAATATATATAATTTCTGGATTTTGGCCAATAATTTAAGGGCAGGGGTGGATTTCCATTTACATTTTGGCCACTATTTTATTTTAGTTTTGGCCAACTCTAACAAAAATATTAATGTATAATTAGTTTTTAGTTTGGTCCACCCTAATAAAAGTTTCTGAATCCGCTACTGCCTATTAGTAAATACATCTCTATTATATTTTAAAAAAAATTCTCTTTAAACCCTATTTAATACCAAAAATATCCCTATTTAATTAGGGTTTTTATTTGCACCTCTTTTTCGCCCAATTTCAAACTTTATTGAAGTTTTTGTTTACACCACTTTTCCAATTTCTTATTAGGTTTTCTACTTTTACCCCATTTTCCCAATTCTCAATTTATTTTACATTCAAATTCATCCCATTGTGTGATTACTTTTTCCATAACATTAGTAATATTTTTTCATCAAACAAAGTAATATTTGAAACCAAAAAAACAAAAAAAAAAGTCAATGATTTAGAAAATTTAGATTTAGTGTTTATGCAAAAATTAAAGGTTATATATATATATATATAACGTGATAGTGTCATTTAAAAGAAGATTGTGAGATAGGGTTGTAAACGTAGCATTTTTTCTAAACTTAAACTTGTCAAAGCAAAAACACATTTACTAGTGAGGCATATTGATCAATTTGATGGGGCTAGAAATCACTTTCTTAAAAATAAAAAGACAAAAGTAACCCTAAAATATGAGAAAACTAAATAAAAACCCCTTTTACTTTTGACAAGTTAAATATGACATATTTTTTAACTAGTTTTATAGATAAGATATTTCAGTTACTTTTGTACCATTTTTACCTATTTATAACTTTCATACACCTTCACTCTAACAACTCTAGCGCTAACCTGACTCTAGCATTATAGTCACTAGAATTCTTTTTTTAATTATTCTCCAAATTAGTGTTAAAAAAATTAAATATCAAAATGTTTATAGTAACAATTAATAGATTAGTTATATTTTATTAACAAAATTGAGAAATAAAATACATTATTTTGAAAAGGAATAGTAAGCGTATATAGGAATTATTTTAATTTTCTAAAAATAAGAAATTTAAAAAAAAAATTTAATTTTTTTTTTTCTTTAGTGCTAGAGTCAATTGGACTCTAACGCTAGAGTTGACTAGACTCAGGCACTAAATTAGTTTTTTCTAGCGGTTAGAGTAAAGAAGGTAAAAGTGAAAAGAAATTGGATGAATGTTCTTATCTACTAAACCAATTAAAAAGATATCAGACTTTAATTTTGACTCTTAAAAAATGGTTTTTTAAGTAATTATCTCTTGTAATAAAAAGGGCGAAGCACCACACTATAATAAAAAAAATGCATAGGAGATATCGTCTAAAATTCATTCAAAGAATTTGATTAAATAATCCCTCTTAGACATGGCTATTATACTAGGTGGTGGGAACGTTGCTACTCCTTTCACGTCAGGCAGATTTGAGATTTCTCTTTGTTGTAGAAAGATTAGGTGGGCCTAAAACGTCAAACCCATTTGTTAAACTTAAGTGTTGTTTGAGTAGTAAAAATATTGAATAAACGATTTTTTCTCACTCAAACAATGGCTTAATGACTTTTTTATCCACAAACTTTTAAAATATCATTTTATTATCCAAATTTATATTCCGTTTCTAATTTCGGCATCGCTGCGACCTTACACCATCACCATTCTCTTCCCCGATCATCACTCACTAAAACCCCTTAAATCATACTCTTACCGACCCTGCCAATTGCCGACAATCGAGCAATTAATGTTTGCACAATCGCCCATCGTAAGTCAAATTTTGATCAATTTGAACTACCAAAATCCAACCTTCTACCACCAAAAGACTCATTAGTCTCTTTTCTTTAAAAATCTCAATAACCTGGACCGAGTTTGTTCTCTATTTGACGTTGGAATATAAATTTGGATAATAAAGTAGTATTTAAAAGTTTGTGGGTAAAAAAGTGTCATTAAACCATTATTTGGGCGGGAAAAAGTTGTTAACTCTTAAAATATTACATTAAGGTTGCGTTTGGTTCGGGGCGATATAAGATTAATCATGTAATCTTTGTTTAATTTTCAAGATTCCCTCGTTTGGCTGTCAAGTAATAAAATATTACGTAATCTTTTATTGCAAATAGTGTTTACTGTTGGTAATATTGGGGGTAATCAGATTACCTTCCCAAGGGGTGTTAATATAAGATTACCGATGTAATCTTAATTTTGATCTTATTTTGCCCTTAATCTTTTATCATTTCGGATACATTTGCCCTCATATGTTTACCAAATAACAATTACCCAGACCCCTTACATTTGAAAATATAGCTAAAATAGCTCAGCCACAAAAAAGTTTAAAAGTTAACAAGATACTCCCAGCCATCCAAGACCATCATCGGCCGCTAGCCACCACCACTGGCCACTAGTGAAAGTCATCATATCGGGGCAAGCCTGACGAGATCTTGTTGGTCGTGTGCCGGTAAAGACGTTTCCGGCCATGGATTTGTGATCCATGGCCGGAAACGACCATATCTGGCCGTTTCACGACCAAAGATGTGGCCGTGAAAAGACTATATTCACGGCCAGATCTAACCGTTTTTGGCCATGAATCTTTGATCCATGGCTGGATTAGGCTTTACGATCTGGCTAGTCGTACCCCATTACAATGGTTGTCGGCAATGGTGGCTAGCTATTGACAGTGGCTTGGGGTAAGTAGAGATGATTTTGCTACAAATTAAAGTTTTATATGACTGGGGTATTTTAGCAAACTTTCAAATATAAGGGGTTAAAAGAAATAATTTAAAAAATAATAGAATAAAATAATATTATATTATTATTTAAAAATGAGGGTAATTTAGTAATCTACATAATATACCCACTCATTTATCCTTTCAACTAAACATATTATTATAACATACCTACCAATCTATTCCAACCAATTAAACACATTTCTCTAAAGATTCTCTAGTAATCTATATTTCAAAAAATACAATATTCTCCCGTAATACAATATTCCCTGAACCAAATGCACCATAAGTTTCTACCATCTACACACTTTTTATATTGTTTCATAATCAACTAGGTAAAGTAATATTGACGTTTGACAATATTAATATGCTTTTTTCTCTAATGTTATGACTTCGTGTAGTGTAGACGCCGAATGTCTAGCATTAATATTTGTTTAGTTGACAAACGAGTGATTAGGCAAAGCAATAATAAAAGCTGTCAAAAGTCGTGTAATAGTTCATTAAAGTCTTCGTCTCAATTAACTTTACCCTAAACAATTATTGTTCATGAAGAACTAAAACCACGCATTGTATTAAATTTGTACCTCTGGACCAAAAACTTAAATGTTTCACATCTAATCTGTGCAATACACGCAAATAAGACTAAGGTGGTATTTTTTTTTTTTTCTGAAAGCTTAATATACATGTTATTTAAATTATACAAGTCTGATCAATATATTTGTTTTTTTTTTCTTTTTTTACATAAATATTGAATGATATGTATTTTTTTTTTTTTTTATATAGTGCAAACATCTTAAAAATTAGTGTTTTGATTTATATGTCCTTATTAAATATAATATAATTTTGTATTTTACATGTTTTAAACAAATTTAAATGATCAGATATATGAAAATTAAAACTAAACAAATTTATATAAATTAAAGATAATTATGTTATTATATTGTTTGATGTAATTTTTAAAAATTCATTATAACAAAAAAATTAAAATAATACTAAAAATACATAATTCATAAGAGTGTTGTCAAAATTGGAATTATCTAAAATTAATAAGGGTATTGTTGCCAAAATAAAAATTGTATTGATTAAGATGTTTTTATATTTAGATAAAAGCCAAATATTTTACCTTCTTACTTATATATGATGATAAACAGACATAAGTTAAAAATAAAAAATAAACCTAAAATTAAAGATTTATATAATAAAAATGAAAATGGCCATAATTTTGAGGTTGTTTTGAGAAATAAATCATATTATATAATACTGTAATTCTTACATTACAGTATCAACGTGATTATTGTGTAGCAATAGCATGGAGAGAGATATGGTAGAGAAGATGTAATTAAGGACATTTAAGCAATTCAAGAGTTATGTTGTTGAAATTGTCAAACCCTCGTATTTGACAGTAAGAATGGTTCTAAGAAATGATATTCTAATCTGTAATATTATTTTTTTCGAAAACCCCCTTCAAATATATATGCTATACAGTTAATTGTTTATTATAAATGTTACTCGAATATCATGTTAAGCTTATAAATGTTGCCCGACCTAACTTCACCGTCTTGTTTCTCTATTTTATTATTTTTTTTTTTCATAAATTTACATGTAAACCTTTGAGTTTTAAAAGATGTAATTAATAAAAATTCAATAAAATAACCACTACCAGTAGCCCTACACTTTTGTCAATTTTAAAACCTGAAAAATACACCCGTAGAACTAAATCTTATTTTCTTATGTTTTTGGAGGAGACTAATTCATTTCCTATATTCTTTATCCTTTCTATAATAATATTTGACAAAATACCATTCCTTTTACAAAGTGGAATCAAGATTCATGTGAAAAGAAAATGGTACAACATTGATCATTAAACTATTAGAGAATGTGCAAGCAACTTCACATCTTTAATTATTATTATATAAAAATTAAATGCATTGAATTGCCTTACTAATTTTACGAAGTTGAAATATTGGGCGCGTGTTTTAGTGTTAAGGATACTATGTGTAACCTTGATTATGGAGTCTATAATCAAATATCATTCTTATATTTAATAAAAAGAAACACAAAACACTTCAACAATTTAACTTGTGGAATATAACTCAAAATTGCAAATAAAATAAAAAGACCAAAATACCCCTAAAATACTATGGCCGAAGCTCCAAACTATAAGCAAAAATGCATTGGAGAAATCGTCTAAAATTCATTCAAATAATTTGATTAAATAGTCGTTTATAGACTTGGCCACCTCCAACATTTGAAAATTTTCTCTTTGTTATAGATACATTTAATTGGGCCTAAAACGCCAAACCCATTTGTACATTTTTATTGTTTCATAATCAACTTGGTAAATAATAATATTGACGTTTGTCAGTATGCTTTTTCCTCTAATATTATGATATGAAGCTTTTTTGTTTAGTTGACAAGCAACTGATTAAACAATAATATGAAGCTTACAAAAGTCATGTTACAATTCACTAAAGTCTTCATCTCAATTAACTTTACCATAAAAGCACTATAGTTATTGAATAACTAAAACCACCCATTGGATCATTAAACATTAATGTGCAACATATGCAATAGATGGTGGACACTTTTGCCATTCTAAAATTAGTTAAATTACATTTGCAAAGTTCATACCGGAAATAGATTATTTGTCAACTTCATATTAAAGATGGATTATAATAATAAATGATATAATTATTTCAAATAAACTGTCAATTCATATTAACGATGGATTATGTTGATAGAGGAACGTAAAATTAGAATTGCAATTGTTCTAATAGGCTGAGATATTGTAGTTTATTGGGGTTGAATTATTTCAAAGTGGGTTGGATTGAATTGCAGTATACATAATGTTGTACTATGTTTAGTGTTTTTACGTCTACTATGTAAAAGTTTGTTTTACCCTTCATCAAGTTAGAATTGGTGACTAAAATAGACAGCAAGTTTGTTTGTTTGGTAGTGTTTGGAATTTGTGGGTCGTAAATGTTATTTTTTAGAGTTACAGGGGGTCTGATAACCCATGTTTAGACAATGATCCTCTCACTTTGTCATTAATTGATACTAAAGTCAAAGCCGTTGCGGATTTATTTTCAACCAAAAGTGCGGTGCTATGTTACTTAAATAATAATACTATGTACAAACTCTCTCATTTAATCTAATGTAATATTAAGTGAATGAATGATTTTGTACATAAATCAATTTCATAAATGTTGCATTAATATAGATCAATGATATAGCCATCAAGCCATAAAAGAATTATACCATATCGTGGCGTTTGTTTAGGTAAATTTTTTATTACTGAAAATATAAGATTACTATTGAAATAGATTACCTTGGAGATTGATGGGGGAATATTATACTAATATGTTTGATTAGATTGGTGAGTATAAATAATTAATATGTTTGGTTGGAAAGAATAAAATATTATCGAAGGGGTTTTTATTGAATTGCTCTTCCCCGTTAATATTATTATATTATTATAATTATTATTTAGAACATTTTTTTAACCCCATACATTTGAGAATTTAGCTAAAATACCTCAACAACAAAAGTTTAAAATTTAACAAAATATACTTAACCACGCAAGACGATCGTTTGGCCGCTAGCCACCATCGCCATATCAGCCGACATCGTCAAATGGAACACGACCGACCGGATCTAGTCAGTCGTGCATCAATCTGGTCGAAAAGCCAAATCCATTATGGCCATTAACGGCCAGATATATTTTGGTCGTTAACGGCTAGATCTGTGGCCGTTTACAACCATGGATCTGGCTGAAAACGGTCATAATGAATCTAGTCATTTTCGGTTAGATCCACAGTCATCTAGCCATTTTCGGCCTTCGATCTGGCCGAAAACGACTAGATCAACGCATGGTCGACCAGATCCGATTGATCGTGTGCCATTATGACGACTACCGACGGCGACCGACGATGGTGGTTGACGGTTGGCATCGTCTTGGGTGGATGGAGGTATTTTGGGTATTATCCATGTAAATAGGAGGGTATTTCTATCCAAAAAATTAATAAATGAGGTTAAAGAAATCATTTCGCACATTTGGATTAATTGTTATTTAGTAGACATACGAGGGCATTTGTGTTCAAAATGTTTATTAATTTAGGGTAAAATTGGTATGAATGGTAATGGAAAAATAACACGCTCCCAGATGATAATCGAATTACTCTCGTTTTTACCTATAATAACCACTATTGGCATTGAAAGTTTACCATAATATTTCATTACTTGACATATAAACGTAACAATTACCGAAAAATAAGATAGATTACTAGTGTTATCTTTTATGCCCCCAAAACAAATTTACACTATAAGTTTATATATATAGCATCACTTATTGTTTAAAAATCAATATTATAGACGCTTGTAAAGTAAACGGAAAAATGGATTAGAAGATAAGTGTAATTCCCATAATATAGTCCTATCCTATACTGGTTACAAAAAATATCCTTTTAACTTGCTAGGGAATGGACTAATAAATTAGTCCGTGGATAGCCCTTTCTTTTTAGTCACCAACCCAGTATTCATCATTTTGTAAAGAGTAAACAAGATGTTCCCACGCAAAGATTAGCGAAATTCAAAGTTCCACCCATGCTTTCATTTATTCCACATTTTTACCCTTAAATTAACAGAAAATCATTTAATGTAATAGTGAATGGTAAAGGTGAAAGGATAAAATGGTTATTTGAATTGCATTAAATCTTAAATAAAAATAAAAATTTCAAAATAACCCTTTATATCTCAAATTTCTCTTACAACCACCCCTCATCACTCTACTCCTCGCGACTGTCAAAAAAATCCAAATTTGGTCGGATTTCGATGTCGTTTGACATTACTGCCACCACACTAGCTTCGCCCACTCATCCCCAACAAAACCCATCCATCCTCCAGTCTCGTTCGCCTCCATTTGGCCAGATCTGAGCCTTTTCTCTTGATTTTCCTCTCCCTTGCAACTGTTGAAAAATCCAAATCTATTTGGGTTAAAAAGTAATTCATTGGTAAGGACAGCTTGGTAACAACATTCTCCGTATTGGTTTAGAACCCAAAAATTATTAACAATGTTAATGTAATGATAGATATCTGGAATAAATGAAATTAGGGGTGGAAACTTGGATTTTCTCTAATCTTTGGGTGGGAACATGTCGTTTACTCTTTTGTAACATTCGAAGCATGTCAGCAAAAAAAGGAATATTGTGTTATGTGAATGATTAAGCCAAAAAGAGTAGCAATGTTGTATTATCCTAATAAAGGAAAGTGAACAAAGATAAAAAAGATAAAAAAAAGGAGATTGATATAAATAAATCAAAGCATTTTAAAATTGAACGTGACATCATGCATCCAAAGTCCAAACATTTGAGCAACTAGTCTAAATTTTTGTCTGTAAGGATTATTTTGTGCAGAATCCCAGGATTCCCAGCTCATCTTCCCCCTTTCTGACCCCCACCCCCACCCTTCCCTCCCTACTGGGCTGAGTCTGAGACATGTTGTTTCCTAAGTCAACGCGTATCTTTATCACTGAGAACAAGAACAGCCCAACCAACTACCCCAAACTAAATTATGATCACACAATTCCATTCTTAACACAACATTATTCCAAACAATTCCTTTTCTCTTCCTCTGCATGGGCTCCTCTTCGTTCTTCATCTTCTTCTTTTCATACGCCATTCTTCTTCCACTTACCTCTTCAGCGCCTATTCTCACCAACTCCATCTCCCCAAATTTCACCGCCTCTTGTCTCCAATTCATCGATAACTCTGGCGCTTTCTTGCAGTCTTTAAACAAAACCTTCAAGCTCTCCTTTTCACACCCCAACTCAGAACTCTCTCAGTACTATTTATCCATCATCCACTCTCCTTCCAATCTAATCATCTGGACTGCAAATCCAAACAAACCCATTTCCGATTCTTCCAAGTTCACTCTATCCCTCAACGGTCTCTCCATCACCGACGATGATGGCCGCCTTGTGTGGTCCACTCCTAAGCTTGACTCTCCAGTTTCGGTCATGCAGCTTCAAGATTCTGGAAATCTTGTTCTTCTTGATGCCCAAAACGTTTCTCTTTGGGAGAGTTTCGGTTCTCCAACGGATACCCTTGTCATTGGACAACGCTTATATCTCGGTCAATCATTGAACGGTGCCGTTTCCGGAAATGACTTGTCGGTTGGTGATTACAGATTGGTTGTTACTGACGGTGACGCGGTTCAGCAATGGAATGGGTTGAATTATTGGAAGTTGTCCATGTATACTTCAGCTTTTAAGAACTCCAATTCTCCGGTGTCGTTTTTGTCAATGAATGGGACTGGGTTGTATTTGTTTGCAAGTGATGGATCAACGGTGGTGATTCAGGTGGAATTGGGTTCTTCTTCTGATTTTAGAATTGCTAAATTGGGGACTAACGGGAGGTTTAGTGTTAGTAAATTTGTGAGTGATAGCTGGGTGGAAGAATTGGCTATTCCTGTTGATGAATGTAGAATTCCTTTTATTTGTAAGAAAATTGGATTGTGTTCAAGTAGTAGTTGTTCTTGTCCATCAGGTTTTCATCCTAATACCAATGGCGATTGTGTTCCAGTGAATGCTTCTCTTTCATTGCCGAGTGATTGTACCAGTAGTAGTGAATTGAATTCTTCAATCAGCTATTTGGAATTGGGCAATGGAATGGACTATTTCACTAATGACTTTGTTCAACCTGTGAAACATGGTATCGTTTCATCAGAATGTCAAGATTTGTGCTCCGGAAATTGCTCTTGCTTGGCCTTCTTCCATGAAGAAGCATCTGGTTCTTGTTATCTTATTGAAAATCATCTCGGTTCCATCATGTCCGCCTCTTCTGATAAGGACGGGGATCGTCTCGGATTCATAAAGACCAGAGTCTCATCTTCCCCGGACGCAAACACGAACACAAATGCTAACGATCAAGCGGGTAAATTTCCAATTGCAGGTCTGGTTCTATTGCCTACATCTGGGTTTTTTCTGTTAATTATATTAGTTATAGGATTTATTTGGTGGAGGAAAAATAAAAAGCAATCTAGAGGTGAAGTAGTGAAGTTAGGCAGCAGAAATTCATCTTTTGAAGAGCTTGAGTTGATTAGTATACCGGGATTACCCGTAAGGTTTAATTATGAGGAGCTTGCAATTGCTACTGATAGCTTTAAGACCCAAATTGGCAGTGGTGGATTTGGTACTGTCTATAAAGGAAGTTTACAGGACAAAACTGTTGTGGCTGTGAAGAAAATAATTAGTATGGGAGTACAGGGGAAGAAGGAATTCTGTACTGAGATTGCAATCATCGGAAACATTCATCATGTCAATCTTGTTCGACTGAAAGGATTTTGTGCGCAAGGGAGACAAAGGTTTTTGGTTTATGAATACATGAACAAAGGTTCTCTGGACAAGACATTGTTTGGAAATGGACCTGTTTTAGGATGGCACGAGAGATTTGAAATCGCTCTTGGAACTGCAAGGGGGCTTGCTTACTTGCATAGTGGCTGCCAGCACAAAATTATTCATTGTGATGTCAAGCCGGAGAACATTCTCTTGCATGAAAATTTTCAAGTGAAAATCTCGGATTTTGGTCTTTCGAAGCTGCTAGGCCCAGAACAGTCCAGTCTATTTACCACAATGAGGGGTACCCGGGGATATCTTGCACCGGAATGGCTAACTAACACTGCAATTACCGACAAAACAGATGTGTATAGTTATGGAATGGTATTACTTGAAATTGTGAGGGGAAGAAAGAATTGCTCATTGCAGACACACCGCAGCAGCACAGAAAAAGGTAGGAGGGACGCAACTACCAGGTCTTCACCTTTGGATTCATGGTCTGTGTATTTCCCTCTGCTTGCCCTGGAAATGCACGAACAGAGAAGGTATTTGGAGCTGGCAGACCCAAGGCTAGAGGGGCAAGTGAGAAGAGAGGAGGTCGAGAAGCTAGTACGGGTGGCGTTGTTATGTGTGCAGGAAGAGCCAATGCTGAGGCCAAGTATGTCAAATGTTGTTAGCATGTTAGAAGGTGGAATGCCTTTGGGTGAACCAAATATCGAGTCCTTGCGCTTTTTGCGGTTTTATGGGCAGAGATTCACAGAGCCATCAACAATCGGAAATTCCAACGAGCAGAATGAGTTTATATTGTACTCGGAAGCAAACGGTACAAATAGCTCTGCTAACACTAACAGCGCTTCATACAATTTCTTATCTTACATGTCGTCACAACAGGTTTCTGGTCCAAGATAGAGCTTAAAGTATACTCTTTATTTGGTTGTGGTCTTCTTGTAGCAAATGCATTTACAGTTTTATTTTTTAACACTTTATCAAGGAATGCAAATTCTTTCCTTCATCTGTAAATACTTGAGAATTGGTATTCTCTTGAATCTGAGAGTATTTTTATAATTATATATCATGCATTTCATTTCATGCCTAAATAAAATATTTGTATTCTAGTTTTAAATTAAAAAAAGTTTGAAGCCTATAATTTCTAATATAATATCATTATTTTTTTAATTACAATTTTATCTCTTATTAAGATTACTAATCAAGACATGAAAGAGTTATACCTATCTAAAAATTTTATTTTTCTTTTGATTATAATCCCTAATTCAATAAACCTTAATTCTATTTTCAAACAATGGAGACGAAATTTATGTAATTGAAAGAGTTTGATCAAGATCATATAAATACTAAATTCATTGCTTTCTTATTTTGCTTTATTTTTTCTTCTTATGCACTTCTTTACAATTTATAAGTTAGTTTGATGCCTTCAATTTCTTAATTATTATTCTTACAATCTTGAAAGTAAAAAAACACATATAATTGAATTTCATTTATGAATATTATATTCAAAACAAGAAGTATAAAATAATATTGCTTGTGTCATTGATAAACCATACGTGATATGATGATGATGATGATGTTGAGCAAATATAATATAATTAGAAGCAAGGTTAATTTATTGTAAACTTAATTTGAGTTTTTGATATTAACCATATTTCAATTGAAGACAATTGTTTTGTTATGCATAATCAATTAAACACAGAGCACGAATGTTCTTAATCAAGGTTTTCTTGTGAGACCTTGGTTATGAAAATAGCTTTTCATGTGCCATAGGATAACACAAGTAAACCATATATATATATAAATGTTATGCCTGGAAAAGTAAGGCTGACGCAGAGCCTTGTCAACGTAAGTGGTCAAGCTTAGGTAAGTCCTGCGATCCATCCGGAGCCACCACGCCGTCATCTTGCTAAGCGGGCATGCTCTTGCCATTGCAGTAGGTGTGCGCCAGGCTGGTGAAAGGCTGGAGGCGATCCACGTGTCCAATCCCTGCAAGAGTCGAGTAAATCACTCGAGCAGGTGAGTAACGGGACGCAAGGAAGGATTTGCACGGCAATCTGACCCACTCCCTAATTTAGTAATCATTACCTCAATTCATCCCACTATAAATAGAAGGATCCTCTCCCGTTTGTGGGATTAGCTAAGTTCTCTAGAATAGCATATACATACGCTGTCTCTCTCTCTCTCTCTTTCTCTCTCTCTCTTTGTAAACTCTTGTAAGTCAGCTCGCTGAACGCGACCTGACCTCATATATTAATACGATACCAGTGGACGTAGGATTCGCTTACTTAAGCATCCAAACCACATTAAACACTGTTCTTCATCTTCTATTTAGTTTAATACCCCCTGTACACGTGTGTCTTATGAGTCAGCTTAGCATTTTCGATGTGCGTTTAGTTGGTGTCAAAATCACGCATCAACAGTTTGGCACTAGAAGGAGGGCCTGATTTAGTATTCGTCTTTCATTAGGAGAATATCTAACTAATCGGTCTAATAGCAAATGGCTTGCAGATTCGAATCTGAGCGACCCAATCATGGTGAGGAAGAGATCCCCCGGGTACAAGAGGACACTTCATCCGAAGTGCCTCCAGTCCCGCAAAATCTCGTGGGGGATATCCCTTCAAGCTCACGGCTTGATTCAACCGTCATGAGCTACCTGGAGAGGTTCAACAACACTCTCCAAACGGTCAACCAAAGGCTGGACCGTTTGGATCGGGTCGCGGCACCCGAATCAAATGAGGCGGTGCCACTGCAAAAAAGGCCTGCAGGTCGCATGAAAGCTCGGAAAAGGGCGATAGCCCGTGTCACGCACATTGCAGCGCATCAAAGGAAGCGAAAGCAGGTGGTGAACAACGGGCCTAGAGGTTTCGACGGACTAGTGAACACCGACCGCACGTCAGCCAGAATACCTGTGGCACGGAGACTCGGACATGTCGCGGCCCGAGCTGTCTCGTGCCACATCGCGCAAGCACTCCCACAAAAGTGCAAGGCTGGGAGATTCCCATTATAGCCAAAATGACGATTCCGATCGTCGTCGGGCCGGAAATTCCCACCGTACGCGGGTCGGTTCGCACCACTACGGAGGTCAGGAAAGTTCCTCGGACCAGTTAGTGCCATCGCACGACTCTAGCCAGCGTGTGTCAAGAGCGGCTGAAACTGCAAGCCGAGGCGAGAAGGAATCCGACCTTCAGACTTTCCTCAACCGCAACCGCGAGGGTCAAACCCGCATAGGGGAAAGCAATCCGGGAACGGCTCAGCTGCCTCAGATTGAGGAGTTACAGTGAGCTCTTTATCAGTTAAAGGCTCAGCAAAATGAGCGAGGGCAGGTCGTAGAGGCGTCTCCCTTTTTTCGGTTGTGTTAGCCGCCCCTCTCCTATCCAGATTCAGAATGCCCGATATGCAGGTGTTCGATGGGAATTCTGATCCGCAGGATCATTTATACGAGTTCAACGACCTGATGGAACTTCACCAAGTTTCTGACTTAGCAAAATGCTGATGCTTGGCAGTAACTCTTACATCTCATGCCAAACGATGGTTCAGGTTGCTCCCAACGAGATCAATCAGCTCGTGGAATCAGATTAGCTCGACATTCTTGAGACACTTCCAAGTGAACAAGAAGTTCTCAATGCCTTTGAGCTACCTCAGCAACATAAGGCAAGAGAGGGATGAATCCCACCAATCTTACGTCGATAGGTTCCATAGGGAACTCCATAAAGTAGCTCATACTCCTGAAGAGTCCGTTCGGACTCTCATCATAGCGGGAGTTCATCCACAGACAGATTTTTGAAAAGAGTTGCAATCAGAGGATGATGTTTCCCTCACCCGCTTTTACAGCCTTACGGAGAAATACCTCCGTATTGAGAACTTTATGGTGGCGCTACACCGCCACGACCCCAGTACTTCGGGCAGTGTGCTAGGTTGGGGGGAAAATATGAGGGCTGATCACCGTTGGGCTAGCGATGATCAGCGAAAAGGAAAGAAGCAGCAGTTTGAGCCCAAGAAGTCTTATGCTCAAGTTCCTCATCGCGATCGCAACAGGAATCAATGTACCCCTTTGAATGCGTCTGTCTTGGCCATTCTTGACAAATCAAAAGAGGTCGGCCTGCTCGGAGAACCTAAGCCCATGAAAAATCCCCATTCAGCTAGAAACAGTAAAAAGTATTGTCATTATCATCGGGACAATGGGCATCACACTGATGGGTACCGAGCTCTCAAGCAGGCAATCAAAGACCTTATCAAGCAGGGGCATTTCAAAGAGTATATTAATGACTCTGCTCCCGTAGGGGAGAAAAATCGAGAGGAACCGAGTAAGAAGCGTTGTGATTGCAAGGGTATCTGTAGCATGGGGATAATCTTTGGGGGACCACACCTCGGGGGAAACTCGCGAGGTGCCCAAGAAAGATATGCTTGCGCAGCCCATCACGACCCTATCCGTGTGATGAACACGATGCGGTGACCAACAAAAGGTTCGCAGAGAGGAGGAAATCGCCTTCTCCGAAAAAGATGCAGTCCGATTGCATCATCTTCATGATGATGCTCTCATCATCACGCCTCAAATAGGGCGCTGCGACATCCATAAAATGTTGGTGGATAACGGATGCACTGTTAACATCCTGTTCCATCGAGCTTTCGAAAGAATGAAATTGGATGAGGTCGACCTGAAGCCCGCCTGTATCCCCCTATATGGTGTTAGGAAACGATCTGAGTTGCGCAGCGGAAAAACAAAAATTTTACAACAATGGATCGTTCCTTAGAACCTAAAATCAGGGCACAGAAATTATAGTTTATATAAAACAAGAATTTGCAGAAAAATAAAACTAGAGTCTTAGATCCATACCCACGTTGGAGGCTCCTCCAATATTGTCTCTGAACGTGTTTGCTACCGATCCAAGTGTAGGATCGAACCCACGAAGTCCACACGAAGACAATCACAAGGAACCAAAGAGGGATTTGCTAGATCCTCATTGGCCTTAAGAAATCAAGAAGAAAAACTTTGATTTTGGCACAAACCAAAATGGCGTGGGAGAGTGTTTTTCTTTGTGTTGTGTGTGTTTTCTTTTCTCTCAAAAGGCAAATTAAAATCTTATCAAAATCACACAAACACTTTTTCTTTTATAGGCAAACTTAGTTGCCCTATCCCATATGGAATGGGCTTGGGCTCCAACCCAAACACCCCATGTTACCAAACACTCCCAATTAGATATTTTATTTAATTAATCATTATCTCAATTAAAATCAATTAATATTTAATTAATATTTAACAATAATGATGATTTAATTAAATATGTGCGAACACATATTCAAACGTAATTTCACTTATTTAATTTTTCTAACAAATTAAATAAAGGCTACGACCTCAACAAATTTAATTGCACTGTGAAATTACCAAAATATCCGTTCACCCAAAAAGACAAAAACGCCATTCTTTCTTCCTAGCTCTTAAATTATCTTCTATGTGTGTGACCCATAGGCTCTTCATCATACCGCCAGTGTATAGTATCGCGATTAACACCAATTAATCGTCTCACTAATACACAGACCAAGATTGGCCCCTAGCAAGACATCATGGCCACCCGATAGGTTCAGATTCAGCAAAGTAGGTACCTGTCAACGAAATGGTTACCGTACAATTTGATCCTTTCATCATACTGTATCTCGACGAGACGAAGACATATAAATAGTGTCAACCTCCGGTTACTCTCGATATTATGTATTCGGCTGGACCAATGACTCAGTATTATAACCTGGTAGAACAACTCAATCCCACGTGGCCACGCTTTTAGTGTCATTGCCATATACCGAATTACGCAGTGAGATAACTTTTCCTGTACCCAGGAGTGATGAATCCTCTGTCAATCCACCATAGTCTTGATACACTCCGTAATGCAGCCAATCACCACTGTATTGACAGCTCTAAATAGAACTGCATTAGGCTAGTGTCAAACTGCACAAATCAGTGCACAAGGCGTTTCGATGATCTCAAGTATAAGGATCACATGCACCACCATTCGTTAGAGGATTTGTTTCATAGACACTAGGGTTACCATCCATATGGAATCCTCTGGTGGGTCAGTCCAGTGAACTTGTGCGGTGTATTCGCTTACAGCAAGCATCCATGTGTTGCACCCAGGTTGTCACCAAACAACCTTGACAAGTGAGATTAGTCACTGCCTTTCGACAGGGTCGTTCAACACTATGATAGCCTTACCGTATTATCTGTGCCCTTACTTCAGAATAATACTGGGGTTACGGACGTTTCTAGAATGGCCACCGTTTGTGCTCATAGGGTTCTCACTATCAAGATTTGAAACACTTGACACCCTCGTCACGGTTCTACCATTCTAAGGACATATATCAAAACATATTGCAATAATAATGATTTACGCGATATAAAATAAAATGGCTTTTATTGATTAATGAACATTATTATAAAGAGTCAATTCTACAATAATTGATTGGCTCTAGGGCATCTACTCTAACAATCTCCCACTTGCACTATAGCCAATCATTCAGTATGTGTCTAGACTTCTGATGAGACCGTGGTTCCCTGGCTTGAGCAATTGCTCCATTGTTGTCACAATAGATGTCTATAGGATCAACAATCGTAGGAACCACACCAAGTTCAGTAATGAACTTCTTAATCCAGACTGCCTTCTTGGCCGCATTTGACAATGCAATATACTCAGCCTCCATTGTAGGGTCCGCTACAAAGCTTTGCTTGGAGCTCTTCCAGCTCACTGCACCGCCATTGAGACACAATACAAACCCTGATTACGATCGATAATCATCTTTGTCCGTTTGGAAAGTAGCATCATTGTATCCTCTTACAGTGAGCTCATCTTCCCTTCCATAAACCAAGAACATATATTTAATCCTCTTCAGGTACTTAGAATATTCTTGATAGCCATCCAGTGACGCTCACCTGGATCCGATTGATATCTACTACAAATGCTCAAAGCACATGAGACATCAATCCGAGTACATAACATGGCATACATGATAGATCCAATTGCTGATGCATATGGGATCCTCTTCATTCTATCTCTCTCATCTTGTGTTTTAGGACACAATTCCTTTGAGAGATAAACACCATGTGACATTAGAAGAAATCCCTTCTTGGATTCTTCCATACTGAATCTTTTCAGTACTTTGTTAATATACGCACTCTGACTTAGGCCAAGCAACCTACGTGATCTATCACGATAGATCTTTATACCAAGGATGTAGGTTGTTTCTCCTAAGTCCTTCATAGAGAAGCACTTGGATAACCAAGTCTTTACCAACTGCAAGTTCGGTATATCATGTTAGTAAACGGTCCCGTATACGAAGCGGAAACAAAAAAAAATAATATAACATGATCGTTTACAAGAGCCAAGATCAAGGGTATAATTTTACAATTTTATCATAATAAGAATCTGCAGAAATATTAAATATGAGTTAAAAGAAACAAATGCTCGTTGGAGGCTCGTCCAAATTTGTCGATGAATGTTTTGCTACCGATCCAAGTGTAGGATCGAACCTGCGTAGTCCACACGAAGACAATCTCAAAAGAACTAAAGAGGGATTTGCTAGATCCTCTTTGGCTTCAAGATTAAGAAGAAAAACAAATCAATTGAAATTGATTTTAGGCCAAAACGTTTCTGCCGTGGGAGTGTATTCAAAAAAGGGCTGCTGTGTGTGTTTTCTTTTAAAAAGAAATCAATAAATTATTCAATTAACACACATACTTTTCTTTTTATAGTTAATCAATTTGCCCTAATCCCATACGGAATAGGCTTGGGCTCCAACCCAAACGCCCCATGTTGCCAAACACTCCCAATTTAATATTTTATTTTTCCATCATTATCTCAATTAAAATCAATTAATATATATTTAAATATATATATATATATTAACACGTAACAATAATGATAATATATATTTAAATATGTGCGAACACACATTTAAACGTAATTTCACTTATTTAATTTTTCTAACAAATTAAATAAAGGCTACGACCTCAACAAATTTAATTGCATTGTGAAATTACCAAAATACCCTTTCGCCTTAAAAGACAAAAACGCCATTCTTTCTTCTTGGATCTTAAATTGTCTTCTATGTGTGTGACCCATAGGCTCCTCATCATATCGGTAGTGTATAGTATCGCGATTAACACCAATTAATCGTCTACATAATACACGACCAAGATTAAGGCCCCTAGCAAGGTAACATCATAATGGTTGCCCAGTAGATTCAAATTACAAAGTAGCTGCACGTCAATGATATGGTTACCGTGCAACTCGATCCTTTCATCATACGTTATCTCGACGAGACGAAGGCATAGAAATAGTGTCAACCTTCGGTTACTCTCGATATTATGTATTCAGTTTCTGGACGAATGACCTGTATTATAAACTGGATAGAGCAACAACTCAATCCCATTGTGGCCACAGTTTTAGTGTCATTGCCATATACTGAATTGCGCCATGAGATAACTTCACCCGTACCCGAGAGTGATGAATCCTCTGTCAATCCACCATAGTCTTGATACACTCGATGCACCAATCACCACCGTATTGATAGCTCAAAAGAAGCGTGTTAGGCTAGTGTCAAACTACACCAATCGATGCACAAGGCGCTCCGGTGATCTCAAGTCTAAGGATCACATGCACCACCTTTTCGTTAGAGGATTTGTTCCATTGACATTGGGGTTACCATCCATATGGAATCCTCGGTGGGTCGTCCTAGTGAACTTCTTTGCGGTGTAATCGCCACAAAGAAGCACCCATGTGTTGCACCAGGTTGTCACCTAAACAACCTTGACAAGTGAGATCGATCCGCCTCTTCGACGTGGTCGTTCAACACCGTGATAGCCTTACCGTATTATCTGTACCCTTACTTCGTAATAATATCGGGGCTACGGACGCTTTCTAGAATGGCCACCATATGTGCTCATAGGGTTCTTCACTATCAAGATTTGAAACACTTGATACTCTCGTCACGGTTCTACCATTCTAAGGACATATATCAATACATATTGCAATAATAATGATTTACGCGATATAGAATAAAATGCCTTTTATTGATTAATGAACATTATTACAAAGAGTCAATTCTACAATAATTGATTGGCTCTAGGGCATCTACTCTAACATATCATTCCTGATCAGAAGTATGTCATCGACATACAACACTAGGAATGCTACTGCGCTCCCACTCACTTTCTTGTAAACACAGGGCTCATCTTCGTTCTTGATAAAACCGAATTCTTTTACGGTTTCATCAAAACGAATGTTTCAACTCCTTGAAGCTTGCTTGAGTCCATAAATAGATCTCTACAACTTGCATACCTTATTAGCTTGACTATCAATAATGAAACCATCAGGTTGTGTCATATACACATCTTCCTTAAGGTTTCCGTTCAGGAAAGCAGTTTTGACATCCATTTGCCAAATCTCATAGTCATGATATGCAGCAATTGCAAGCATAATCCGGATGGATTTAATCATGGCAACCGACGAAAAGGTTTCTTCATAGTCAATGCCATGAATTTGTTTGAAACCTTTGGCAACCAATCGTGCTTTATAAGTATGTACGTTGCCATCCATGTCGCTTCTTCTTGAAGACCCATTTACACCCTATGGGTTTTACCCCTTCAGGTGGTTCCACCAGAGACCACACTTGGTTCTGGTACATGGAGTCCATCTCAGATTTCATGGCTTTAAGCCATTTGATAGAATTTGGATCTGATATAGCGTCTTCGTAGGTTCTGGGTTCATCGTCTTGGTAGACTAGTACGTCACCATGTTGAGTCACGAGATAACCGTATCTTTTAGGCTCATGGCGTACTCCCTAGATCTACGTAGCTCCTGTGCTACCTGAGGTGGTTTACTTTGTTCCACAAGTTGTGGAGTAACCTTCTCATGATGGTCAACCACTTCCTGTGGCACATTATCCCATCCTTCGTCTAGTATATCTTGTGGTTCTAGAACTTCATTGAGTTATACTTTTCTCCCACTAGTACTTTTTAGAAAATATTCCTTTTCTAGGAAGACACCAGATCGAACAACAAAAATTTTGTGCTCTTTTGGGTGGTAGAAATAGTATCCTTTGGTCTCCTTTGGATACCCCACAAATATACATTTACAAGATTTTGGGCCCAGCTTGTTCGAAGTCAATTTCTTAACATAAGCTTCGCAACCCCAAATACTTAGATAAGACAAGTTGGGCTTTCGCCCACTCCATACCTCATATGGAGTCTTATCTACAGACTTTGACGGCACACGGTTCAAAACTTGAGTTGTAGTGTCTAGGGCATAACCCCAGAACGATGCAGGTAAATCACTAAAACTCATCATGGACCTAACCATGTCAAGTAAGGTCCTGTTCCTCCTTTCTAACACTCCATTGTGTTGGGGTGTATAAGGAGGGTGAGTTGTGATACTATCCCACATTCCTTCGAGTACTAAAACCACCCCGAGCTTAAGTATTCACCTCCTCGATCCGACCGAAGAGCTTTAATACTTTTGTCCAACATATTCTGTACTTCATTTCTAAATTCCTTGAATTTATCAAAGGCTTCATATTTATGTCTCACAAGGTAGACATAGCCATATCTACTGAAATCATCAGTAAATGTGATGAAGTATGAATATCCATCTTTGGCCTCAACTGTTAGTGGACCACATACATCACTATGGATGATGCCTAACAGCTCAGTAGCCCTTTCACTTTGTCCTGTGAAAGGAGATTTTGTCATCTTGCCTAACAGGCATGACTCGCATACCTCAAATGACTGAAAGTAAAAAAGGTCCAAAACTCCATCCCTTTGAAGTTTTGCAATGCGAGTCTTATTCACATGACACAATCTACAGTGCCAAAGATATGTCTGGTTTTGATCACTATGTTTAGCTTTCTTGGCTTCAATATTGAGAATATCTTTATTGTTTAAATCAAGAACATATAATCCATTATATAACCTTGCAATTCCAAATAGAATACCATTCAAACTAAAGGACAACAATCCATTAGATATCTCAAAATGATACCCTATATTATCCAAAGCGGATACTGAAATAATATTTCTAGAAATAGAAGGTTCATGATAACAATTATGTAGTTCCAATAGCAAGCTAGTAGGCAAAGATAAACAATAAGTCCCTACAGCCAATGCAGCCACATGTGCTCTATTTCCAACTCGTAAGTCCACCTCTCCCTTGGCGAGCACTCTACTGTGTCTTAGTCCTTGCACATTAGTACAAATGTGAGTACCACATCCTGTGTCAATGACTCAAGATGTTGAGGGAGAGAAATTAATCTCAATCATAAAAATACCTGAAGTCGTAGCCTCTGACTTCTTCTTGCTTGCGAGGAAAGCCTTGCAGTGTTTCCTCCAGTGGCCAGGCTTGCCACAAAAGAAGAAGATTACCTTGCCCTTCCTTATGCCACTCTCAGGCCCAAGAGAAACTTGTCCTTTGGGCTTGGGCTTGGGCTTGGGTTTGGCCTTGGCCTTACCTTTGCCGTTACCCTTTGCTTTATTGGCAGCAACCAGTAAAACAGGCTTGGACTTTTTCAAGTCCTACTCTGCAGTCCTCAACATGTTCAAAAGTTCTGACAGGGTTTTCTCCATCGTGTTCATATTGAAATTCATTATGAACGGAGCATAAGAGTCAGGCAAGGATTGCAGAACTAAATCCATTTATAATTCTGCATCCAAGCCACATCCCAAAGTCTCAAGCCTCTCTATGTGCTCGATCATCTTGAGCACATAAGGACCAACTTGGGCTCCCTCAGTTAGACGACTCCAAATAGTGCTTTTGACACCTTGTACCTCTCATGTCGAGCATTTGTTTCGAAAAGCTCCTTAAGGTGTAGAATAATGGAATAAGCATCCATATTCTCATGCTACTTTTGCAGCATAGGTGTCATTGATGCTAACATCAAGCATTGAATGCTATCAGCATCATCAAGGAACTTTTGATAAGTATCCTTAACTTCCTGAGTGGCATCAGGATCAGGCTCAGCCATGTATGGCTTTTCAAGGATATACAATTTCTTTTCTGACTTGAGTATAACCCGAAGAATACGATACCAGTCTGAGAAATTGGATCCATCCAACCTGTTTTCTTTCTCGATTATCGCGCAGTTCATAATGCTCATTTTGGTGTATCTACAATTGCAGAAAAGATAAAGTTATTATAAAGTTCATTATTATTTAATATGGTCTTTTATTAAGCGATGCTCTCACTATTTTACTCAAGCCAATAGCCCTCACTATTAACTCGGGAAAGCCCGTTGACTTTCCTAGTGGACCAAGATCCCATCTTGCCCATTTCAAACCTTCACTTTGGCGAACAAGCCAAAATGAGTTGATTAGGTAGGCCAACAAACTTAATCTACACCAGTTGATAGCTCCCACTATCAACCTCAAATGTGAAAAAAGCCAACAAGCCAATCACACAATCCAATGGCTCCAACCATTGTCCTCAAGTGTGATTCTCGGTATCGTAGAGTGGACACTACATGTCACCACGTACACATAATATGTGTACTGTTCTACTATGCCTATGACGCGTTTATCAACCTTCGCTTTGGCAAACAAGCAAAACTGTCATTTTAAGTCGACCCATCACCATTAAGGAAAACTCTAATGCATTTTAACCTCCCACTGGTAGAAGTGTACCCTTCGCTTTGGCGAACAAGGTTTCGACGAACAGTGGTTTGATTAAAACCATGGTGATGGAAGGCTTACGTGACTTAATATACTTTAGTTGAGGGTTTGTTATTTAATGTCTCAGCAGATTATTATCTTTGTTAGAATGACATTGTTTGGCATGTTATTCAACATTCAACCTTAGCATGCATTCTAAGCAAAAATTTAAACGTGCCGGTACATGGCCCAACTAAAACCGATTTCCTTGAGCCTAGAGGAATCGGTGGGTCACCTAGGGGTCATGTAATAAAAACTTGAGTCTTCAAGTATGATCATCTCTTCCTTGATCCATCTTCAAGTACATTACAAAAGCATCATTCTAAATTTATTATAAAATTAATCTAAAACTAATTTTACATCAACAAATTTAGAAACCTCGATTTACATTCGAGGGGAATAAGATGAGAAAAGAATGTACATTGAGAAGAGGAGAGAAGGCAGGACACGCAGGCCCTATTTAAAATATTACAACCATACATACCCAAAATAATTTAAAACATTCACCCTTAGGTCTAAAGGTCATGTACCGGGTACCATGCAATATACAAACAAGTACATAGCATACATTTAAAAAAAAATCAATTTTTGAATTGGGTGGGTTATTTATTAATTACCCTCTTAAATGTGCAGAATGATCATTGGCTTTATAGGTTATTAAAACTGCAGTTCGGTCCTGTTCAAAAACATAGATTGGGGTAGCAGACACGTCGCTGCGGCGAAAATTTCCAGAGAGAACATCGCCGCGGCGAAGATGAATCTTCGTCGCGGCGAAACCTGGAAATCCCCAATTATGAACAGTTCGCGTTTTTTGCAGTTTTTGTGTAAAAACACGAATCCAAATCAAATGAAACGCACACACGTTCAATCGGGATATTTACCAACCAATATAACATTCATCAATATTATTAAACCAATTTATCAGTTGATTCATTCAATCTACAGTAGATTTACAAAATTTTTAGATTTAACAAAAACTAGGGTTTTCATGGCAGATTCATCAAGGCAACATGTTATCAACAAATACATGTAATCAACCATTCATAAAAACTATAAAATCTAGTACCCTAGGCTCTGATACCACTGTTAGGAAATGATCCGACTTGCGCAACGGAAAAACAAAAATTTTACAATAATGGATCGTTCCTTAGAACCCAAAATCAAGGCACAGAAATTACAATTTATATATAACAAGAATTGACAGAAAAATAAAACTAGAGTTTTAGATCCATACCCACGTTAGAGGCTTCTCCAATATTGTCTCTGAACGTGTTTGCTACCGATCCAAGGGTAGGATCGAACCCACAAAGACAATCACAAGGAACCAAGGAGGGATTTGCTAGATCCTCCTTGGCCTTAAGAAATCAAGAAGAAAAACTTTGATTTTGGCACAAACCAAAATGGCGTGGGAGAGTGTTTTTCTTTGTGTTGTGTGTGTTTTCTTTTCTCTCAAAAGGCAAATTAAAATCTTATCAAAATCACACAAACACTTTTCCTTTTATAGGCAAACTTAGTTGCCCTATACCTATATGGAATGGGCTTGGGCTCCAACCCAAACACCCCATGTTACCAAACACTCCCAATTATATATTTTATTTAATTCATCATTATCTCAATTAATATTTAATTAACATTTAACAATAATGATGATTTAATTAAATATGTGCGAACACATATTCAAACGTAATTTCACTTATTTAATTTTCTAACAAATTAAATAAAGGCTACGACCTCAGCAAATTTAATTGCACTGTAAAATTACCAAAATACCCTTTCGCCCCAAAAGACAAAAACGCCCTTCTTTCTTCCTGGCTCTTAAATTATCTTCTATGTGTGTGACCCATAGGCTGCTCATCATACCGACAGTGTATAGTATCTCGATTAACACCAATTAATCGTCTCACTAATACACAGACCAAGATTGGCCCCTAGCAAGACATCATGGCCACCCGATAGATTGATTAGAAAGTAGGTACCTGTCAACGATATGGTTACCGTAAAATTCGATCCTTTCATCATACTGTATCTCGACGAGACGAAGGTATAGAAATAGTGTTAACCTCCGGTTACTCTCGATATTATGTATTCAGTTTCTAGACCAATGACCTGTATTATAAACTGGATAGAGCAACAACTCAATCCCACTATGGCCACAGTTTTAGTGTCATTGCCATATACTGAATTGTGCCGTGAGTTAACTTTTCTCGTACCCGGGAGTGATGAATCCTCTGTCAATCCACCATAGTCTTGATACATTCCTTGATGCAGTCAATCACCACTGTATTGATAGCTCTGAATAGAACTGCGTTAGGCTAGTGTCAAACTGCACCAATTGGTGCACAAGGCGCTCCAGTGATCTCAAGTCTAAGGATCACATGCACCACCATTCGTTAAAGGATTTGTTCCATAGACCATGGGGTTACCATCCATATGGAATTCTCTGGTGGGTCAATCCGAATGAACTTGTCTGGGTGTATTCGCCTCAACAAGCACCCATGTGTTGCACCAGGTTGTCACCAAACAACCTTGACAAGTGAGATTAGTCACTGCCTTTCGACAGGGTCGTTCAACACTATGATAGCCTTACCGTATTATCTGTGCCTTTACTTTAGAATAATACTGGGGCTACGGACGTTTCTAGAATGACCACCATTTGTGCTCATAGGGTTCTCACTATCAAGATTTGAAACACTTGATACCCTCGTCACGGCTCTACCATTCTAAGGACATATATCAAAACATATTGCAATAATAATGATTTACGCGATATAGAATAAAATGCCTTTTATTGATTAATGAACATTATTATAAAGAGTCAATTCTACAATAATTGATTGGCTCTAGGGCGTCTACTCTAACATATGGTTTTACAGGGGATCACCTGATTCCAAGGGAATTATCTCGCTTCCAGTCACGCTGGGTGACTTTGATGAGATGACCAGGGTCACCGAATTCTTGGTAATGGACTGTCCCTCCACTTTCAATGGCATCCTAGGGCAACCTCTACTGATAAGTTTCAAGGCAGTCAATTCGATCTTCCATCTCAAGATGAAGTTCCCCACCCCAATGGGGATAGGGGAAGTAAGCAGATCTCAACATGCATCTCGCTACTGTTATGTAAGGGCAGTGCAGATAGCGTGCAAGGGGAAAGGCATCCCCCGTGGCATTCCCGAACAGGCAATGACGATTAGTCGGATCGAACCATAGCCTGGCCCAGCCCGACCCGATCAAAGATAATATGGATCCCTGTATCCAAGAATACCCTTTCAGTGGGCCAGTTGAGGATTTATTGGAAGTGTCAGTCGACCAGAACGAGCCGAGCCGAGCCGAGCCGAGCCGAGTGTTGAGGATTGGAAGGAATCTCGACCCCCAGCTCGCTACTGATCTAACCAGCTTCCTTAGAGAAAATATTGATGTGTTCGCATGGATGCATGTTGATATGGTCGGGATCAGCCCGAACATCATTTACGATGCCTTGAACATTGATAGTGAAGCCAGGCTGGTCCGCTAGAAAAGAAGAGCGATGGATCCATAGCGATATGCTGCCTTGAAAATCGAGGTAGATAATCTCCTTTAGAAAGGGTCCATCCGAGAAGCGCTCTACCCGAGCTGGGTTGCCAACCCAATTCTAATAAAGAAGCCCAACGACAAGTGATGGACCTGCGTCGACTTCACCGACCTCAACAAAGCCAATCTAAAAGAAAGTTTTCCCCTACTCAGGATCGACCAGCTCGTCGATGCCACCTCCAGGCACAAGCTGCTAAGTTTTATGGACGCATACTCAGGATACAATCAAATCCCGATGCATGCGTTGAACGAAGAGCATACCTCCTTCGTTATAGATCGCGGGCTATATTGCTATAGGGTTACGCCATTCGGTCTAAAAAATGCTGGAGCAACCTACCAGCGTCTGGTTAACCGAATGTTCTTCGAGCAGATCGGAAAGTTGATGGAAGTCTATGTCGATGACATGCTGGTCAAATCGCATGTCGCTTTAGATCACATAGTGATAATCCGAGGATTATACTGTTTTATTTAGGCTTTTAGACCGGATTTTAGATACTTCTTAGTTCATTTATGCATGAATTGCTACTTAATTCTTTACATTTTGTGCTTCAGGCCAAAATGGACATTTTGAGCAAATAATGAGCGAATTGGAGTTTCTGGACTCAGAAGTAAGCGGATCTCAGAAGTTGGAAGAGTTCTGAAGCAGAGTAAAGCACTATGAAGCTTGTTCCCATGGGAGAGCATCGAAGATCGAAGATTCAAGCAAAGAAGCAAGCAGGGGGCAATTCTATAATTTCAGAATTCTTCATGAAGATTCGCCGCAGTGAAGTTTGTTCTTCGCCACGGCGAAATGAGTTACACACAAGAGTTAATTTTACTTCGTTGCCGTGGTGAGATTCCTTCTTCGTCGCGGCGAAGCCTGCAAATTTCAGTTTCTTTAAAACGCACAGTTTCATTTTTAGGCAAAGTTTTAGGTTTTTGGGTGAAGTATAAAAGCAAAACTTTTGCCATTTTGAGGAAGGTCATGTTTTTCTTAGTCTAGGGCAGCTTATTTTCATCTTTCTTAGTTTAGATTTGACAAATTTTTGGGTTGAAAAGTGAGAAGATTTGGGAGATTGAATCTGGTGGATTCTTCAACTAGGGGAGATCTCTTGTCTTTTCTCTCATTTCAATATGTTGAACCTTGAGTTTATTGTTTTTCTTGTTTGTTATGTTGAATTAGCTATGAACTAACCCATTTTGGGTTAGGGTTTTGATGTAATTCGGATTTCCATGGATTGAGTTATTGATTTTTGTTATTTTCATATGCTATTGCATGATTTGTGTGGTTATTCTGATTTTATTGCTTTTATTTGATGAACATGATGAGATTGAGAAATGAGTCATGTTAAGCTTCTTGGGTTAATCACCATTGTAGTATTGAATGCTAGAGATAGATTTAAGAATCAATGAAATCAATCTAGGATTCCATGTGCTTAATGAGCTAAGAACTATTAACCTTCAAATTGTTGGGTGCGGAAGTTTAATAGGGAAAAGTAGGAAAACATAGCCTGAGAAGGTATGTTTTACAATTTAAAGAATTCGATTTACAATCAATGCATGTAAATATGGAAATAGCATAATCTGTAGGTTTAATCCATAGAGTCCGAATGAAGTCAAAATCCTACCCGTTTGTTTGAATTGATATTACCTTGTTTTTAATCTTGCTTTCATAATTTAGCTTTGAGCATTTAGCAATTTTTGTTTTAGTTTTAAGTTTAATTTTCTCCCATTAATCCAAACAAATTCGATTGCTCCAACTTGAAAACAGTAGAACACTTAGTGCTTAGCAACCAATCCTCGTGGGAACGATACTCACTCATCACTTTATTACTTTGTGCGACTAGTGCACTTGCTATTTATGCATGTTGTAGTAACAACGCATCAAGTTTTTAGCGCCGTTGCCGGGGATTGAGTTTTGTGTTAGCATTAAATTTTTCTTGTGTTAGCTAGATTGGAGTTTTATTTTTGCTTAATTATTGTTTGTTTAATTTTTATTATTCTTTTAGGTTGGTTTGTGATCTCACTCTTTCTATTTCTCAATGTAGTTTATGCGAAGAGCAAGACGTCAGCCAGTGGTTCTTGTTGATCCTGAGATTGAAAGAACCATTAGAAGACTTAACAGAGAAAGAAGAGAAAGAGAGGCTACAGTGGAACCAGAAGTCATGGTTGTAGAGATTGCAGAAAATAGAACACTAAGGGAGTTTTCAGTTCCCTCAGTTGATGGCAGTGGGGCGAGTATTACTAGACCAATAGTACAAGCCAACAACTTTGAGATAAAGCCGGCAATCATGCAGATGATCCAGCAGTCGGTAAAGTTCAGGGGAGATTTGAAGGAAAATCCAAATCTACACATTGCCAATTTTTTGGAGATATGTGATACTTTCAAGTCAAACGGAGTGTCAGATGACGCCATCAGATTGAGACTATTCCCATTTTCATTGAAGGATAAAGCTAAGGGATGCTTAATGCCATTACCAATAGGAACGATTTAGCACAGAAGTTCCTGACCAAATTCTTTCCTCCAGCAAAATCGGCAAAGCTGAGAAATGATATCACATCGTTTCTGCAGGAAGAGTCAGAATCATTGTATGAGGCTTGGGAGAGATACAAAGAATTACTGAGAAGGTCTCCACATCATGGGCTGCCAGTTTGGATGCAAGTCCAAATATTTTATAACGAATTGATTGTGAATGTGCAAACTATAGTGGATGCAGCATCGAGAGGAGCACTACAAAATAAGACTCCGGAAGAAGCTCACGAGTTGCTTGAGGTCCTGGCAAGCAACAATTATCAAAGACCTAATGAGAGGGTGCAACCGAAGAAATCTATGGGTCTTCATGAAGTTGATGCATATACAACCATTTCACCCTTGGCCGTGACACTTGAAAGGGCAAAGTTGGGAAGTATGCAAATAAATTCCATTCAAGCACCTCAACTAACTTGTGAATTTTGTGCAGGTAATCACGTGAGCAGCGACTGTCAAGTAGGGAACATGTTTGCTTCAGCATCATCATCAGAGCAGGTTAACTACTTGGCAGGGAATCAAAGACAACCGAATAATCCGTATTCCAATACATATAATCCTAGTTGGAGGAATCATCCGAACCTGTCTTGGGGCAATCAAAATCAACAGAATCAGCAGAAGAATCAATGGAACCAAAGAGCATTGCTAAACAACCAAACAGGGGTGAACAATCAATCAGGAGAGCAAAGAGTGATAAAATTGGAGGACATGTTTGGGAAGTTTATGCAAGAGACCACAAGTTTTATGAATGAGACGAGAACAAATTTCAGAAATCAAGGAGTGTCCATTCAAAACTTAGAGGTGCAAGTGGGTCAATTGGCTGATAAGTTAAATGAGAGACCACAAGGCTCACTACTGAGCAACACAGTGACTAACCCACGTGAGCAAGCAAATGCGATAACTCTGAGAAGTGGGACAGTGTTGGAAGAGGTGGAAAAATCAAGGGAAGAAGAAAGTCCATCAAAGGGAGAGAAAAATGAAGACTCTGATAAGGAGGTTGATGAAGAGATAGTTGCTGAAAGGAAACCATCTAGTTCTAAGGAAGAAGAACAAAGACGGGAAGTGAGGCAAAGACAAAGGAAAGAGAAATTGCCATTTCCCGAGATACCACCAGAACTGGCACATCACACTCCTCTTGTGCCGTTTCCTTAGAGACTGAAGAAAAAAAATCAGGATAAGCAGTTTTCCAAATTCATTGAAATATTTAGAAAATTGCATATTAACATTCCTTTTGCAGATGCATTGCAACAGATGCCAAGCTACGCGAAATTTCTCAAGGAGATTTTATCCAACAAAAGGAAGTTAGAGGATGAGGAAACAGTGATGCTCACGGAGGAGTGCAGCGCCATTCTCCAGAAAAAGCTACCCCCAAAACTCAAAGATCCAGGGAGTTTTACTATTCCTTGCATTATAGGAGACATTACCTTTGATTGAGTTTTATGTGATTTAGGTGCTAGCATCAATTTAATGCCTTTTTCTGTTTTTAGGAGATTGGGAATTGGTGAAGTGAAGCCAATGACCATGTCGTTGCAACTTACAGATAGATCCATCAAACATCCAAAGGGTATAGTCGAAGATGTGTTGGTAAAGGTGGACAAGATTATCTTTCCGGCAGATTTTGTTATATTGGACATGAAGGAGGATAAGGAAATGCCTCTTATTTTGGCCGACCATTTTTGGCCATGGGAAGAGCACTCATTGATGTGCAAGAAGGAAAGTTGCTGTTAAGAGTTCAAGATGAAACAGTAACATTCAATGTGTTTGAAGCTATGAAGTTTCCATCTGAGTCGGATTCGTCCTTTAGTGTTGATATGGTGGATAAACTAGTAGCGGAGGTCATTGAAGAGAACACTCCACAACTACCTCTTGAAACGTGTATTGCCCAATCAAGAACAATAGAGGTAGATGAGTTGGTAAGGAACGAATGTGTTAGATTGATGGAAGCACTTCAGCCGATTGATGAGAGCCAAGAGCTATAACTTGAGGAATTTGATTTTGAAAAAGAGAAGGAAAAGGAAAGAAAGGAAGAACCTCCAAAGCTTGAGCTGAAACCTTTACCTTCCCACCTCAAATATGTGTATCTTGGGGAATCAGAAACCTTCCCAGTAATAATAAGTTCAAGGTTGAGCAAATTGGAAGAAGAGCGGTTAATTCGAGTGTTAAGGGAACACAAATCGGCAATTGGGTGGACTATTTTGGATATTAGAGGCATCTTTCCATCGTTTTGCATGCATAAGATACTCATGGAGGATGATATCAAGCCTAGAGTTCAACCACAACGAAGATTGAATCCTTCGATGAAGGAAGTGGTGAGAAAAGAGGTGGTGAAACTTCTAGATGCGGGAATAATTTATCCCATTTCTGATAGTCCATGGGTAAGTCCGGTGCAAATGGTTCCGAAGAAGGGAGGTATCACAGTGGTAACGAATGAGAGCAATGAATTGATACCAACTAGGATGGTCACAGGCTGGAGAGTGTGCATTGACTACCAAAAATTAAATGAAGCGACAAGGAAGTATCATTTTCCACTTCCTTTCATTGATCACATGTTGGAGAGATTGGCAGGGCATGCTTATTACTGTTTCTTGGATGGTTATTCAGGATATAATCAGATTGCCATCGCTCTTGAGGATCAAGAGAAGACGATCTTCACTTGTCCCTATGGCACCTTTGCTTACCGAAAGATGCCCTTAGGGTTGTGTAATGCACCAGCCACATTTCAGAGATGCATGATGTCGATCTTTGGAGATATGGTGGAGCGGTTCATAAAAGTCTTCATGGATGACTTCTCTGTTTTTGGTTCGTCCTTTGATAATTGCTTATCTAATCTCTCTTTTGTTTTGCATGATGTCAGGAGACGAACTTGGTGCTCAACTGGGAGAAGTGCCACTTCATGGTCCAGGAAGGAATAATGCTTGGTCATAAAATCTCAAAGGACGGAATAAAAGTGGATCGAGCAAAGACGGACATGATTGAGAAGCTGCCACCACCCTCCAATGTTAAAGCAGTTCGAAGTTTCTTGGGGCATGCGGGGTTTTATAGATGGTTTATCAAAGATTTTTCTAAGATCTCTAAACCCCTTTGCAATCTATTGATTAAAGATGTTGCTTTTGATTTTAATGATGAATGCATGCATGCCTTTCAAACTCTAAAAAAGCTATTAGTGTCTGCACCTATTATTGCAGTTCCCGATTGAGGACTACCATTTGAATTGATATGTGATGCTAGTGATTTTGCACTAGGAGTAGTGTTAAGACAAAGTGTTGTATGTAATTCAGTATGCTAAAAAAACACTCACTGATGCACAATTGAATTACACCACCACTGAAAAAGAATTGTTGGCTGTGGTTTTTGCTTTTGATAAATTTCGTTCATATTTGCTAGGTGCCAAGGTGATAGTCTACATGGACCATTCAGCACTTAAGCACCTATTGGCAAAGCAAGAAGAGAAACCTCACCTGATAGATAGATCCTATTGCTACAAGAGTTTGAGTTGGAGATACGAGATAAGAAAGGGTCGAAAAATGTGGTGGCGGACTATTTGTCAAGGATTGAACGACCAATTTAGGGAAATGAAGAAGAAACCCAAATCAGAGAAACTTTCTGAGATGAGAAATTGATGAGAGTGGAGGAAGCTCTGTGGCATGCAGATTTTGCAAACTACTTGTCAGTAAGAGTGCTCCCCATCGGCATGACCTTCCAACAAAAGAGGAAGTTTTTCTTAGATTTGAAATACTACTTTTGGGAAGAGCCATTTCTTTATAGACACTGTGCTGATCAGATGATACGTAGGTGTGTTCGGAAGAGGAAATGGAGAGTATTCTAAGGCATTGTCATGAGAGGGAAGTAGCTGGCCATTTTGGAGGAGCTAGGACAACAGCCAAGGTTCTTTAATCTGGGTTTTACTGGCCCATCCTTTTCAAGGATTCTTTCCAGATGGTTCAGGAATGCGACCAATGTCAACGAAGTGGGAATATTTCAAAGCGAGATGAAATGCCACTTAATAATATTCTTGTTGTTGAGCTGTTCGATGTATAGGGAATTGACTTCATGGGTCCTTTCCCAAATTCTTACGGGAATATGTACATATTGGTAGAGGTGGACTACGTATCAAAATGGGTGAAAGCAGTTACATTGCCATCCAATGATGCCCGGGTGGTGGTTAATTTTGTGAGAAAGAATATTTTCTCAAGTTTTGGAGTACCACGGGCAATCATTAGTGATGGAGGATCGCATTTTTGCAACAGGTAATTGGATGCACTGTTGGGGAAATATGGGGTGAAACATAGAGTTGCGACACCCTACCATCCACAGACCAGTGGACAAGTGGAACTGTCAAACAGAGAACTAAAGGGAATCTTAGAGAAGACAATCAATGCATCGAGGAAGGATTGGTCACGAAAGTTGGATGATGCATTATAAGCATACCGCACTGCATTTAAGACTCCGATTGGTATGTCTCCATTTAGGATGGTCTATGGGAAGGCATGTCATTTTCCAATAGAACTCGAGCATAAGGCCTACTGGGCAGTCAAGCAGCTCAACATAGATTTACGAGCTACTGGAGAAGAAAGGATGCTGCCTTTGAATGAACTCGATGAGTTCCATCACGAAGCTTATGAGAATGCTAGGATGTACAAGGAAAAGACCAAGAGGTGGCATGACAAGCATATCAGGAAGAAGAACTTTGAAGTGGGTCAGAATGTGTTGTTGTTTAACTCTAGACTTAGGCTTTTCCCAGGAAAACTTAGGTCTAGATGGTCCGGACCTTTCATAGTTACAAGAGTTTACCCATTCGGAGCGGTGGAGGTGTCACATGAAGAAAAAGGCTCATTTAAGGTCAATGGCTAGAGGTTGAAGCCATACATCGATGGAGTGATGAGTTGCAAGTCAATTCCCTTCCGGCTTGACATTCCGACATGAGAACTTGAGAGAGTCGAGCTTTCCGACTATAAACAAGCGCTCATTGGGAGGCAACCCAATTGTTTTCATTTGTTGTTTATTTACTATTTTGAAGTTGTTTAGTTTCTTGTTATTTTTAGATGAAGTCTAATATGGGTATTTTGGGGTGTTTCAGGTGAATTATTGAATCAAGGCGGAAAATGGAATTTTTCCAGTTCTCGCCGCGACGAAGAAGTTTCTTCGCCGCGGCAAAGCACATTTTGAAAAATTGGGAATTCAAAAAGTCCTAGACTTCGCCACAGCGAAGTATCTATTTCGCCGAGGCGATGCGCCTCTGTATTTTTTCGCCACGGTGAAGAATTTTGTTTTGCCGCTGCGAAGCAAGTTGGGCAAAAATCACTAAGGGAAAATTCGCCGCGGTGAAGAAAGTTCTTCGCCGAGGCGATGCGCTTCTCTAATTTTTCGCCGCTGTGAAGAATTTTTCTTCGTCGCGGCATCAATTGGGTTAGGATTCTAGGGTTTTAAAGTGAAGAACTTCGCTGCGGCAAAGATTGTTCTTCGCTGCAGCGAAACCTGGTTTTTATAAATACTTATCACGACCTTTCATTTTTCGCGAAACTTCTCAAACACATTCGAGAGAAAATTTTTCCTACTTCAATCCAGAGCCTTCCCAGTGATTTCCCAAAAAAATTTCTCACTCCTTAACCTTTCTAAACACCAAAACAACTCATTCTAACAAAGATTTTTGCGAAAAATTAAAGAAATTTGTAGGTTCAAGAATTTGGGGGTTTTGCAATCTCGGCTGATTTTGACTACATTGGTGGTGAATACTCCCTAGTTTTTCCAAACCAGGGCGAGGGAGTTACCTTTCCCACATCTCATTACAGCTTTGTGCACTCGAGCAGGAATCGAGGTATATGATGATGAGCCACTTATCCATGCTGCCCCAGTTATCGACTCAGACTATTATCACAAGCATTTGGAACGTCCAGACGATAAGCAACCAAGCGTAGGGACAAAACGATAGAGAACCACACAAGGCGCTACCACATCATCCAGCTCCATAGCTACTATGAGGGAAATGATGCAGCAGATGATGGGTCAGATGAAACGGATGGCAAAACGTCAAGAGTGGCTTGCGAGCAGACCCAGATGATGTATGACATGCAGAAAAGTAGCTTCACCAAGCTCAACGTTGATACTTCAGAATTCCAATGGGCTGACTGGGATTCAGATGAGTGGATGGGTTCTGACTCAGAAGAGGACGATGCCAAGGGAGATGAGGAGGCCGAAGAATGAGCACCTATTTTTGTTTGTTTTAGTTGTTTTTGTATTTCATTTCGAACATTGAACTAAATTGATACTTTTTGTTTTGGATTGTTTAATTTTTGTTTTAATTTCGTAGTTGATGTAAAGACGAGATTAGGGTTGTAATATTTTCATATTAGTCAGTGAATTTTTCTAACACAGTGGACACCACAGTATTCAATTGTTTTTACAGATTTTGGTGATGAAAAAGTCAAGGACCGAGTGTGCATACTGTTGAGCGAAACTTCAACTTCACGGATTAAGCAGGGAATTATCTCGTACCTTTATCAATTTTGTTTTTCTATTCCTAATTTGTGCATAATGTGACATTGGTGACAATGTCATCTTTAGTTTAGGGGTAGGAAAAATTTGAGAATTTTTGGACTTTTGTTTATTTTATTTGGTTTTGTTGTGTATGCCAATGATGAATTGTATAAATCAATGATGAGAATAGGGTTGTTGGGATTTTATTGTTGAAAAATGTTAAGCATTGCTTCAAGTATATGTTGATTTACTGAATTTTGATTGAGGTTTGTTGAGTGGTTCAACCACCATTTTCATTTATTTATGCATGCTTAGATTCATTTTATGTGGTTAGGTAAAGTTTTGATAATGCTGGTGGACTCTAGAACCTAGTAGAGAAGTGCTTGAGGCTGAATTCTAGGAATAGACACTGTTGAGGATTTAGGCATTTTTCGGAACGTTTGAGCCTTTCCAGCCAACCCACGAATGAATTTTTCCCTAGTCACCCCGTTTGAGCCTTATGAGATTATCATTGCTTTTTATTCCCTTGCAAACCAAAAATTGTCCAATCCAATTACCCTAAACACATAATCATACCCTTTAGGAGAATTTTGGACCTAATGCAAACACAAGGAACTTGAAGAGTTGTGTGAATGAACTAAAAGAATAGTTTAGGGGTTGTGAGAAGGGCAAGAAGAATAAGAGAGGTAATTAACCTCAATTTGATTTTTGTTATTTTCAAAAAAAAAAAAAAAAAAAAAAAAAAATTATCTATTTTTCTATGTCGAGAATTGCATTGCAATAGCAAAAATAAGAATTGTTCATGGTTGAAGGTTGTTAAATGGTTGACATTTTGAGTGATGGTTGATAAATGAAGTGGGAGTTAGATTCAGTCGTAGTGTTTGCTTTAAGGAAACCAAGTTCTCTTGTTTGTTTATCCTTTCCTTTCCTTTGGAGCCCACTACCTGAGCCTAACGTTACAAGCTTGCAAAGACCTTTTGATTCTTAGCGATGTGTAATCCTCATTAGTGGAGAGTAGTTCGATATTTAGGCTTATGGAGTCTGCCACCATTTGATAAATTTTGCATGTCTGCATAAAATAATCCGGGAAGTCGGAAGGTGGATTGAAGTGGGGATCATCTATTTGGGGAACCAATAGAGAAAGATAGTCGATGCAACTTATAACTTCTTGGAGTGTTGAACATTTCTCTAGTAATAATTTTTCAACAACCTTTGAGACTTGTATAAATTCTAGGCAATTCGTATGTTGAGTTGAGTCTAATTTTTGTTTGTTCATTTCCATTTTTATTGTGTCGTGTTTTGGTTGTTTTTTTGTTTTCTTTCTTTGAGTTTTGTACCTGATGCTCGGGCCTGAGCATGTCTTTAGTTTGGGGGTATTTGATAATCCGAGGATTATACTGTTTTATTTAGGCTTTTAGGCCGGATTTTAGATACTTCTTAGTTCATTTATGCCTGAATTTCTACTTAATTCTTTATATTTTGTGTTTCAGGCAAAAATGGACATTTTGTGTTTCAAGCCAAAATGGACATTTTGAGCAAATAATGAGCGAATTGGAGTTTTTGGACTCAGAAGTAAGCGGATCTCAGATGTTGGGAGAGTTCTGAAGCAGAGTAAAGCACTATGAAGCTTGTTCCCATGGGAGAGCATCGAAGATCGAATATTTAAGCAAAGAAGCAAGCGGAGGGCAATTCTATAATTTCAGAATTCTTCATGAAGATTCGCCGCGGCGAAGTTTGTTCTTCGCCGTAGCAAAATGAGTTACGCACAAGAGTTAATTTTACTTCGTCGCCGTGGGAGATTCCTTATTCGTCGCAGCGAAGTCTGCAAATTTCAGTTTCTTTAAAACGCACAGTTTCATTTTAGGCAAAGTTTTAGGTTTTTCGGCGAAGTATAAAAGCAAAACTTTGCCATTTTGAGGAAGGTCGTGTTTTTCTTAGTCTAGGGCAGCTTATTTTCATCTTCCTTAGTTTAGATTTGACGAATTTTTGGGTTGAAAAGTGAGAAGATTTGGGATTGAATCTGGTGGATTCTTCAACTAGGGGAGATCTCTTGTCTTTTCTCTCATTTCAATATGTTGAACCTTGAGTTTATTGTTTTTCTTGTTTGTTGTGTTGAATTAGCTATGAACTAACCCATTTTGGGTTAGGGTTTTGATGTAATTCGGATTTCCATGGATTGAGTTATTGATTTTTGTTATTTTCATATGCTATTGCATGGTTTGTGTGGTTATTCTGATTTTACTGCTTTTATTTGATGAACATGATGAGATTGAGAAATGAGTCATGTTAAGCTTCTTGGGTAATCACCATTGTAGTATTGAATGCTAGAGATAGATTTAAGAATCAATGAAATCAATCTAGGATTCCATGTGCTTAATGAGCTAAGAACTATTAACCTTCAAATTGTTGGGTGCGGAAATTTAATAGGGAAAAGTAGGAAAATATAGCCCGAGAAGGTATGTTTTACAATTTGGAGAATTCGATTTACAATCAGTGCATGTGAATATGGAAATAGCATAATCTGTAGGTTTAATCCATAGAGTCCGAATGAAGTCAAAACCTTACCCGTTTGTTTAAATTGATATTACCTTGTTTTTAATCTTGCTTTCATAATTTAGCTTTGAGCATTTATCAATTTTTGTTTTAGTTTTAAGTTTAATTTTCTCCTATTAATCCAAACAAATTTGATTGCTCCAACTTGAAAACAGTAGAAAACTTAATGCTTAGCAACCAATCCTCGTGGGAACGATACTCACTCATCACTTTATTACTTTGTGCGACTAGTGCACTTGCTATTTATGCATGTTGTAGTAACAATGCATCACATAGCGCATCTCGTTGAGATGTTCGACATCCTCCAGAAGTACAAAATGAAGCTCAATCCTTTCAAATGCTCATTTGGGGTACCCTCAGGAAACTTTCTGGGATACATGGTAAACCAGAGGGGAATAGAGATCAACCTTGAGAAAATCTAAGCTCTCCTCGACATGAAAAGCCCGACCAACCGAAAATAGGTTCAAAGTCTCAATGGGCGAATAGCGGCACTTAGTTGCTTCATATCGAGAGCAACATATCGCTGTTTGCTATTCTTCAACATCCTTAAGGCTAATAAGAAGTTTGAGTGGACTCCTGAGTGCGAACAGGCATTTCAGAGCATTAAAGAGCACCTTGGAAAACCATCTCTTCTGTCCAAGCCTCTCCCGAGGGAAGTTTTCCTGCTGTATTTGTCCGTTTCTCAGTATGCGGTTAGTGCAGCTTTAGTTCGGGAAGAGAACAGAGTTCAATGGCTAGTTTATTACTCAAGCAAGCGTCTGTTGGATGTAGAGATGCGGTATCCAGAAATGGAGCGATTGGTTTATGCCTTGCTGATCCCCTCCAGAAAGTTACGACCTTACTTCCATGCCCACACAATCCATGTAATGACTAGTTACCTACTCAAGGAAGTCTTCCAGAAGCCCGAGGCATTGGGTAAATTGCTCAAGTAGGCCATGGAACTAAGTCAGTTTGATCTGCAGTATAGACTGAAAGCAACCATCAAAAGGCAGGTTGTTGTCAATTTCATCTCAGAATTCTCATATCAGCTGATAAAGGAATCAGAGCAACAAGCTAGTGAAGTCACCTAGGAAACTATTCAGAACCTGTCGACTTGGAGCCTGTATGTCGATGGATCATCGAATAGGAAAATGGCCTGGGCAGGCCTTCTCCTCCTGAGTCCCGAAGGGACTCGCATTCATGGCGTCCTTTGCTTCGGGTTCAAAGTGACTAACAATGAGGCCGAATATAAAGCTTTGCTCGCTAGATTGCGGTTGGCAAGAGAAATGGGATCAACCGCGATCAACATTCATAGCAACTCCATGTTGGTTGTCAACCAGATTTTGTTAGAATATCAGGCCAAGGAAGAAAACATGATCGGTTATTTGAAGAAAGCTAAGGCTGCACTCGAGCCGTTTAAGCACTTCACGATCACACAAATTCCTAGGGACAACAATTCTGTCGCGAACGCCTTGGCAAAGATAGCTTCATCGCTGGACTCGAACGCGCTAGAGAGCATTCCTGTTTGATTCATAGAGGCTCCCAATATCAGTTTGCCCGAACAGGCCATGAATGTAACTGAACTAGTCTCCTCGATGACCCCCCATCATTCAGTATCTCCAAGATGGGATCTTGCCCAACGACAAGGTCGAGGCAAGAACCCTACGAACAAGAGCTGCTTGTTACACACTCATACAAGATCAGTTGTACAAGCGAGGGTTTAGCGCCCTTCTTCTCCGATATGTAACCGATGAAGAAGCAGATTATATCATGAGGGAGATACATGAAGGAATCTCCGAAAATCACACGGCTGCACGATCCCTCGCCAACAAGGTTGTTCGTCAAGGGTATTACTGGCCTCTGATTCAAGAAAACACCTACAACTTTGTTAAAACGTGTGACAAATGTCAGCAGTTCACAAACGTACCGCGAGCTCCTTCCCACTAGCTGGTAACCATGTCCAGCCTCTGGCCATTTTCTATGTGGGGAATCGATCTCATCGGATCCATGCCAGTTGGTAAAGAGGGAGTCAAGTATGCGTAGTCGCGGTAGACTATTTCACCAAGTGGGTCGAAGCAGAGCCATTGGCCGCGATCACCACTAAAAAGCTCAAGGACTTTGTCTTCAAAAATATTATGTGCCGCTATGGGATTCCTTATACCCTTATCTTTGATAATGGGAAGCAGTTCGATAATGAGGAGTTTAAGCAGTTTTGAGACGAGCTAGGTATCTATAAGAAATTTGCCTCTGTCGCAAGGCCGCAAGCAAATGGTCAAGTTGAAGCTGTCAACAAAACCATCAAGCACATTCTGAAGGCCAAACTTGGTGCAGCTAAGGGAAATTGGGCCGACGATGTTCTTGAAGTTCTGTGGGCATACAGGACAACTTCGAGAACCTCTACCTTAAAAACCCCTTTTTCGCTAGCATATGGCTGCGAAACAATGATCCCTGTGGAGGTAGGGACCAGTTCACTTCGGAGGGACTTGTTCAACGAAACAGACAATGAAGTGCTTATGCGTGCAAATCTGGACCTAGTTAAAGAACATCGCAGCAAGGCTCAACTAAGAATAGCGACCTATCAGCAACGCGCGAAAAGGTTCTTCTACTCTAAGGTCAGAAGAAGAGACTTCCAGGTCGACGACCTTGTTTTAAAGGAAGTCCTTCTCGGTACTAGAGAACCAAGTGCGGGAGTTTTGGGACCAAACTGAGAGGGCCCATACCGCATCGCCAAAGTGATAAGACCGCAGACTTATCATCTCAAAAGGTTGAATGGCTCCGAAGTACCGCGAGCTTGGAATGCTGAACATCTCCGACCATATTATCAGTAATTCCGAGCTTAATTTTTCCTTGTAAAGATTTTACTTTTCTTAAACTTTGTAAATAACAAGTGTATAATTCCGTCCTTTTGCAATTATTTTCCCATGTGTACAATTCTGTTTGCATAGACTTGTTCCAATGTTATTGTAAACTGTTAGAATGCGATCTCATGTATAACATATAGGGTACGAAAATTGTAAGTACTCATGAAAGATTAAGAAAGACATGTATTTATTCATTGATAAAAGGGAAAGTACATAAGCGAGTAGGAAAAAGACTGCAAAAGCAGATCATCAATCCTCGTCCCCGGGTTCCGGAGGGGCGACCTCAACATCCTCAAGCTGGTCGCGAACCACCTGATCGGGTCCGAGCTCCTCATCCTCGGCCCACGCCATGAAAGCAAGTTCATCCTGGTACTCGTTGGGGAGGTCGGACAGGTCCATAATAGGGTTCTTCGACCGAAGGGCAAAGATGGACTGAATCTCCTATTCTATAGCCCTCCTCTCGATCTCTGCCTCCTGCTGCTGCATCTCCATGGTTAGCAAAGTGGCCCAACTATGAGTGAATTGGAGCTCGACCTCAAGCGCCGACCATTGCTTCTCAATGGTCTCCCACAGCTTGCCCCTTTCCCGCTCTGCTCTTAAGTCCCGCTTTGCTCTTAAGTCCTGCTAGGAGGTCGTTTTCAGCTCTTAGTCTTTCTCGCCAGCCTCTCTGGTGAATCTGGCTAGTGTCCTCTAAAGCTCCTTTATCTCTTTTCCGTGCTTCTCCAGCTCGGCCTTCTGAAAGTCCACCGTGCGAAGTACAACATCCCTTTTGAACAAATGCTGATTCGCCTGAACGATGGACGAGTCTCTGCCTGCTCCTGCGGCCTTTTGTTCCCTCTTGAGCTGTGCATTCTCTTCCCTCAAGAAAGCCCCTTTCAACCGAACCTTCTGTAGGGACAGGTGCATGGAAAGCAGGGCCTACGTAACGAAGAGAATAAAGAGTTAGTCCTTCCTACTAAAAAGCAAATATAAGTCCTCACCGAGGACAAGTCATTTACCTTACTCAAGTGCTGGAAGGACGTGGACATCAGGTCCATGGGGTTGGAGGCCACGAACTGCTCGAATACCTCCACGAGCCCGCACTCTAGCAGGGTAAAAACCACCGGCTGCAGGTGATCCGGAAGTTACCCATCGAGTCCAGCACGGGTGTGTCTATGCCCCTAGCAGTTAGAGTTCCCTCCATTCACTCCTTGCCTGACCTCTTCCCGGAGACTACGACCTCCCTTTACCTTTTTTCTGGACCCTCGGGGGCAATGGAGATGCCGATCGTGCCCCTAGGTGGCCCTCCCGAGCGGAACGCTTGGTAAGGCTGCAATCTCTCAGGCTGAATGTCTAAAGCCTCTATTTCAGACTTCGACTCCTCGGTCAGAATTTGCTTCCTCTTCTTGGGGCCTCTGCAGTCGTTTTACTGCTTGAGCGAGTAGCCAGAAGGCTGGGAGGAGCCCGCCCATGTCAGCCGGAGCCCCCGCCAATGTCTCTCGATGGGAGGGGAGCGGGAGCGCCTCCAGCCCGGTTCGTTCTGGCACCGAATCGGGGGAAGGCAAATTTCCTTGGTCGCGACGATCTAGACACCCTTGGAGGCATGGTTGTTGCATGTGAACATCATTAGCAAAACAGTTTGTTGCATGAAAAATCTAAAAATAAGCCAAGGTTACGAAGCTTACTCGATATGGTCTCTAGGGTCACTTCAGAGTTGAAGAAACCGTACTTCCATAAATTTGCGGTTGTCACGAGCAATCTTGCGTCACGACTCTCTTCGTGCAGAAAGCCAAAGGTAGCGATCCTGTCTGGATCCTCGAGGAGCGTTAACCTAGTCGTTTTGTTAACTGCGAAGAGACAAAGAGCTCGTTAGCAAAAAAGAAATGTAAGTTCGCAAACTCAAAAGAAAGGAAAACCTACTCGACTTCTGAAAATGGCAAATGCCATCATGACAAAAGAAAAAGAACTTCGTCTCGTATGCCCTTACGTTGCTCGGGTAACTATGTATTCTCACTTCGATGGTAGGTCGCTTGGAGAGATAGTAGGAATCCTTGTCTTTACTCTTTTCAAAATGTATGAGCAACCGAGCTCTAGTGCGGTTAGCTCGCCCAATCTGTTTTTGCCGCATGCGATGTACATAGTCACGGCTATCATATATGCATTTAGCGTGAGCTGTAGTGGTGCGATCCCGAAATGATCGAGGACCGACTTGACAAAAGGGTGGAAAGGGATCAACCCTCCACTGTTGAATATGTTCTCAGAGATCGCTGCCATCCCTCGTGGTGGACTCCGAGCTGTGTGTACCCTATCTCAGAAGACCTCCATGCTGAGAGCATATTGGTCTACCACCCTCTGAATCTCCTTGGCGGTAATTATCGACAAGATCTCTTGAGGGGGACCCGCAAGAGCATCCTACACAGCCGAACTGGTCCCCTCCTCAATTCTAGGTCATTGAGGAGTCCATTCTATTATGGTTTGAAAAAGCAACATGCAGGGAATCATTTAGTCCTCGTACATTTTTTCGTATGATGACGTGGAGGAGAGCAAAAAGTTTCCTCCCTTAAACCTTAGAAAAACCCTAACATAATACTTTTAGAGCCACCATCGAATGGCTCAAACCCAAGGAGAATATTCCATCTCCGATTAACTAACGGCAGACCATCGTCGCATCGCAACTATTGAAAGCAAGAAATACTAATAAAGGTGGCAAAGAAATCATCTTTACCTCTCGGAATGAAAAGATGAATCCTCCTGCTTCGAATGTCAAGCGCGCACCAGCCTGATAGACAAAGAATTAAGGCTCACAAAATTTTTTGCTCTCTTTGAGAAGGTGAGTATTGTGGCATTGCCTGAAGTGAGCTTGGGGTTTTAAAGTGAAATAAGCGGTGCTTTGGTTTCCCGAAGTCAAACGATGTTTGGGCGAAAAACGTATTTGACCATTGATCGCAACCACGTGTCGTGAATCAACGAAAAAGAGCGATCGTCACGCTTCGAGAAACCAAATCATCATTTTCTTCCGTTGAAACGCTCAAGCGATGGCACGTTTTCCTTCTTCCATATTAAATGCTCCCACATCCACATTTAATGCTCCGGTAGGGAATGTCGTTTCAACATGGCTGACACTTATTACGCACAGGACACGTCTGTCAAAGCAAAAAATATTTCATTGAATGTGTCAGCTACAAAAGTGCAATAGATAACATCTGAAGAGGTTGTTATATAGAACACTCTTCGTCTTATGTCAGTCGCGAAGCGACGTGACTCTTCGATCTTGTTTTATGTCAGTTGCAAAGCGACGCGATTCCTCGTCTTCAGCAAAAAACTCCGCTAAGTGCAATAAGGTCGCGGACCTTGGTCGAGGATCTCGGTCGAAAACCAGTCATCGTTATGGCACTAAACATGGTTTAAGAATAGGTCGCTAACCCTAAGAGTAAGCCATTTCAGGTCGCCTATATGGAAACGTTTCTTCGACCTCTTTGCAGTCAGGTTGGATCGACCAGTATCTCTTCAAACGCATCAAATCAAGGCATAATATGTAGTTTCCAAAGTTCAATTCTCAAACCTTAAAAACTAAGGGAGTTCTGTTATGCCTGGAAAAGTAGGGCTGACGCAGAGCCCTCTCAGCGTAAGTGGTCAGAGCTTAGGGAAGTCTTGTAGCCGTCTAGACGCAGCCACGCGCACGACGCGCGCAAGATGCTCTTACCAAAGGCAAAGAGGTGTGCGCTAGGCTGGTGAAAGGCTGGAGGCAATCCACGTGTCCAATCCCTGCAAGAGTTAAGTAAATCACTCGAGCAGGTCAGCAACGGACGCAAGGAAGGATTTGCACGGTAATCTGACCCACTCCCTGATTTAGTAATCATTACCTCAATTCATCCCACTATAAATAGAGGGATCCTCTCCCGTTTGTGGGATTAGCTAAGTTCTCTCTAGAATAGCATATACATACGCTGTCTCTCTCTCTCTCCCTCTCTTGTAAACTCTTGTAAGTCAGCTCACTGAATGCGACCTGACCTCGTATATTAATACGATACCAGTGGACGTAGGATTCGCTTACTTAAGCATCCGAACCACTTTAAACACTGTTCTTCATCTTCTATTCAGTTCAATACCCCCTGTACACGTGTGTCTTTTGAGTCAACTCAACATTTTCCACGTGCGTTTAGTTAGTGTCAAAATCACGCATTAACAATATATATATATATATATATATATATATATATATATATATATATATATATATATATATATATATATATATATAGAGAGAGAGAGAGAGAGAGAGAGAGAGAGAGAGTCATTCTCTAGTTAGGATGTCTTGATATAAATTTGGTCAGAACTATCGTGCGCCACCCGCTGTCGTGATTGTGTGTGTTTGGCTGAGAGATTGTTGGATTTTGGAAAGTTATTGTGTTTGTTTTGACTGTCGATTGGAATTGATTGAGGGTGGTTTGATTGATTAAAAAAATTAGACTAGATAGAGGTGGTATTGTTGGTGGTGGTGGAGGTGGTGGAGTTTATGGTGGGCCATGATGAAGGCCAAGAAAAGAACAGAAGAAGAAGAGAGAATGATATTTTTATTTTCATAATAAATATCATTGTATTTAACAGAAATTATTAACGGAACATAATGTTTGAATAATAAAGTTATATTTTGAAACTTTTCGAGTTGGAAAGTGTCATTAGGCCACTATTTGGAAGAGAAAAAGTTATTTACTCTTTATAAAAATGAAACTTTTGAGGTTTATGTAATTATACCAAAACATTTAATATTCATAATAATTATATTGTGCCTGTTAAACTATTGATTCCTTTTTCTTTTTTTCTTTTTTATTTCAGCTTTAAATTTTTTATGTATTCTTAAGTCTAATTATATAAGTTTATCTTTTATATTGCTTTTTTTATTTCATTAAACTATTATCAATCTCTCTCTCTCTTTTAAAAAATAATATTTTAATTTGGTATAAAATCCGGTTAAGGGAGTTTAAATAAATCCATCTATATGTATTTATAATTTAGTTTTCATTTTCTTTCCTTATTATTTTTATTTGTTATTCTACCTCAAACTAAATATTGATATGGCAATGGTTACTAGAATAAAACAAATTTGAAGAATTCATGCATTTTATACTAAAGAAAATTACGAATATGATATTTTATAGCATTAATAAAAAAAAAAATTATGTAATGTGTTGTTGATGCCAAAATTCGCACCACACAAAATTTACAATCTTGTTCTGAGACCACGTTGACCTCCTACTTTGCTTGAGAATGAAATGCTCAGCTATCACAATAGCAAAATAAAAGGATTCCTATGACTAAGCAAGATTAGAAACAATATGGGAGGCCAAATATGTTAGGATTATTTTAGAATTAGATAAGTGTGTTAAGTCTTTTATTATTATCTTTTATAATAATATTATTATCTTATTAGGATAGAATTAGGATTATGTTATTATCTCTTTATAATTAGAGTCCTTTTGAGAGTCAATAGAATCAAGTGTAAAGCTATATAGTAGCCTAAATCTAGATTGTGGGAATCAATAAAGAATTTTGTCAACTAATCTTTCTATCTCTTATTTTTGGAGGTCTCTATTCCTCATATAAACAGATCCTATCCCAAACCCTATTATTGGTGCTCTCGTTCCCTAGTTATGGCTGAAGGCACTCGCTTGCGTCTTTTGGATGAGCAATTGCTAAAAATTATGGCTCTACAATCTGCCCAGGCAAAGACTCTCACTTCTTTAACAGAGAAATTGGAAGTTTTGACAGTTGGTTTTCAAGATGTTACTTTGCAGATTTCAACTCTAAACAACAAGTTTGATCAAACCTGCCAGCAAAACCAACAACAAAACCAACATTCCGGTGAATCATCTTCAGATTTGACCAGGCAAGGAGGATCGACTTCTGGGAGTTTTTTTCCCAAGTCTTTCCGTTTAGAAGTCCCTCGTTTTGATGGCATCGAGTCACATGGATGGAGGTTTAAAGCTGAGCCATTCTTGGATTACCATAATATCTCTACTGAGCAACGATTGACGATCTCTTCCTTCCACATGGATGGGCCAGCTCTCTCCTGGTATCGCTGGATGCATTCCAATGGGCAGATCCATTCTTGGCATTCTTTTCTATAGGATTTAGATGTTCGTTTTGGGCCTTCGGAATTTGTGGATTACCAAGGGTAGTTGGCAAAACTTACTCAAACAGGTTCTGTAGTCGCTTATCAAACAAAATTTAAGGAACTCTCTAATCAAGTTTCTGGCCTTCTAGGTACGTTCCTTCTAAATTGCTTTGTATCAGGGATCAAACTAGAAATCTGAAGGGAGGTGCAGTCTTTTCGACCTCACACCCTCAACCATGCCATGAGTCTTGCTTGCTTACAGGAGGACAAGCTTTAGGATCTACACCTATATTTGCATTATGTCGACCCCGTATCTTGCGATCCTAGTAAATCAACTCCTAATGTTCCTTTAGTGCATCAAACCCTTTTGCCTACTCCAAACAAATTCGATTCCTTGCCTGTTAAATGACTCACAACAACACAAATGCAAGAACGACGCAACAAAGGTTTGTGCTATAATTGCGATGAGCGCTTCACCCTAGGCATCGCTGCACGACCAAGTTCTTTCTCTTGTTGATGGAGGAGGATGATGATGAGCACGAGGATGAACCGGGATAACTGCTGTTGATGATGTCGTACCTTACAACCTTGAGGACAAGGTTGAGGCGAAGGGGAAGGCAATGTTAGGATTATTTTAGAATTAGGATAAGTGTGTTAAGTCTTTTCTTATTATCTTTTATAATTATGTTAAGTCTTTTATAATTATATTATTATCTTATTAGGGTAAAATTAGAATTATCTTATTATCCCTTTATAATTAAAGTCCTTTTAAGACTTATTATCCCTTTATAATTAGAGTCATTTTGGGAGTCAATAGAGTCAAGTGTAAGGCTATATAATAGCCTTAATCTAGATTGTGGGAATCAATAAAGAATTTTGTCAACTAATCTTTCTATCTCTTGTTCTTGGAGGTCTCTGTTCCTCATATAAACAGATCTTATCCCAAACCCTACCAAAATAGGATGTGGTCAGCATCAATCTGGAATGCTCAAATGAGAGACTTTTTCAAATATGAATTAGTGTAATCATCCAATTCCTTTAGCCTTCTTTATATAACGAAGTAGAAAGAGTATTAGTGGGGTTGGTAGAGATCCAAGCTTTTGGCATCCTTAGTTTGAGTATTTGTAGAAGGTTGGAGCCTTGGAGGTATGAGAATGTGAGGAAATTTATTACTTGATAAACTTTCAACCTACTATTCGGATTTGAAACAACGCATTCTCTCTTAAATTGCGTATCTCATAAATTAAATATCAGCTTCCCAATAAATGGAAATTTTATTGGCTTGACTACAACCATACTTACTACCTACCTCAATTTAATTGCCCTTCTAGAGCTTCCCTTTCACTTTACTATGTAATAGCCGTTAGGTCTATTTATTAATGTTAGCCTTAAAACTTTATAACACTTATTACAAAGTTCATACTAATTTAAGTTAGATAATATAATTCAATTTACCATTAAATATTTTTGCAACACTAGTAGTATAGACTTTTGGATTTTTGGCAGTGTTCTAGACAAATTCAAGATTTTAAATAATTTATTAGGAATAAGGCAGTGCTAAACATGTTAATTTAGAGAATATGTAGTTCTATTATATTCGCATTATTTTTTATAAGAATTTTGGGCATAAATAAATTATTAAAATTGAAAAAAAAAATCAATAATTAAATACCTAAAAAGGAACACTACTCCTATAATAAAACAAGATAATAAATAATAATAATAATAATGAAGGAATAAGGGCTACTTGGCAAAATCATACCCAAATAACTTAAACACAATATAAACTAGCCAGCTACTTCTAGTTTATATATGTCATGTCCTTTCTGTGGTTGGTAACTCTATCAAGTGAACTACACAACTCCACGTTACTTCAAGTGGGATCATCAAATTTCATTATGAGGGAAGAAAGTCTTTTTTTTTTTTAATTTAATTTAAGGTTTTATTTCTTCTCTCTTCGGTTTCATTTATAAAATTGCTCACGTGATTTCCTCTCTCTCAATTCTACTGGAGTTTTATTAGTAATATTAATCTCCTCGATTTGATAAAATAACAAATATCCCCCTAAAGTTTTGAAAATAACAATTTTTTATTATTATTAAGTTTTAAATATTAAAATAAACAGTAAAAATGCAATTTAGTAATATTTATTAACTCCTAATAATATAAATTTTACCAATTCATTAACAAAAAGGGGATTTTTGTTATTTCATAAACCCTTGGGGGTTTATGTTTAACTCTTTATTATATAACCCAAACCATACCTCATATTTGTATCCCACCAAATAGAAGAAAATTAGTCACTTAGAAAATGGATTTACAAAGAGTCCAAGCAATTGCCTCATTATCTTTCTCAAAGGATACTATTCCTGCTGAGTTCATTAGACCTGAGAAAGAGCAGCCTGCAATCACTACATATCATGGGCCAGTGCCTGAAATTCCCACCATTGATCTCAACGATCCCTGCGAAGAGAATCTCGTTCGTTTAATAGCCAAAGCTAGCCGGGAATGGGGGATTTTTCAGGTGGTGAACCATGGAATTCCTAGTGATGTTATAAGAAAATTACAGGCTGCAGGGAAAGAGTTCTTTGAGCTCCCACAGGAAGAAAAAGAAGTTTATGCAAAGCCGCCGGGAGCTCAAACTGTTGAAGGCTATGGAAGCAAACTTCAAAAAGAAGTTGAAGGAAAGAAGGCTTGGGTGGATCATTTGTTCCATAAGATTTGGCCTCCTTCTTCTATCAACTACCAATATTGGCCTAAAAATCCTCCTTCTTACAGGTAATTTGGTAAACAATTATAAGTTAATTATCAACTTAATGTGGATTAAACGTAGATCTACTTTTTTTTTAATTTATATTGGATTTACATTTGCGTAAGTGACATGTCTCATAAAAAACTGCTGTCCTTTGTCCACATCTTTAGGTAGACCAAAAATGTCTCCGCCAATTTTAATGTTAAATATATAAGTCTAATATTAAAATTGGTGATGATGCAGGGATGCTAACGAGGAGTACGCAAAATACATGAAAGAGGTGGTAGATAAGTTGTTCAAAACTCTTTCATTAGGGTTGGCTGTTGAAGGGCATGTGTTAAAAGAAGCATCTGGTGGTGAAGATATTGAATATATGCTTAAAATAAATTATTACCCACCATGTCCTCGTCCTGATCTCGCTCTTGGTGTTGTCCCTCACACTGATCTTTCCACCATCACCATTCTTGTTCCTAATGATGTCCCTGGACTCCAAGTCTTCAAGGATGACCGTTGGATCGACGCCAAATACATCCCCAATGCTCTTATTGTTCATATCGGTGATCAGATTGAGGTAATTCATTCATTAAATTCTTCCTAAGTTTGATACTAATTGTAACCTAAAAAAAAAAAAATTAATTTTATGTAATTTAATGAACTCAATTAATGTATCTTAAGGATTACGTTGGACCCCTAAAGTTTAATCAAATAACAATATTTTCCCTAATCATAAATAACATAAATCACCCTGTTGTTAGTGTTCCATCAAAATTTATAACATTATGAATTAATGAATATTTACTTAATTACAACTCTTCCGTTTATTTTAACCCCAAAACTTAACAACATGAAGATTTTTATGGAGAGATATTTGTTATTTAATTATATCTAAAAGGGATTATTGTTATAAACTCCTAATTATAAGAAAACTAATGGTAAATTAAATTTAATAACTAAAGGATGTTATTAGTCAATCTCAATCCAAACAATAAGGCTACAGAGATAGCAACTTTTTGACTCTCAGAAAACAGGTGTGTTTCATTTTCTCATATGATATTGCTTGTTATGAAACGTATTCGCAAATAAAAAATACCCTAATTAGGGTTTTTTGATTATCTTATAATTTTAAAAAGTGACCTCATAAAGAACAGTGAAATAAACCCCTCAGAAAATAGTAATTAGAGTGATTGAAAAGTTGAGATAATTATTGATTTAATGAATAAGAGAATTGGAAATGGTGGGTGCAGATTCTCAGCAATGGAGTATACAAGGCAGTGCTACACAGAACAACAGTGAACAAGGAGAAGACAAGGATGTCATGGCCAGTATTTTTAGAGCCACCAGGGGACTTTGTGGTTGGTCCACTTCCTCAACTTGTTGGAGAAGACAATCCACCTAAATACAAGGCCAAGATATTTAAGGACTATATTTATTGCAAACTTAATAAAATTCCCCAGTAGTTTCTTTATTCTTTTTTTTTTTTTTTAATTAATTAAGTTCATCAATAAGCCACATATTTATTATGTGCCTAGTAGCTATGTCGTATGTTTTCTGATGTTTCTGGATTTGAATCTGATCATGCATCGTCTTATATTGTTGGAGTTGTTTATTTGTTTGTTTTTTTAATACAACATAAAATTATATGTAAAAAATAAATTATAAATCTTATAGTCTATCAAATTCTTTAAATAAAACACTACATTCCCTTATTCCTTATATTATATTGTAAAAAAGGTAAATTTTTCTAATATTATTACTTCGTGTCTCCTTCAAACTAAGAGATAACTCCTTTTCCATTCTTGTGGTTTCAGTTTATTTGTTTAAGGACAATTGTTTTCTATATTATTTTTTGTTTTTATCGTTTCCAAATACTATTCCTTTTATTTGTTAAACTAATAAAAGTTTTGTTGACTGTTAGTTACCTTTTAAATTTGTACTAAAATGATAAAAATGCCCTTTTTAGAAAATGATGAAAAATAACTTACACATATAGAACAAGACTAAACAAACACATTGAGCACTACAAACTAAAATTAAAATTAGAAAAGGAAAAAGCACATTAATTTTGAATTTCTAATGTATAATGCGTTTATTTATTTTAATTTGTAATATATAATGCGTTTTTCTAATTGTAATTTGTAATTATCCTCTACAAATTAAAACTAAAAAAAAAACACATTGTACTCTACAAATTCAACATATTTAATTAATTTTTATTTTCTAATGCGTAACGCGTTTATTTATTTAATTTTGTAATGTATAAATGTGTAATTTTGTTATTATATATATATATATGTGTGTGTGTGTGTACAAAATTTTATTGGACATTTTTTATAAATGCATTCTTGTACCAATGTATTATAAAGTTCTAATAATTTCAAAAGATGAGCATTTTTTGCCATTTCAATTCAAATTTAAAAGGTAACTAACAGTCAAACAACCTTTTATCAAGTAAAGGATTAAAAGAGTAGTATGTTAAAACAACAAGGACCAAAATTTTGAAAAACTGTCCTTTATTAAGTTGAAACCAAGGGATGAAAAAGGAATTATCTCTTTCAACCAATAAAGATAAAGTTCAATTTCCTGTGAGCAATTTTCCTACGAATAGGGTTGTTTTTGAGTCGAGTCAACCGTGTTTTCGGCTAAAAGAGCTCGGCTTGAAAAAAGAGAAGATGAGTTTGAGTTCGAGTCTAGCGGAATGAGCCGCTGATTTCCTGGCTCGGCACAAACTCTTTAAAGGGGAGAGGGGATTCGAGCTTGGCTCGTGAGCCGACTTAACAAGCCGACTTTGAGCTGGCTCGGTAGCCAATAGCAAAACAGTGGCACAGGACTTTTGTTTCTTCTTTAACCAAAAAAATAAGGCGAAAAAGTTCAAATATGCATTTTATATTTCACCTTTTTCAGACCACAAAAATAAAAAAGCCAATACAAAAACAACAACACTACGGACACCGAAAAAATTACACCGAAATTGTGTACCGGCCTACATGTATCAGTCACGTGAATTTTTCTTCAATTCTTTTCTAGTGAACGCCGTCCAAAAAATTTGGACGCCCGTTCACTCACATGGACCCCCGTCCATATTATATGGACGGGGGTCCATATACCAGGGACGGGTATCCCCATTTAAAGGACGCCCGTCCCTGAATAAAATACAATAAATTTTTTTTTATAAACATTAGGGACGGCCGTTCATCCGTTATGGACGGCCGTCCCTTCTATTTTGACAGGCGTACGCAAAATAAGGGACGCCCGTCCTTAACAAAAATATGAAAATAAAAAAAACTTTAGGGACGGCCATCCATAAATTTTGGACGGCCATCCCTTACGTTGGGACGCCCGTCCATACGTTTTAAAAAAAAAAAAAAAATTCTAAAAATAACTCTTCTTCTTCGTCCATAGCTTTTGGTTTTTGATTCTGCACTGCATTTTATCGCTAACCCAGTAAGTTTTCTTGTTTTGTCACCTTTTTCTTTGTTTACTTTCATCTTTTTGAGCTTCTACATTGTCTGGTTTCTTGTGACAGAAGAGGAGAACTTTAGTTGACATGGAGGGAGACAATGGAGTGGTAATGAAGGAAAATAAAGAACACCCCACAAATCTTTTGGAGAGGTTTTCACCTGACAGAGAAAATCCAAAGCAAAGCCAACAGTCAAATTCAGAATCTCTTCATGAACCAGACCTCAATCTTCAACTCTCTTTGGGAATTAACTTCGAGGGTGAGAACTCGCTAACAAGGTCGTCTTCAGTGGCTGGATTCATGACTCAGAGAAAGGACTCTGGGGAAGGTGAGAGAAGAGTTTTTTTCATTAGAGAGGTCTTGTTCTCTGCCGGCTGAGAGAGAGCAATAGCAGAGGCTTATAAATATGAGGGAGTTGCAGGCAATGAGGAGAATTCAAGCGAACAACAGGCTTCTGGAGAGGCAGAGGATAAGCAGGGAAAATAAAGAGAAAGAAAAGTCTAAAGCTTCCTTGCAGGAGCCAATGCTCCCTTTGCCTCTAGCTGAAATGGCTACTTGGGCTGCGGCTTCGCCGGCAAAGAGCCCCCCCTCTATATCAAGCCATTGTCAACATCAACCCACAAGGAGAGTTAGCAGCTCAGAGCCAACAATTTAACTGAGAAGAGCCAAAAATTTCTCAACATCATCCTCATAGCCAACAACATGATCATCTACTACAAAGGAGGTGGCTCTTCTCAGTTCGTTCAATCTGTAAAAAGCATGATCCTTTCTTTCATCCTTGTTACGAATATCCTCAAGGCGGTACTGTTTGCTTTGCTGAGAAATATCACGAAGTTTTTGTCTGATATCTTCGATCTTCTTGCCTATGTTGCGTAGATGGGGAATGAAGACGAAGAAAAAGAGAGGAGATGGGGAATGAAGACGAAGAAGAATGGGTTTTTGTTTAGAATTTTTTTTTATTAAAAGTATGGACGGTTGTCCCCAAAGTTTTTTGTTTTTTTTTTTTTATATTTGGGTCAAGGACGGGCGTCTATTATTTGTGAACGCTCGTCCAAAAGTAATGGACGGCCGTCCATAATGGATGGACGGCCGTCCCTAATGTTTTGTAAATTTTTTTATTATATTTTATTTATGGACGGACGTCCTTTAAATGGGGACGCCCGTCCCTGGTATATGGACCCCCGTCCATATAATATGGACAGGTGTCCATGTGAGTGAATGGTCGTCCAAATTTTTTGGACAACCGTTCACTAGAAAAAAATTAAAAAAAAATTCATGCGGTTGATACACGTAGGCCGGTACATAATTTCGGTACAGGTTTTTCGGTATCCCTAGCTTTATTGATACAAAAAAGTGGTTTAATTTCTTTGTATGAACAGAGAAGTGGGATTTTTTCTAAGAACCCAAAACCCAAGAAACTGAGATTTAACAAGATTATTCATAATCTTACTCTTAGTCACTCCTCTCTCTTTCTCAAGATCTAAAGCTCAAAAAAAAAAAAAAAAAAAAAAATGGGTCTGGAAAATAAGACACCATTCCCAGGGAAACTCATTAAAAGGAAGAAAGAGAATATTAAGAAGGCAAAATAAAGCTTCTGCAGGGAAGTGGAGATAAATGAAATGGACCCATTCATTAGATAGAGAGAGAAAGAAGAACCACACAAGAGTAAAAACAAAGAGAAAGAGAAATTGAAGGAAACACATTACTCTTTGGTGCAGTGGCACTCACATCTGTTGCAGGCTTTAGAGGGCCCATCTTTCCCTCTCTTTGTCCTCCTCACCACCTCTACGATGAGAAGAAGAACTATGGCGAGCCTGAAGGAAACGTCTTCTGTGGCAACACGTCGGCGAGATTCTAGGAGGTGGTTACGACGAAAACACGATGGCAAAGGCAATGGGTAATACGACGACGAGACGTGATAACGGAGGTGGCTGAAAACTTGGGTGAGAGACTGAGAGTTGTCGTTTTAGGTTTTTCGGGAAGAATCGGTCGAAGATCGAGTTTTTGTGAATTTTAAAATGGGGGGATGTTTGTTATTTTTGCAAATACTTGAGAATTGGTGTTCTCTTGAATCTGAGAGTATTTTTATCTCTCTCTCTCTCTCCCTCTATATATATATATATATATATATATATATATATATATATTCATACATTTTATTTCATGCCTAAATAAAATATTTGTATTCTAGTTTTAAATGAAAAAAGTTTGAAGCCAATAATTTCTAATATAATAAATTGATATACACTTTCATAGCATTGGAGAATTTTATGGAATTCCATTCAAGATAAGATGAATAAAAGAGGAAGAAGATAATGATGTTTTTGGAATAAATTTCTATTTAATAAATTACATTAAAAAGAGTTTTGATGGGGCTTAAATAACACTACTAATCTTCAAATTAAGGGATTTCAAATCTATTGAAAACTTCAACAAATAGTATAGGGCTCAATGAACCTACATAATTGGAGATTAGTTTTTCCAAAGAGTGGAGCTATTGACACTCCAGTAATAGAAAAAAAGCTTCATTTCTTAAGACAGCTCAATTCAAAGTCAAAGTTTTAAAATTAAATTTTGTTTTTGAGTAATACTACACTTACAAAAAAATCTTACAAAGATTTACATACAAAGTGATGTGTCAAAAAATGAATGGAAAAGTGAATATAATGGCCTTCGTTTGGTTGGATTTTGGGAATACTACTTTTAGTATTCCCAAAAAAGTTAAACAGTAAAATACCAAAAAACTCACAATATTATTCAACTTTATTAAACTTTTTTTAAACCCCCTAAATTTATTAATTTAATTAAATATCCCTAAATATTTTTAATGTTTTTGTTACAGCGACTCCGGCCACCCTCCGACGGTGGTGGCCGGTTGTCCGTATTTGAGGGTGGATTGGGAGTGTTTTTGTTAACTTTTAATGTTTTATTATAGGGGGTGTTTTGTAAAAAAACAAACATAGGAAATATTTTATTAATTTGTAAATCTTACATCGTAATACCCGCCTAATTCAACTTTTTTTTTTAACTTTTTTGAAAAAACTTTTCCCAAAAACATAAAATTGTGAACTAAACGGAGCTAATGAGTTTGACTTTTTATTTCACTTTTTCATCTATTTTTTGCCACCTCATTTTGTATGAAAATCTTTGTAAGATTTCTTTGTAAGTATAGTATTATTATTTATTCTTGTAGGATCCCATAAATGCCTTTTAATTATATATATATTTTAAATGACTTAACATTTCATTCCCTTCACTTATGCTATATATCTCCCACCATCATTATTCCTATAAAAAATTCTAGATAACCAAATTCAAAGTTAAAAAAAAATTATAAATAAAAAAAATCCTTACAAATAATTCTAAGAAGATAATAGAGTTAAACAACATAAAAAATATATATATTAAAATAACTACCAATACTTTGTTAAAACATAATATTAAATTTTTATGTGACTACAAACAATCTCATATTTCAAATCCTATCCCTATTATTTATTCTTATAAAAAAATTAAGTTCTACGAGATAATAGTTGGGTGCCAAAATTACTTGTAAATAGTATGAAATTAAAGTTAATTTTAATAATTTAATATAAAAATAAAATTTAATGAAAAGCGGGTTTCTTTAGTGCATGTCCATTAATATTTAATGGGGTAGCAATAGACTCACTCTTTTCTCAAAGCTCATAAATTTTTTTTTTTCCAAAGCTGGGTGGACCCAAGCCGCTTCATGGGCAACTTTGGTAAGTCATTATGCATTCAACAAGACTTACAGGTATATTAGAAGAGTAACGCTAGCTTTATTCACTTTCTCTTACTCACTTTTATAAATATAATATAATATAAATATCATACATATAATATGAGTATTATATATATAATATGAATATTATGTATCATTTTAATAAAAATAAGTAAGAGAAAGTGAGTAAGAGAAATAAGTAAGGATAGTATTTTCTATTTTAGAATTAATAAATAAGTGAAAAGCCTATTTTATTATGGCTATGTTTGGTTCCCCATATTTTTTTAGAATAGTATTTAAAAAAAAAATTAGGTTATTTTTACAAGAAAATATAATTATTAATGTTTTGAGAATTGAATAAAGTAGAATTAAATTTTGAAAATATTGAAACAAATGAATTTTTGGGTTTTTATGATAGGATAGTAGAATAGAATTGAGTTTTTAAGATAGGATAGTAGAATATAATAGGATAATAATACTAAACCAAGAGGGGCCCCTTGTAATTTAAAACAGTATTCTAAACCTGGACTAGATCGGCCGGTCGGATCGGTCCAACTGGGTTTCGCCAATAACTGCGGTTCACTAAGGTGTAAAACCTGATATTTTTTCTTAAATTGCTCTTGACCGCTTTTGGACTGGTGTAATAGTGTTAGATCACCGGTCCAACCCATCCGATCCAACGAATGTGAGTATTTTAAAACGCAAAATCCCTTACTTTTTGCTTCAGCCTTCGTTTCTTCGATCTTAATTTGCTTCTTCGTCTTTCTTCGTTTATCTTCGGCTTCCAATCCAACTTCATTCGTCTTCTCTTCCACCATAATTCATCTTCAGTTCGATTCGAGCTTCATTCCTTGACTTCCAGGTTCGTTCTTTGTCTTCTCTTCCATTTACTATGATCATTTCCTTCACTCATTTTGCCTTCATCTTTCGTCAATCATCACCAATTCACCGTTCCTCTTTGATCTCCATTCATCGTCGATCAATCATCACCACTACACTCCGTCCGCCACCAGCTGTTTTATTCTTTACGACTGCGTTCTTCATTTCTTCTTCCTTCTAATTTTTTGATTCATTTTGGTTGGTTTTCTCAGTAATGATAGCGAAGGGATATGATTGTTTTATTCTGAAATTTGGTTTTTAGCTTTGATTGTGATTTGGGTTTGCATTTTAAGCGGTGAATCTACGGTGGATAATTGCCAGATTCTTCAAACTAGGGTGAACAAGTTTATAGTTCAGTGAGAAGAAAAGAGAATATGGAAGAAGTAAAGAAGCAAGAGAAGAGGACGGGGAGAAAGAGAAAGAAAAAAGCAGATGAAGGAGAAGGTCTAAAGGAACAGAAGAAGAAAGAGAAAAGAAGGTGGGAAACGTATATATATATATATATAGAGAGAGAGAGAGAGAGAGAGAGAGAGAGAGAGAGAGAGAAGTCAAGAAACGAAAGAAATTGAAAGAGAAGAATCAGTGAGTAAGCTGATTCAGTTGAGCTTTTCATTAATTAAAGAGAGCTACAGTTTCTTCTCTTATATAAAGAAGAGTAAAACGACACCGCATGATAATTGTGCCTAATTACAACCTAATTACAAACGCTACCCTTTTCAACATTTGGTCAGCATGCCCCCTCAAACCAAGCCACATACATCTGTCAAATCTCCTGAAAAACTAAGCTTATTAAAGAGCAGTTCTGAACTGAACTTGAAAAGCTGAAAAAAAAAAAAAAACTCTGCACTTCATTGATACTCCAACATCATACTGCAATAGTCAATCAGTAGAGACACTTCTTAACTCTGTATTGCAAACACCAACGAATGAAAAACAATTCTGCACTTCACTGATACTCCAACATTTGAAAAATAATCCTCCACTTCATTTGAAAAATAATTCTGCACTTCACTAATACTCCAACAATAATTCTGCACTTCACTAATAGTCCAACATCATACTACAATACTGAAAAATAACTCTGCACTTCACTTATACTCCAACATCATACTGCAATAGTCAATCAGTAGAGACATTTCTTAACTCTGTATTTCAAACACCAACATAAAAAATACTTCTTACAATTGGTAGCTTCTGCACTTCAAATACAACATCTTAGCTTCTGCATTTCAAATATAACATCACAAACATATCTCCTTTGCAACAGCAGTCTTATATTTCAACACCAAAGGCATATCTCCTTCAATCAACCAACTTGCATTTTAACACCACACAATATTTTTAACACAACATTTTAACACCACAGCAGAATACTCACAGTAAATCTGATGATGCAACACCACACAACATACAGCAAAAAGCACTTTCAGTAGAAACAATCGAATTTCTACAACTCTACAACATCTTGCAATCAATCACCCTGCAACCAACATTACGCAACATAACATCACAGCAACAAAACAACTGACTGCAACACCACACAGTAAATCTGATTCTGCAACACCACACAGCATACAGCAGAAAGCACTTTCAGTAGAAACAATCACATTTCTACAACTCTACAACATCTTGCAATCAATCACCCTACAACCAACATTATGCAACATAGCATCACAGCAACAAAAACAACTGACTGCAATAGATCACACATTGCAACTGACTGTAACAGATCACACACTGCAACTGGCTGTAACAGATCACACACTGCAACTGGCTGTAACATATCACACACTGCAACTGCAAATTGTAACATATCACAAACTGGAACTGCAACATAACACTAAAATTACTGATGCATGTCATCTTTGCTTATTACATTGAGCTTTTCACGTAATTCTGCAAAATGGGCAGTAGACAGAGCCTTTGTCAGCAGATCTGCAATTTGTAACTTAGATGGCACATATTGTATAGCCACCTTGTTGGCTAGCACCTGTTCTCTAATGTAATGAGCATCTATTTCTATGTGTTTGGTCTGTGCATGAAACACAGGATTAGACGCTAAGGCAACGACACTGACATTATCGCACCAAATGATAGGTTTAGAAGTTATAGGAATGCCCAACTCAGCAAATAAACTTTGTCACCATGCAACCTCTGTTCTAGTTTGAGCTAAAGCCCTATACTCAGGTTCAGTAGAAGATAAAGCAACTACTTTTTGCTTTCTTGAGCTCCATTGTATTAAATTTGGACCCATGTACACACAATAACCACTTGTGGATCTCCTATCTTCCAAATTGCTTCCCCAATCAGCATCAACATAGCATTCAATGTGCAAACTGTCTGCAGGCTTGAAATGTAAGCCATGATCTAATGTGCCTTTCACATACCTCAAAATTCTCTTGCAAGCTTGCCATTGTAGATTAGTGGGAGCTGATAAAAACTGACTTAATTTGTTAACGGGAAAACTGAGATCAGGCCTGGTAAGAGTGAGGTATTGAAGAGCCCCAATTGTGCTACGGTAAAGGCTAGGGTTCTCAAACAGTTCACTATCATTTGAAGCTAATTTTGTGCCCACAGCCATAGGTGTATAACAAGGATTTGCATCAAGCATGCTGGTCTTTGTTAACAAGTCAGAGACATACTTAGCTTGCTTCAAATGAATGCCTTTGCAAGTTCTTGTAGCCTCTAATCCAAGGAAATAACGTAGGGAGCCAAGAGTTTTGAGAGCAAACTCTTCATTAAGCTCTTGCATCAGTTGTGAAATGTAGGCTGGATTGGACCCTGTTAAGAGGACATCATCAACATATACTAACACATAAGTTAGATAAGAATCTTGCTTACATATAAAAAGACTAGAATCAGAAATGGAATTCAGAAATCCTTTGCTAAGTAGGGCTGTTTTCAACTTATCAACCAAGCCCTTGGAGCTTGTTTAAAACCATACAAAGGCTTTTGTAACTTGCATATAAAAGTGGGTTGAGAAGAATCTTCAAACCCAATCTGCTGCTGCATATACACTTCTTCATTCAGGGTCCCATTTAGAAACGCATTGTTCACATCAACTTGCTGAATATGCCAACCATTTGTTGCTGCCAAAGTTAGAATTATTCTGATTATAGAAGGTTTAACCACGGGACTAAATGTTTCAAAATAGTCAAAACCAAGGGTTTGTTGAGATCCCTTGGCAACCAACCTTGCCTTGTACTTTTGGAGTGTACCATCAGCATTAAATTTGGTGCGAAACACCTATTTGTTTCCTACTACATTCATATTGGGAGATAAAGGTACAAGTATCCAAGTGTTGTTGTGAACAAGGGCACCAAACTCAGATTTCATGGCTGCTTTCCAATTAGGACTAGCTAAGGCATCAAATACTAATGCTGGTTCTATTTCAACCTAGTGTTAAGGGACAGACAGAGGAGCAGAAGATTCAGTAGGAAATGCCAATTCTGAATCTGATGAATCTTGGTGCAAGGTAGTGGCAAACATAGGTATAGAATCCACATTTTTTGTAGTAATACAAGCAGTAGGATGATCAACATCAGTACTGGTTTGAGCAGAGGTTATGGCAGCAGCTTTTGCTCTTGTCAACATAGGATGAGTATTTGTTGCTGCTGACTGAGAATGATTTGAATCTTTGGAGAATTTTGACAATGTGAGATCAACTTCAAGTGAGCAAGATGGAGGTATGATGTTGGATGGTATAGTGGGCAGAGAAGAACAACTAATGTTGGATGGTATAGTGGGCAGAGAGGAGCAACTGATGGATGAAGAAGTGGGCAGAGAAGAGCAATGGATGGGTGAATTCGTATTAGTATTTGAGGTGGTGTTTAGAGTTTGACTCAAAGAGGAAGCTCAATGGAAAGGTTGTAAGACTATGTTTCCAAGTTAACTCAAAGTTGAAGAAAAATGTGTAGGGCAACAGGTGGTTGAATATTAGAATTTGAAGAAAAATGTGCAGGTGTAACAGATGGTTGAACAACAGAATTTGGTTGACTCTTAGTGTTTGGTGGAATAGCAAAATTAGATTGACTCTTGATGTGTTCTGAAAACAGAGGATTAGATTGTAATACAGTAATAGAGTTAGAGTGATTACCTCCTGTTGCACCATAGTTAGACTTGTTTGCAGGGCTAGATGCTGTAGGGAAACCAGGAGCTTGACCAGAAGAAGTTGGGTAAATAGCAACAAAGGGAAAGGAAGAAGGAGTTTCAATGTGAGTCTCTTGAGGATTATTTGATGTGAATGTAGAACAAAATGGGCCTTGGGCAAAAGGAAACTCAAACTCATTAAACTTGACACTTGGAGTTATTATGATTTTACCATTAGGTTTTAAGCATCTATAACCCTTGTGAAAAAGGCTATACCCAACAAAAACACACTTAACGGAATGAAAAGCAAACTTATTATTATTGTACATTCGAAGGAAAGGAAAACAAGCGCAACCAAACACTTTTAAGGAGTCATAAACAGGCATATGATTGAATAATTTTTGATAAGGTGACATGAAATTAATAGTGGCGGTAGGCATTCTATTTATGAGGAAAATAGCAGTTTCAAAAGCTAACCACAAAAAACATAAGGGCATAGAAGCATAGGCAAGAAGAGTTAATCCGGTTTCTACTATATGTCTATGTTTTCTTTCACATCGTCCATTTTGTTGATGAATATATGCACATGAATGTCTAAACCGAATACCTAATTCAGTAAGATAGGGTTGTAATGCAATGTACTCTCCTCCTTGGTCAGATTGCAAACATTTGAGTTTATGACCAAATTGCCTTTCGGCAAGATGATGAAACTTGATAAAAACAGATTTTACTTCTGCCTTTGTGCGAAGAGGAAACAACCAAGTGTATCTACTAAAGTCGTCTAAGAACTGTACATAATAACAAAAACCCTAAGCTGAAGGTAGGGGTGCAGGGCCTCACACATCATTGTGTACTAACTCTAAAGGGGCAGTGGACATGGAGGAAGAAGGTGGAAAGCTGGTAAGATGCAATTTTCCCATTTGACAGGCATCACAGAATTCAGGAGCAGAAATTAATTTATATTGAGACTGTTTAATAATGTTCTTAGGTAAAGTGGCAAGAATTTTATGTAAAACAAGAGAAAGTGGGTGTCCTAGTCTCTTGTGCCATGTCATATGTGCATTTGTAGTAGTATTAGCAAGTAAACAATGAATTTCAAAATTAGAACAATCAGATTTACATTCAGAACTAAGAAAATAAGGAGAACTGTGAAACACAGTAAAGTCTTTATTGTTGAAAGAGTTATTACATTTTATAAGACCATGAGTACCAGAATTACTAGCATCACTAGTATTAGTAACAAGACTCTTTGACTCTGTCTTATGAAGACAATTAGGGCTGTATGTACAACAGGATACACCAGGTTTACAACTTGCTTGACTACAGAACTTAAAACATGATTCATCAGACTGAGAACTTTCGGAACTAGACTTGTTTGAACAAGACATATTTAAACAGAAACCACTAGAGTAAGGTGCATCAGAATTGGATAAACAGGGCACAACAGACCTAGGTGAGATGTTCAACTGATACAAGCCTCCTTTAAGTTCCCCTTGCAGCAAAGTGGCCCTGGTTAACTTGTCCTTAACAATGCAACAATCAACATTAAACTCTACCACAACATCATTATCCTTGGTAAATTTTGAGATACTTAGCAAATTTTTTGTGATTTTAGGCACACATAGGATATTTTTTAGCAGTAAACATTTGGAATGAAGATCACTAGATAAAGAAGTAAAACCAATATGAGATATGTTAAGAAACTCACCATTCCCCACTTGAAGTTGATTTGCACCGTCATAACTCTTGCTAAGACTCATGTGATTCAAATTAGCAGTGACATGATCTCTTGTGCCTGAGTCCATGTACCACACAAGATCAGTAGGAGTGGAAGATATAGCAAGAGCAGAATGTAAGACTGGCTGAGGATGAGCTTGTTGATTGTACCTTGAACAACCAGGTTTAGAACCAGAAAATGAGATGTTTGAGCTAGCAACAAAAGCTTGACTATCCCCTGCCAACTGCGGCCTGGGAACACTTAATAGTGAACTTCCAGAGTTATCAGCAATCTGATGAGAAAACTATGATTGCTGTGTATTTTGCGAGAAAGAACTTATAGGAACAGTAGATTTTCCAAAAGATTGTGGCTATCCAAACTATTGGGATTGAGAGTTCATAGAGTGTTGTTGAGGCAGTAAACCAAGAGAGTATCCATTGGCCACATATGACTGAGAGGCAGACTACTGTGGTGGTTGTGAGTTGGAATGTGGTGGCTGTGAGTTGGTGTAGGCACTGTTAAAAGTACCACTATAGGCTGCATTGAATCTGTGATAACACTGCACAGCGGAGTGTCCTGCCTTGTTACAAAGCTAACATATTAGCCTATTTCTCCCAAAGTTTCTGTCTCTACCTCTAACCATACTGTTGAAAGGAAGGTCTTTGAGTGAACATGGAAGTATTGTAGGTCAGTTGGGGTTGGTTTTCTAATCCAACATTGTAAGCAGTAGTAACAGGTATGACATAATTTTGTTGATAATGTGGATTTCGCAGTGACACTAATGAAGGGATTGGAATGGATTTGTGTGCAAGTGTTTGTAGTGTGTTAGGTGAGCTTTTAGTATTGAAGTGTTGAGTGGAAGAAGAGTTGGTATTGGTGACATCAGTAAGAATTCCAGTGTGATGAGGTGATGCCACATTTGCAAAATTGTTATAAAAATCAGTTGTATTGACAAGAACTGGGCTTCCTGTAAGGATACGGTATCAACTTTGGACTCAAGTTTGGAGGTTAAATTGACAATAACTACATCATATTCTGGTCCTAGACTATCTAATACATATTGCAACAGGTCTTTATCAACCACAATCAATCCACTGGCAAACAAACTTTCTGCAATTTCCTTCATCCTTTTAACATAATCAGAGATACTCATATTCCCTTTTTGAGTGGTCTGTAATAGATTCTTAAGGTGTAAAGCTCTAGCCTTAGAATCATTTAGGAATTCAAGATGTAAAGTATTCCAAATTTCAGTAGAGAACCTACATTTCGATATTACTCCAAACACACTCTCGGAAATGGAAGCTAATAACCAACTTATGATAAATTTATTTGTGCGCTTCCATAAGATATAGGCAGGATTCACCTTATTACTAACCAATTCACCACCTAACTTGAGTTCACCTCTAATTTGCCCTAACTCATTTTCAATGTCTGAATTCGATATAAGTAAAGGAGAAGGACAAGGAACTTTACCAATAAGATGATCCTCCAATTAATGCGATCCTATAGCGAAGAGAACCTGTGAGCTCCAGAATCGATAGTTGTTTCTTGTGAGCTTTGGACTGATAGTTTGCAAACTTGAAGGTAAAGCTGAGGTTGCACTATTTGCAGATTCCTTGAGCAAATGTGACGTGGAGCGATCGATTAACTCTCTTAAGAGTTCTTCTACGCTTTTAAGCGAGTATGCGGAACCAAAATCAATCGCCATTGACGTTTAGTCGGTAGCTCTGATACCAAGTCAAGAAACGAAAGAAATTGAAAGAGAAGAATCAGTGAGTAAGTTGATTTAGATGAGCTTTTCATTACTTGAAGAGAGCTACAGTTTCTTCTCTTATATAAAGAAGAGTAAAACGACATTGCATGATAATTGTGCCTAATTACAAACGCTACCCTTTTCAACATTTGGTCAAAAAGAGAGAGAGAGAGAGAGAGAGAGAGAGTTGTTGACATCATCGGGCTTGACCCGATCGTCGATCGACTTGCGACTCAAACTCAACCCCTAGTCCAGGTTTCAGAACATTAATTTAAAATCAAATATTACAAAATTACAACTTTGGGCCTAGTCCAAAAGCCTTGGTCTAGAACTGGCTAATAATTTGAATTTCAGAAATAACATTTTTTTTGTCTTTTTATTTTTTTATAAATCATTCAAAAATTATTAAACTGCTAGAATTATCTTTCACTTAACTTATTGTTCATTTATTAGTTTTATTTTAATATTTTTTTTTTTTTTTTTTTTTAGGAAAAGACTTGGTTTTGACAAAATACCATTATTTTAATTTTTGTCTTAATTGAAATCATTTTTTAAAGTTGAAAATCAAAATGTCAACATCTCTTATTTATCTAATCATTTTAAAATTATTTTATTTACATTAATCTTGTTCTTTTATGGCTATCAATAATTATAGCTCCTTTATCCCCTTACAAACTTAATTATCATATATTTTCTTTTATATTATCAAGATTAAATAACTTTTGGTTTATTATCTTCTAATTAAAACATTTTAAAAGTTTTATATCCATTAATTTCGAAATTTATCATTACATAATTTATTAAATTCATTTTTTTTTTTTTATCAAAATCCTTTTGAGTGATGCTATTGACCCTCCATATTCTATCTCTTTAGACCCTAATTATCATTATTTTTTTAATTACAAGTTTATCCTTTATTAAGATTACTAATCAAGACATAAAAGAGTTATACCTATCTAAAAATTTTCTTTTTCTTTTGATCATAATCCCTAATTCAATAAACCTTAATTCTATTTTCAAATAATGGAGACGAAATTTATGTAATTGAAAGAGTTTGATCAAGATCATATAAGTACTAAATTTATTCCTTTCTTATTTTCCTTTATTTTTTCTTCTTATGCACTGCTTTACAATTTATAAGTTAGTTTGATGCCTTCAATTTCTTAATTACTATTCTTACAATCTTGAAAGTAAAAAACACATATCAATGAATTTCATTTATGAATATTATATTCAAAACAAGAAGTATAAAAAATATTGCATGTGTCATTGATAAACCATACGTGATATGATGATGATGATGAGCAAATATAATATAATTAGAAGCAAGGTTAATTTATTGTAAACTTAATTATTTGAGTTTTTTATATCAACCATATTTCAGTTGAAGACAGTTGTTTTGTCATGCATAATCAATTAAACCTAGAGCACGAATGTTCTTAATCAAGGTTTTCTTGTAAGACCCTGGTTATGAAAATAGCTTTTCATGTGCCATAGGATAACACAACTACACAACTATATATATACATATATATATATATATATATATAGAGAGAGAGAGAGAGAGAGAGAGAGAGAGAGTTATTCTCTAGTTAGGGCGTCTTGATATAAATTTGGTCAGAACTATCGTGTATCACCCACTGTCATGATTGTGTGTGTTTGGCTGTGAGAGATTGTTGGATTTTGGAGAGTTGTTGTATTTGTTTTGATTGTTGATTAGAACTGATTGAGTGGTGGTTTGATTGATTAAAAAAAATTAGACTAGATAGAGGTGGTATTGCTGGTCATGGTAGAGGAGAGGAAGAGGTGGTGGAGTTGGTGGTGGGCCATGATGGAGGCTAAGAAGAAAAGAGAATGGTATTTTTGTCTTCATAACGAATATCATTGTATTTAACAAAACATAATGTTTGGTAATAAAGTTGTATTTTGAAACTTTTTGGATGGAAAAGTGTCATTAGACCATTATTTAGGTGGGAAAAAGTCACTTACTCTTTATAAAAATGAGATCTACGTAATTATACCAAAACATTTAATATTTATAATAATTATATTGTGCCCCTTAAACTATTGATTCCTTTTTCTTTTTTTTCAACTTTAAAATTTTTATGTATTCTTAAGTCTGGTATATATATAAGTTTATCTTTTATATTGCTCTTTTATTTTTTTTATTTCAATAAACTATTATCAATCTCTCTCTCTTTTTTTTTTTTAAACAATATTTTAATTTGGTATAAAATCCGGTTAAAAGAGTTTAAATAAATCCATCTATATGTAATTATTATTTAGTTTTCATTTTTTTTCTTTATTGTTTTTTATTTGTTATTCTACCTTGTTGTGTGTGATTTTTCCATCAAGCTCGGTGAGTTGCGAGGTATTAGATTGACCCAGAATCAGTCCGACTCTACCGTTTGTCCGACCCAGCATAAACTCGTCGACATATAGCTTGACCCAACGCAAACTACTCACGAACAACCCGAATGATCATTCAATCAATTCCCAGATAATTTCAGATCCCAAATATTATAGGAATAACTAGATTAACAACAATCTCTGTGCAATCACAACGCCCAATCGCGAGAATATAAGAATTGCAATTTAGATAAATTGTAATCCCTTTATTTTCGCTATTTCCTTTGCACAAACCCTGTATATAAACACCCTCAAATGATGAAAAAGAGGTTAGAAATTTTCCATAGAACTCTCATTATAAGCTCTAATAGTGAATATAAGAACAATGGACGTAGGCATAAGACGTTACCTCGTCGACCACTTTAAAAAATTTATTGTCTTTTACTTTATTGCACTTATCATTCACCCATCGTTGATTATCCATAATCACACCCACATCCGTTTTGATTCCACCAAGGTCAATTGGATCTCTCTGGTTGGTGCGAATTTTCGTATCAACATTTTGGCACTAGAAGGAAGGCACTCGCCAACTAATAATCCGTAGATTATACTGTTTTCATTAGACTTTTTAGTTGGATTTCAGGTACTTTCTAGTTCATTTTAACCTGAATTGTTGCTTAAATCTTTACATTTCGTGTTTCAGGTTAAAACGGACATTTTGAGCAAATAAGGACAAAATTGGAAATTCTAAACTCAGAAGTAAGCGGATCTCAGAAGTTGGGAGAGTTCTCAAGCAGAATAAAGCACTATGAAGCTCGCTTCCAAGGGCGAGCACCGAAGATCAAAGAAATCAAGCAAAGATGCAAGCAGAGTGGCAGTTCTGTAATTTTAGAACTTTTCAAGAAGCTTCGCCGCGGCGAAGACTTATTCTTCGCCGCGGTGAAGTACGCCAGACACGAACATGTATGCTTCTCTCTTCGCCGCGGTGACGGTCGTAAATTCCAGTTTTGTAAAAACGCATAGTTTTACTTTGTGCGTGTTTTTCTGGGAAATTTGGGCGAGGTATAAAAGGAAACACTTAGCATTTTTCTGGAAAAAAGTTGAATAGGGTTAGAGCAGCATTTTACTTTTTCTTAGAGTTCATTTTGAGAGATTGTGAGGTTGAACAAGGGTGAGGATTCGATTTCAAACCAGAGGATTCATCATTTGGGGAGATTTCTTATCTTTTCGTTATTTTCATTATGTTGAACTTTAATATTTTCGTTTCTTTTCATTTGTGTTGTTGATTTAGCCATGAACTAACCCATTTTGGGTTAGGGTTTTGATTGTAATTCGGATTTTAATGGGTTAAGTGATTTATTGTTTTATTTTCATTTGATTATGCTTGGATTGTGTGTTTACTCTGAATTTTTAATGCTCATATGTGATGAACATGGTGAGATTGAGAAATGAATCATGTTGGGCTTCTTGGGTAATCACCATTGTAATATTGGATGCTAGAGATAGATTCAAAAATCAATGAAATCATTGTAGGATTCTTATGCTTAATGAGCTTGGATTTGTTAACTTTCAATTTGTTGGGTGCGGAAAGTTGATAAGGAAGAGTAGGGAAACATAGCCTGAGAAGGTATGTTTAACACTTAGGAGAGTTCGATTTACAATCAATGCATATGAGTATGAATTTAGTTTAATTTATAAGTTTTACCCATAAAATCTGAATGAAGTCAAAACCCTACCTGTTTTACTTGAACAAATTTCTATCCGTGCTTTTCATCTCACATTTCATCGTTAATTTTAGTTTAAAATTTATTGTTCAGTTTGAATTAGAAATAGCTCCCATTAATCCAAAGAAGTCGATTGCTCCAACTTGAGAATAGTAGGAAACTTAGTGATTAGCTAACAATCCTCGTGGGAACGATACTCACTCATCATTATATTACTTGTGCGATTAGTATACTTGCTACATATTGCATGTTGTAGGAAACACGCATCAAATTTTTGGCGCCGTTGTCGGGGAACTGTTTTAAGTTAACATTGAGTCTTTCTATAATTAGCTAGATTGGAGTTTTTTATTTTGTTTTTTAATTTTCAGTTGGTTTGTGGTCTCACTTTCCTTCATTTCTGCTTTTTGCAGTTTATGCGAAGAGCGAGACGTCAACTAGTGGTTCCTGTTGATCTTGAGATTGAGAGAACCGTCAGACGATGTAACAGAGAGAGAAGAGAAAGAGAGGATACCGTTGTTGAAGCAGAAGAAATAGTTGTTGAAATGGCAGAACCAGAAAATAGAACACTGAGGGAATTTTCAGTTCCCACAGTGAATGGTAGTGGGTCGAGTATTACTAGACTTACTGTGCAAGCCAACAACTTCGAGATCAAGCTGGCAATCGTCCAGATGATTCAGCAGTCGGTTAGATTTAATGGTGATTTGAAGGAAGATCCGAATCAGCATATTGCAAATTTCTTGGAAATTTGTGACACCTTCAAGTCGAACGGAGTGTCGGACAACGCTATTAGGTTGAGGTTATTCCCATTCTCATTAGGGGATAAAGCTAAGGGGTGGTTAATAGCACTACCACTGGGAACTATCACAACTTGGAATGATCTAGCACAAAAATTCCTTACTAAGTTCTTCCCTCTAGCAAAATCGGCAAAATTAAGAAATGATATCACATCATTTCTACAAGATGAGTCCGAGTCATTGTATGAGGCTTGGGAGAGATACAAGGAGTTAATGAGGAAATGCCCACACCATGGCTTGCCAGTTTGGCTTCAAGTCCAAACATTCTATAATGGATTGATGGGTAATGTGCAAACCATGGTAGATGCAGCTTCAGGAGGGGCCTTGCAGAATAAGACACCAGAAGAGGCCTATGAGTTGCTTGAGGTTTTGGCAAGCAACAACTATCAAAGACCAAATGAGAGAGCAACACCAAGGAAATCTTCGGGTCTTCATGAAGTTGATGCCTTTACAACCATCTCAGCCCAACTCATGGCACTTGTCAAGCTTGGGAACTATGCAGGTAAACTCTATCCAAGCACCTCAACTAACTTGTGATTTTTGTGCAGGAAACCATGTGAGTAGCGAGTGTCAAGTTGGGAACACATTTGCTTCGACATCTTCATCAACGGAGCAAGTGAATTACTTGGCAGGAAATCAGAGACAACCGAACAACCCGTACTCCAACACATACAATCCCGGGTGGAGAAATCATCCAAATGTGGCGTGGGAAAATCAGAACCAGCAAAATAATCAATGGAACCAGAGGACAGTTCCAAATAACCAACCAGGGGTGAATAATCAACTAGGAGATTCAAGAGTGACAAAGTTGGAAGATATGTTTGGGAAATTTATGCAAGAGACCACGGGATTCATGAATGAGACGAGGACGAATTTTACACATCAAGGGGCGTCCATTCGGAATCTTGAGGTACAAATGGGCCAATTGGCTGAGAAACTAAATGAGAGACCTCAAGGTTCTTTACCAAGCAACACGGTGACTAACCCACGTGAGCAAGCAAATGCCATAATTTTGAGAAGTGGGACAGTTTTGGAAGAGGTAGAGCAAGCTACCAAGAAGGTTGAGCAAACCGAAAAGGAAGATTCGGATGAGGAAGTTGATGAAGAGATTGTTGCTGAAGAGAAAAAGAAAAAGGATGAAAGGCAAAAGAAGAAGGAGAAATTGCCATTCCCCAAGATACCACTAGAGTTGGCATATCACACCCCACCGGTGCCTTTTCCTTAGAGATTGAAGAAAAAGAATCAGGATAAGCAATTTTCAAAGTTTATTGAAATTTTTAAAAAATTACATATTAACATTCATTTTGCAGATGCATTGCAGCAGATGCCGAGCTATGCGAAGTTCCTTAAGGAAATCTTATCGAACAAAAGGAAGTTAGACGATGAGGAAACGGTGATGCTCACGGAGGAGTGTAGTGCCATCCTCCAAAAGAAGTTACCTCCAAAGCTCAAAGATCCAGTGAGTTTTACTATTCCTTGTATTATAGGAGATATTACATTTTATTGTGTTTTGTGTGATCTAGGAGCTAGTATTAATTTGATGCCCTTTTTTGTTTTCAGGAGATTGGGTATTGGTGAAGTGAAGCCAACGACCATGTCGTTGCAACTAGCGGATAGGTCAATAAAACACCCGAGGGGGATAGTAGAGGATGTATTGGTGAAGGTGGGAAAGATAATTTTCCCAGCAGATTTTGTGGTGTTGGACATGGAAGAGGATAAGGAAATTCCTCTAATTTTGGGCTGACCATTCTTGGCCACGGGGAGAGCACTTATTGATGTGCAGGAAGGAAAGTTATTATTGAGAGTTCAAGATGAAACAGTAACTTTCAATGTCTTTGAGGCGATGAAGTTTCCGGCTGAAACCGATTCATGTTTTAGTGTCGATATGGTGGACAAATTGGTTGAGGAATCTATGGAAGAAAACACCCCACAATTACCTCTAGAAGCGTGTATAGCCAAATCAAAAACAGTAGAGGTAGAAGAGTTGGCAAGTAATGATTGTGCTAGGATGTTAGAAGCACTTCAACCGATTGATGAGAGTCAAGATGTAGAATTTGAGGAGTTTGATTTTGACAAAGAGAAAGAGAAGGAAAAAAATGAAGAACATCCAAAGCTTGAATTGAAACCATTACCTTCCCACCTCAAATATGTTTATCTTGGAGACTCAGAAACTTTCCCGGTGATTATTAGTTCAAGTTTGAGTACATTGGAGGAAAAGCGGTTGATTAGGGTGTTGAGGGAACATAAACTAGCAATTGGATGGACCGTCTCGGACATTAGAGGAATGTCGCCATCATTTTGCATGCATAAGATACTCATGGAGGATGATTTTAAGCCTGGGGTGCAACCACAATGGAGATTGAATCCTTCGATGAAGGAAGTGGTGAGAAAGGAGGTGGTGAAACTCTTAGATGCGGGGATTATTTATCCTATTTCTGATAGCCCATGGGTGAGCCCAATACAAGTGGTTCCGAAGAAGGGAGGTATCACGGTGATAAAGAATGAGAGTAACGAGTTGATACCAACGAGGACGGTAATGGGCTGGAGAGTATGCATTGATTACCGTAAATTGAATGAGGCGACAAGGAAGGATCATTTTCCATTACCTTTCATTGATTAGATGTTGGAGAGGTTGGCAGGACATGCCTATTACTGTTTCCTGGATGGGTATTCAGGATATAACCAAATTGCCATGGCTCCTGAGGATCAAGAGAAGACTACCTTCACTTGCCCCTATGGCACCTTTGCTTATCGAAGAATGCCTTTTGGGTTATGCAATGCACCAACAACATTTCAAAGATGCATGATGTCAATCTTTGGAGACATGGTGGAACGGTTTATAGAAGTCTTCATGGATGACTTCTTAGTTTTTGGTTCATCATTTGATAGCTGTCTAACTAATCTTTCTTTTGTTTTGTAGCGATGTAAGGAGACGAACTTGGTGCTCAATTGGGAGAAGTGTCACTTCATGGTCCAAGAGGGAATAATGCTCGGGCATAGGATCTCCAAGGATGGAATAGAAGTTGATCGAGCAAAGACGGAAGTGATTGAGAAGCTACCACCACCATCAAATGTCAAAGCAGTCCGAAGTTTCTTGGGGCATGCGGGTTTTACAGACGCTTCATAAAGGATTTTTCTAAGATTTCTAAACCCCTTTGCAATTTGTTAAATAAAGATGTTGTTTTTGACTTTAACGATGATTGCATGCATGCCTTTCTAACTCTAAAAAAATTACTAGTATCTGTACCTATTATTGCAGTTCCCGATTGGGGACTACCCTTTGAATTGATGTGTGATGCTAGTGATTTTGCTTTAGGGGTAGTTTTAGGACAGAGGAAAAACAAAGTGTTGCATGTGATTCAGTATGCTAGCAAAACACTCGTTGATGCACAATTGAATTACACTATCACTGAGAAAGAATTGTTGGCTGTAGTTTTTGCTTTTGACAAGTTTCGTTCTTACTTGTTAGGTGCCTAGGTGATCGTCTACACAGACCATTCAGCACTCAAACACCTATTGGCAAAGCAAGAAGCAAAACCTCGACTGATAAAATGGATTGTACTACTTAAGGAATTCGAGTTGGAGATTCGAGACAAGAAGGGGTCGAAAAATGTGGTGGCTGATCACTTGTCGAGGATTGAGAGACCAATCAAGGGAATTGAGGAGGAAATGCCAATTACAGAAACATTTCCAGATGAGAAGTTGATGAGAGTGGAAGAAGCACCATGGTATGCTGATTTTGCAAATTATCTTTCATCAAGGGTACTCCCAAGTGGTATGACATACCAATAGAAGAGAAAATTCTTCGCAGATTTGAAGTATTATTTTTGGGAAGAGCTGTTTCTTTACAGATACATTGTGCTGATCAAATGATACGGAGATGTGTCTTGGAAGAGGAGATGGAAAGCATTCTATGGCATTGTCACGAGAAAGAAGTAGGTGGCCATTTTGGGGGAGCTAGAACAACAGCCAAGGTTTTACAATCGGGGTTTTATTGGCCAACCCTCTTTAAGGATTCCTTCCGGATGATTCAAGAGTGTGACGAATGTCAACGGATGGGTAACATTTCAAAAAGAGATGAGATGCTATTGAACAACATCTTGGTGGTTGAACTTTTTGATGTGTGGGGGATTGATTTCATGGGTCCCTTCCTAAGTTCTTTTGGGAACACATATATTTTGGTAGCGGTGGATTACGTGTCGGAGTTGGTTGAGGCAGTTGCATTGCCGACTAATGATGCTAGGGTGGTGATTAAGTTTGTGAGAAAGAATATTTTCTCAAGGTTTGGGGTACCACGGGCGATCATTAGTGATGGAGGATCTCACTTTTGCAATAGGCAAATGGATGCACTGTTGAGTAAGTATGGAGTGACACATAGAGTTGCAACACCTTATCATCTGCAAACGAGCGGGCAAGTGGAACTGTCGAATAGAGAACTCAAGGGGATTTTAGAAAAGACAGCTAATGCATCTAGGAAAGATTGGTCACGGAAGCTGGATGATGTGCTTTGGGCATACCGAACCGCTTTTAAGACTCCGATTGGTATGTCTCCATTTAGGATAGTTTATGGGAAAGCATGCCACTTGCCGGTAGAACTCGAGCATAAAGCATATTGGGCAGTCAAGCAGCTAAACATGGACTTGAAAGCTCACGGAGAAGAAAGGATATTGACTTTGAACGAACTCGATGAGTTTCTGCCTCGATGCATATGAGAATGCCCGATTTACAAGGAGAAGACAAAAAGGTGGCATGACAAGCATATCCGGAAGAAGGACTTTGAAGTAGGGCAGAAGGTTGTTGTTGTTCAATTCTAGACTTAGGCTTTTTCCCGAAAAACTGAAGTCTAGATGGTCCGGGCCATTCACAGTGTCAAGAGTTCACCCATACGGAGCGGTGGAAGTGTCACATGAAGGAAAGGGCACCTTTATAGTAAATGGACAGAGATTGAAGCCCTACATAGTTAGGATGATGAGTTGCAAATCCATCCCAATCCGGCTTGACATCCCAACCTGAAGGATTGAGAGAATCGAGCTATCGACTATAAACAAGCGTTTCTTGGGAGGCAACCCAAGTGTTTTTAATTATTTGTTTTTCATTTTGTTGTGTTTGAATTCTTTATGATTTTGAATGATTTTTTTTTTTGATTCGTGTGTTTTTGGGTGTTTCAGGTGAAATGTTCAGAGAAGGAAAGGACACAAAATGCTCCAGACTTCGCTGGGGCAAAGAAGTTTTCTTCGCCGCGGCGAAGCAATCGAAAAGAAAAAGGTCAGCTCTTGGAAGTTTTTGCCCCAGCGAAGAAAGTAGGATAAATTTTTGGAAAATTTTCTAAGGCATTGTCGCCGCAGCGAAGAAAATTCTTCGCCGAGGCAAGTTGCCTCTGTATGTTTTTGCCTCGGCGAAGAATGTTTCTTTGCCGCGGCAAAACCTGGGTATTTTTTTTAGGGTTCATGCACGAAGAACAAGCTTCGCCGCGGTGACGGTACTTTTCTATAAATACTCACTCTTCTTTTTCATTCTACACGCAGCTTTTCATTTTCACTTGAGAGAAAAATTTTCAAAATTCAATCTTTTGCTTTCCTAGTGCTTTTCCAACCAAAATTCTTACTCCTTAACCTCCCTAAACACCAAAACAACCCATTTCAACAACAATTTTCGCGAAAATTTCACGAAAATTTTTGGATCAAAAATTTGGGGCTTTTCAATCTGGGCTGTTTCTGGTTCAATTGGTGGCGAATACTCTTTCATATTGGTAAGATCTCGAATACCCAAAGCTTTTTATCGCACAATTTCAAGTTTTTAATTGTAGATCTGAAAATTTTTGTTGAGATTGAGTTGTGGAATTTGGGTGATTTTGAGCATTGATTTTGTTAGAGGAAGAGTAGTTCGTGCGTTGGGTGATTGTGAGGAGTGTGGGTTTTTGAAAAATTGAAGTGTTTATGTGGATTTGAAAAATTTGTAGTTTGGGGGTAAAGCGCAAATTTTTGGAAGTGTTGTTTGTTTTTGCAGGATTGAATTGGTTGTGTAGAACAACTAGGTTTGAATTGTTGGGATAGAATTTTTGAGTGAACTTAAACTGTGAACAATGCCTGCCAAAATTAAGCATCCATACAAAGGTAAGGGTAAGGCCAAAGGAAAGAATGTTGACAACCGTTTTGTTAATGATGAAGCCCGTAAAAGGTATGAGGAGGCAATCCAAAAAGATAAGGGTATTATTCTTGAACGCGGATTGACCGCGAGTCAATCCTTGGACTGGAGTAGAAGGAGACATTGGGAGATGTTTATGAGTGCTCTTGCATAACCGGCTGTAGAGCCGCTAGTAAGGGAGTTCTATGCCAATCTTCCGGATTGTCAGGAATGTACAATTTTAGTAAGAGGGGTTGACGTGCCATTTACGGTAAAGGAGATCAACTAGTTCTATAACCTAAATGAAATTTTTCAGGATGAGTACGTACAGTTTAAGAGATCACGGTTTGAGGACAGTATCATCCTTTTGGTTATTGCAAAACCAGATGCAGATTGGGCAGTATTGAAGAAACAGAAGAAGACTTTCAAGGGAACTCAGTTGACATCGGTGGCTCGATTGTGGCAATATTTTGTCAATGCGAAATTGATGCGAATCGCTCGCACTACAACACAGTTACTCACGAGAAGGCAGTATTGCTTTACTCTATTGCCACAAGGAAGCGTATCGATGTGGGAGACATGATCTGGAACAGCATTAAGCTAGCCTCCAAACTAGGGCGAACAAGTTACGGTTTCCCACATCTCATCACAGCCTTATGCCTTAGAGCTAGAGTCGAGGTTCAGGATGATGAGCACCGTATTCATGCTGCCCCAGTGCTGGACTCAGAGTATTATAGGAAGCACCTTGACCGTTCGGAAACTGCGTAACCAAGAGTAGGGGCAAAAAGGCAGAGAACCACACAAGGCCCTGCCACATCTTCTAGCTCTACAGCTACTCAGAAAGAGATGATGCAGCGGATGATGGGTATGATGCAACGGATGGTAAATCGTCATGATTGGTTGGTTGAGCAGACCCACATGATGTATGAGATGCAGAAGAATAGCTTTAAAGAGCTCAACGTTGACACTTCAGCATACCAATGGGCCGATTGGGACTCAGATGCGTGGATGGGCTCCGAGGAAGATGAAGAAGATGAGGAAGATGAAGAATGAGCCGGAGCACCTGTTTTTGTTTGTCTTTATGTTTATTTGTTTTTTTTGGTTTTTTTTTTTTGTTCGTTTTAAACATTAAACTCGGTTTTATTTCTATTTTGGATTTTGTTTAGTTGTTTTAGTTGTTTCTTTTAATTTGTAGTTGTTGCAAAGACGAGATTAGGTTGTAATATTTTCAAGTTAGTTTGTGAATTTTCGCTAACACAAGGGACACCACAGTTTCAATTGTTTTGATAGATTATGGGTGATGAAAAGTCCGAGATCGGGTGTGCATTGTGGAGCAACACTTCACGGATTGACCAAGGAGTTTTCTCGTACCTTTGTTCTTTTTGATTTTATATTCCTGATTTATGCATAATGGAACATTGGGGACAATGTCATGTTTAGTTTGGGGGTAGGAAATAGAAATAAAACCTAGTTTAAGGATATATTAGCTGGAAACCAGAACCCGCCTTTAAAACTGTCTAGCAGTACTTGGCAACCTTTGGTATAACAACACCATGTACACCTTAAACGAAAAAAAAAAAAAAAATTTCTTGAGTTTGATTGTCTTCGCCGATGATGAATTGTATAAATCAATGATGAGAACAGGCTTGTTGAAATTTTATTATTGAGAAATGTTAGGCATTGCTTCAAGTTTTTGTTATTAACTGGATTTCGATTGAGGTTTGTTGAGTGGTTCAGCCACAATTTTCATTTATTTCGGCATACTTAGATTCATTTTATGTGGTTAGGTGAAATTTGATAATGTTGGTGGACTCTAGAACCTAGTAGAGAAGTGCTTGAGGCGAAATTCTAGGATTAGACAAGGTTGAGAAGATGATTTAGACATTTTTTTCGAAACTTTTGAGCCTTTCTAGCCGACCCATGAATGAAATTGTCCCTAGTCACCCATTTGAGCTGTTTAAATTTTATTGCTTTATTTTTCTTGGAAAACAACAAAATTGTCCAATCCTTATACTCTAAACACTTTATCGTACCCTTAGGAGAATTCGGTCCTAATGCAAAAGAAAGAGTTGTACGAATGAGCCAAACTAATAGTTTGGGGGTTAGGAGAAGAGAAATAATAATGAAAGAGGTAGTCACCTCAATTCAATTGAATTTTTGTATTTTCGTTTCAAAAAAAAAAAAAAAAAAAAAAAAAGGGTCGAATTCTGCCTAGTTTAAGGGTATACCGGCTGGAAACCAGAACCCGCCTTAAAAACTACCTAGTAGTATTTAGCAACCTCTGGTATAACAACGCCACGTACACCTTAAATGAAATTCCCCCGCATTTATGGTTTCCGGAATAAGAAAAATACAAGTTTGAGGGTTGCGAATTAGTGGACATTTCAATTGGTGGTTAAGAAGAAGTGGAGTCGATTTGATGTCAGTTTATGCATTAGGAAAACCGAGTTTTCTTACTTTGTTATTCCTATCCTTTTTCTTGGAACCCACGACCCGAGCCTAACGTTACAAGCTTTTAAAGACCTTTTGATTCTTATCTTTGTCTAGTCCTCATTAGTGGAGAGTAGTTCGATATTTAGGCTTATGGAGTCGCCTAACCATTTGATAAACTTCACATTTCTGCATAAAATAATCCGGGAAGTTGGAATGTGGATTGAAGTGGGGATCACCTACTTGGTGGACGGATTGAGGAAGATAGTCGATATAGCTTATAACTTCTTGGAGTGTTGAACATTTCCTAATAATAATTTTTCAACAACTTTTGAGACTTGTGTAAATTCTAGGCAATTCGTTTGTTGAATGTGAGTCTTGTTGGTTTTTGTTCATTTTTCGGTTTTGATGTATGTGTGTTTTGTGTTTTTGTTCGTAGTTGTTGTTTTGTTCCCTTTAGTTTTGTATCGTATGCTCGAGGACGAGCATATGTTTAGTTTGGGGGTATTTGATAATCCGTGGATCATATGCTTTTCATTAGACTTTTTAGTCGATTTCGAGTACTTTCTAGTTCATTTTAACTGAATTGTTGCTTAAATCTTTACATTTCGTGTTTCAGTTAAAACGGACATTTTTGAGCAAATAACGACAAAATTGGAAATTCTAAACTGTATAAGCTGGATCTCGTTGGGAGAGTTCTCAAGTAGAATAAAAGCACTATAAAGCTTGCTTCCAAGGGAGAGCAACGAAGATCGAAGAATCAAGCAAAGATGGCAGCAGTGGCGTCCAACGTAATTTCAGAACTTTTCAAGAAGCTTCTTTGCCGCATGGCGAAGCACGCCGCACATGAACATCGTCTGGGCCTCTCGCTTCCCGTGGCGAGATTTCTTCGCCGCGGCGGACTGTAGAAATTCCAGCTTTTGTAAAAACACACGGCTTTTACTTTGTACGTGTTTTTCCCCTCGGGAAATTTGCAAGGTATAAAAAGGGAAACACTTAGCCTTTTTTCCGAAAAAAGCTCAATAGGGTTAGAGCAGATTTTACTTTTCTTAGAGTTCATTTTGAGAGATTGTGAGGTTGAACAAGGGTGAGGATTCGATTTCAAACCAGAGGATTCATCATTTAGGGAGATTTCTTATCTTTCTGTTATTTTCATTATGTTGAACTTTAATATTTTCGTTTCTTTCATTTGTGTTATTGATTTAGCCATGAACTAACCCATTTTGGGTTAGGGTTTTGATTGTAATTCGGATTTTAATGGGTTAAGTGATTTATTGTTTTATTTTCATTTGATTATGCTTGGATTGTGTGTTTACTCTGAATTTTTAATGCTTATATGTGATGAACATGGTGAGATTGAGAAATGAATCATGTTAGGCTTCTTGGGTAATCACCATTGTAGTATTGGATGCTAGAGATAGATTCAAAAATCAATGAAATCATTGTAGGATTCTTATGCTTAATGAGCTTGGATTTGTTAACTTTCAATTTGTTGAGTGCGGAAAGTTGATAAGGAAGAGTAGGGAAACATAGCCTGAAAAGGTATGTTTAACACTTAGGAGAGTTCGATTTACAATCAATGTATATGAGTATGAATTTAGTTTAATTTATAGGTTTTACCCATAAAATCTGAATGAAGTCAAAACCCTACCCGTTTTACTTGAACAAATTTCTATCCGTGTTTTTCATCTCGCATTTCATCGTTAATTTTAGTTTAAAATTTATTGTTCAGTTTGAATTAGAAATAGCTCCCATTAATCCAAAGAAGTCGATTGCTCCAACTTGAGAATAGTAGGAAACTTAGTGCTTAGTTAACAATCCTCGTGCGAACGATACTCACTCATCATTATATTACTTGTGCGATTAGTATATTTGCTACATATTGCATGTTGTAGGAAACACACATCACCAACATCTTGGAAATTCTGGTGAACAGCTGTAGCAACCTATTTAATTCAGGCTCGCGATGGTGCGTACCCGATCGGAGACTACCACCGAAAACCACAAAAAATGTGGAAACCACCCATCAAGAGGTGCAACAGGACACCACTAGACGTCAACCACCTATACCGCCAACTCTGCACGTCACAAATAACCAAGGTCAGAGACATCAAACCCCTCAAACGGCCACCGATTGGAGATGATCAGAACAATGGTTGCACAGTGATGCAATAAAACGTGGCTGAGCTAAGAAACCAACAGTCACCTGCCCAGAACCTTGACCACCCATGCTTCGTCAATGTCTCCCCAACAGACGTGAATTCAATAGGTGGTTGGTCTGACTCATCGACGCCAAGAGGCAACCGATACCCCTGCCATCATAAACTCCACTCCGCTCCCGAGCTTGAGTCCTGTGGGCAAACAAACCTTGGTAGATGGCTAGGGAAGCAACCACTAGGTGAAAGTAAAGGCAACAGTCACCCCTGAGATGCCCGAGGATATCCCCAGTGTCAGCGTGCCGATCTTAACCCACACACAAGACAGGCTCAATCCTCGCAAGCTCACGAGATGAGTCATGTGCGCCAGTCCAGCAATGACTAACGTTCCAGTTATATCGACGTCGTGAGCAACACACTGACGAGGATGATAGCACCTATCAGCCTAGCCATCTTGACTTGACTTTGTGCATCAACGTGCACAATGGAAGGGCTTCGTAAGCCACGGACTTGCGAATTCACTTGCTCGAAGTAAGTCTGAACTGAGCCAGCCAGGGCAACCATAATGAAGACTTAGATTGCGTGCAGAAAATGCTCGACAATCTAAGGGCTTGCTAGAACGTTGCAGTGAAAGAAATAGTAAGTCCCCATTCATGGAGGAAGTTTGCTAGACCCCACTTCCATAGGGATTTAAGGTGCCAGAGAGTAAATTCGATGGGAGAGGGGACCCTAGAGACCACCTCAACAATTTCAATGACTTGATGGAGCTGCACCAGGTCTGTGACTTGGCGAAGTGTCGCTGCCTTCGCAATCACATTAGTAGGGGATGCCAAGAGGTGGTACAAGAGACTCAAAGCGAACTCCATTAGTTCCTGGCAACAATTCTCCTTGTTGCACCTACAGTAATTTCAAGCGAGGAGACAGTTCGCAATGCCCCTTAACTACTTGAGCAACATTTTCTAGGAGAGGGACGAAACACTGACTTTGTATTTAACGAGGTCATAGAATGAACAAGCAAAGGTTGCAAATGCACCCGAGGAGTCCATCTGAACTTTGCTGATTATAGGTATTAGGCTGAACATGAAATTGTGGAAAGAGCTCCAGAGTGAAGATCACATGAGCCTGGCCAAGTTTTACCAAATGGCTACAAAACACCAGTGAGTGGAAAGCTCGCTGGGCAACATTGGCCAGAAGCTCGACACGAAGGGCACCAGACAAGCGATAGGATCGCCCATCAAACAAGCGTGGGGGTCAAGACCATAATGACAGGGATCGCAATAGGTTCCAAAAAAGGCAGAGAACAAATAACCATAGGCATAGGCAACCCTTTTCACGATATGCAGAATATACCCCTCTCACGCGAGATATAACTCACATCTATGAAGTCTCCCATAAGGCAAAGCGATTGCCCGCCCCAGAAAGGATGAAGGGGGCTTTAAGCAGAAGAGATCGACAAAAATATTGCCGATACCACTGGGACATTAGGCACAACACCAATGAATGTCGGGCCTTGAAGGATGCCATCAAAGACCTGATAAAAAGGGGCCACCTAAAGGAATTCGTTAAGATGGTACCAGCTCGCGAAAGTCCTAGCAAACAAAATAACCAGGACCAAAACTAGGCCCAGCAAGCTCCACCAAACGTCAATAGCAAGTCTAGGTGGGCATGATCTATAGGGGGCTTGACATAACAGGGAGCTCAAGGCATGCTCATGAGTAGTATGTCCTGGGAGGCAAGAATCAGTGGGATCCCCTCCCCTGCGGATAATGAGCGTGGGACGGAAGCCGTCCCAAGGGAAGCTGCATAACAAGAGCGCAGGTAGTAGGGTTCACAATCAAGGAATGCGAAGAATCCCCTTGCCACAATCATGACACGATCGTAATTGGGGCTAGAATCGACAATGCCTGAGTACATAGGGTAATGGTCGATAATGGGAGAACAGCGAACATCATTTTCTTAGGAGCTTTCTAAGGAATGAGGTTCATAGAGAGAGACCTAAGGGTATGCCTTTCATTGCTCTACGAATTTACCGAGGACAACCTGGTTGCCAAGGGGACAATCGACCTCCCCGTGACTTTGGGGATGGAACCCACGATCAGGGTGATGGCCAAATTTATAGTGGTAGACTGCCTAACCACATACAATGTCATCCTCAGAAGGCCGATCTTGGATGACTTGAAGCACTCACGGGGGAGTCACGATGATCAAAAGCTGTAGAAAGGAATCTCAAGAATGCTACAACTAGGCTATAAATGCTGCACAGAAATGGCCGCTCCCGAGAACAATGGTTATTACAGAATCTGAGCCAAACCTCAGACCTTTTGAGAATACCATTGATCCTCGCATCCATAGGGAGGAGCCCGCAGCAGGGCCAACGGAAGAGCTGCGAGAGATATATGTCAGCGAGGAAGATCCAACTCATGTGCTAAAGGTCGGTAGCAGCCTGAGCAAAGACATGGCTGACAATCTGGTGGGGTTTTTGAAGAAAAACCTCGATTTTTTTTGCATGGGTGCATGATAAGAGTGTAGTTTATATATTTTTTTATTCCTTCCATATTATGTTTTTTGTTATGTTTTATGCCTAGTTGAGTTGAGTAGAGTTTATTTTGTAAGTTTGGCATATTTGGACAGACTTTATGAAATAATTGAGAAAAGATTAGGAAATTCCAGATTTTTTGTTATTCTGACAAGTGTTTGCTTTTTTTCAAGTTTTCATGGAGTCAAATTTCGATTGCAAAAGCGCTTTAGAAAAAGTAAAGTAGACGAATCAAGCCTTCCAGGAAGGTATTATGGGCGAGAATCCGAGTTTGCTTGGGCCCTCATTAGTTGTTATAAAACCGGACCTGGAATCTTATTCGCGGAAGGATTTCCTGGCTGAGTATTGAGTCTTCGAATGGACCTAACTAGAGCTTCAGATATCGAAAGCAGATGATTCAAAAGCCTAAATTCATCTACACATCCAAGACTACAACTTTTATGAAGTGACCAAGCCCAGGAAAGTTCTTTTACATTGTAAGAATCCTGGTGCAAGCTGGATTGCGAATTCTGTTTTCCATATCTGATAAGGAATTGACAGTTTTGGAAGTCTATCGTTTAGGAAAGGTCTAGGAAAGTAATTTCCGTTTTCCCTAGGACAGAATTGAGGAAAAACACGTTATTTATTTATGAGTTGTTAGGTTAAATCGGGGGGTGGGGGGAAGGCGGGGGAAAGGGCGTGGGAGGAGAACGACAGTGGATGGTTTTTTTTTTAGTTTTTTACTTTCTACGTCAATATGTGCAGTTGATCTTTCTTCTTCAGTTCAAGGGGATTTTGAAGCCTAAATTCATGTCATTGGTGTAACTTAACTTCAGTAACATTGTTCTTAATCTCGTTCTTATTGGAATTGTTTATGTTATTTTGTTTTAATTGTTTATGATTTTTTGTTTGGGTGATTTAGTAATGGCCTGCTAAATTGTTTAATCGGAATTTTATCTGTTAGAAGTAGGAATTGTGATACGTAATTGTTCTCTTTCTATTCAATGAGTAACACATGATGATAGATGATTACGGACAAGTTCTCAATCTGTCACCTTGAATAACATAACCTAAGTTAAATAATCGATCTTGCGTGATTGTTGCTTGATTGATCTATTTTCCTAATTCTTCAGGCTGCCATTGAATTAAACTTAGAGAGCTTATTCTAGGTTGTTCAAGGGTTATGATCTAATTGAAGAGCTTATTTCAGTAGTGGCAATTGAGGGAAAATTCGGGTAACAGAGCTTGCTGTTTCCTAGGGTCAATAATTCCATAATTACGAGATAGAATAACGTTACGATTAGTTCATGTCCAATGCATGTTTAGGGTGGAATCTTGAACCGAGAACCTGGGTTGTTTTTATTCTGATATTTTCTACCATTGGAGATTTATTCGTTTCACTTTAGTTGCATTGTCTACAACCCCTTTCATTATTTTGTTGGGTCATGTTTCTGTTTAGGGATTTTATTTTATTTCATTTTTACATTATTTTAGTTGACCTAGGTTATTGGTTCCCAGAATAACATAGATTTAATCGAATCATTCCCTTTGGGATCGATCTTTGCTCACCCTATATGCAATTTAGTAGTTAGGTTAGTAAGGTTATTAATTTAGAGCATTGACACTATTACCAAATTTTGGGCGCCATTCTTAGGAATGTTCTTTGTCGATTTTTATGTTCTATGTTCTTTTTTGTTATTTCATTTTAATCAAGGGCGTTAGTTGTGTTTTTTCATTTTGTTCAATTGTTCAATTGTGATTTTTAGATTCTTGAAAAAAAAAAAAATTGAACAGTAGTACTATTCCTAGGAGAAATTTTGGTTGAATTAGAGTGCTGAGAGTACTTGTTTCGAAGGAAACGAAATTCTGAGCAAGACTAGAAATAGTCCCACCCTCTTATCGTCAAATTCGATCATTTAATAGTGTTTTTGACCAATTTTAGTTTTTGTAAAAAAAAAAAAAATTATAATTTTTTTTTCTTTTTTTTAGTTTTTATTTATTTAGGCTTAATTTGGTGATTTTAGTTGGTTTATGACTCGATCCAATCCTACAAGAGAGTTGGAATTTGATCCAAGTAAATCAAACGCATACCGTAGGGTTTGCTTGTAAAATAGGCACGCCAGCAAGCTCTTCATCTCCTAGCCTCAATTTAATATAGCCCAACCCTTGGTTCGAAACATCCCACGTCATCCAAAGGTGGATCCAGTTTAGAAATAGAAGAAGAGATAGCGGGGTGAGAAACATTAAGGGAGTTAGGCTTTTTGATTTTAATTTCGGCGCCTTTTGTGTATTCGATACCCTACTTTAGGGATGTTGCTTTTGAACTTAAGTCCTGGGTCTAATTCACTTGTTGCCTACATTTGGCGTCCGTGGGGCGTGAAGATCCAAATAAATATCTAAAAGAGTTCCATGTAGTCTGTTCAAGCATGAAACTGATAGGGGTGATAGAGGAGCAGATTAAGTTGAGAGTTTCCCTTTTTCATTGGGGGATGATGCAAAGGATTGGCTCTATTATCTACCCATTCCCCGGGGACATCACAACATGGGAACGAGATGGGGAAAAGGCTGTTTTTAGAAAGATATTTCCCAAGATCAGATGCTAGGTTACCATCAGGGAATGAGATATGTGGTATAAGGCAATATAATGGAGAGACATTGTATGAATATTGGGAGCGATTCAAGAAGCTATGTGCAAGTCAGTCCCCTCACCCACCGATAAGTGATCAATTGTTAATTGAGGGTATTCTCATAAAGGATTCGTTGGAGTAGGTGCCCTAGAGCCAATCAATTATTGTAGAATTGACTCTTTGTAATAATGTTCATTAATCAATAATAAAAAGACATCTTATTCTATATCGCGTAAATCATTATTATTGCAATATGTATTGATATATGTCCTTAGAATGGTAGAAACCGTGACGTGGGTATCAAGTGTTTCAAATCTTGATAGTGAGAACCCTATGAGCACATATGGTGGCCATTCTAGAAACGTCTCGTAGCCCTAGTATTATTCTAAAGTAAAAAGCAACGATGGTCACGGTAGGCTATCATAGTGTTGAAGGCGACTACTTGGTCGAAAGAGCCGGATTGGGTTGATCTCACTTGTCAAGGTTGTTTGGTGACAACCACGGAGTGGTTGACATGGGTGTCTTCCTTGTAGGGTGATTACACCGCATCAAGTTCAGCTGGACTGACCCACAGAGAGGACCTTCCATATGGATGGTAACCCAAAGGTTTGGTTCTATGGAACAAATCCTCCCTAACGAATGGTGGTGCATGTGATCCTTAGGGGACTTGAGATCACCGAGCGCCTTTGTGCAACCGGGATTGGTGTAAGTTTGACATTAGCCTAACGCAGCTTCTTTTTTTGTGAGTCACAATACGGTGGTGATTCCTGTATCGAGGAGTGTATCAAGACTATGGTGGATTGACAAGAGGATCATCACCCCTCCCTGGGGTATGGGAGAAAGTTATCTCACGGCGCAATTCAAGATATGGCAATGACACTAAAACTGGTTCCACAAAGTGGGATTGAGTTGTTGCTTTATCCAATTTATATACGGGGTCATTGGGTCCGTAAACTAAATAAATAATATCGAGTAACCGAAGGTTGACACTATTTCTATGCCTTCGCCTCGCCGAGATACGATGATGAAAGGGATCAAATTGCACGATAACCATATCGCTGACGTAGCTACTTTGTCAATCCGACCTACTCGGGTGGGCCAGATGCCTTCGCTAGGGGCCTAATCTTGGTCTGTATTAGTGAGACGATTAATTGGTGTTAATCGCGATACTATACATCCGCCGATATGATGAGAGCCTATGGGTCACACACATAGAAGATAATTTAAGATCCAAGAAGAAAGAAAGAAGAAGGGCGTTTTTCGTCCTTTTTAAAAGGCGAAAGGGTATTTTGGTAATTTCACGGGTTTGGCAATTAAATTTCTGAGGTCGTAGCCTTTATTTAATTTGTTAGAAAAAATTAAATAAGTGAAATTACGTTTAAATGTGTGTTCGCACATATTTAAATATATTATCATTATTGTTAAATGTTAATATATATATATATATATATTAATTGATTTTAATTGAGATAATGATGGAAAATAAAATAAATCAAATTGGGAGTGTTTGGGCAACATGGGGCGTTTGGGTTGGAGCCCAAGCCTATTCCGTGATGGGATTAGGGCAAATTGTTTTTTAAATATGAAAGGAAAAATGTGTGATTTTTAATTAAGGTTTTTTTCCTTTGAAAACAAAAACACACACCCCTTTCCCCTTTGGAAAAACACTCCTACCTGGCTAAAGTAATATTGTGGTGCCTGGGAAAATCAATTCAATTGATTTTGTTTTCTTCTTAATCTTGAAGCCAAAAAGAGGATCTAGCAAACCCTCCCCTCTTTTTGGTTCTTTTTGAGATTGTCTTCTGTGGACTACACGTTCCGATCCTACACTTGGATCTTGGTAGCAAAACATCTGCGACAAATTTGGAGGAGCCTCAACGTGCTTTGTTTTTCTTTAAACTCATGTTGAATATTTATGCAGATTTTATTTAATATAAATTGTAAAATCATACCCTTGATCTTGGCTCATGTAAACCGATCTTGTTATATTATAATTTTTTTGTTTCCGCTATGATATGACCATTTACTAACAATTACGCCTATGGAAAGAAACATGATAGATGCAGCAAGGGTGGAAGGTGCGTGGTGGATAAACTCCCTTGTTGCCAAACATTTAATCTCAAACATGGCTGCCAATTCCCACAAAGCTTTGGTACAAGACATGATGCACCACCCAAAAAGGTGAATGAGGTAAGTACATCTTCCATTGAACAACAACTATCCGATCTTACCTCCTCTTGTTAGACAATTGGTGTAGGGAATGCACAACTTGAAGGGTAAAAGCTTGTAGGATATGTTCGACAATGGGACACCCAAATGCACATGTGCCCAACAATTCAAAAGGAAGGGGAATATGACGGGAGTTAATAAGGGCGAAACTTTCCTGACCACCGAAAGGCAATATGATCCTTACTCCAACACATACAATCCAGGTTGGAGGGATTATCCGAATTTCAGTTATGGAGGAAATAGACAAGTAGGAGTTGGATAGAATTTCTTCCAGGATAGACAACAACAAGGTTTTCAACCGAAGCAACCTGCCTCACAGAGTTCAAATTCATCCCTGGAAGATATAGTTAAGTCCCTTGCTTTGAATACCAAACAGTTTCAACAAGATACAAGATCTAGTATTCTAAGTCTGGAAAACATTATTTATCGGTTTGGAATCCCCCGCACTATAATAACTGACAACGAAAAACAATTTGACATCGAAGACTTCAGATCTTTCTGTGAATAGCTCGACATCAAGAAAAGCTTCGTTGTTGTTTACAGGCCTTAAGCCAATGGTCAAGTAGAGGCTATGAACAAGGTCATCAAACATACTATTAAAAAGAAGCTTAATGCCCTGAAGGGAAGATGGGTTGAAGAATTGCCCGAACCCTTGTGGTCCTACAGGACAACAGCCAGGAGTTTGACAAGTGAAACCTCGTTCTCTCCATCATACGAGTGTGAAGCAATGGCCCGGTTGAGGTGGGAGTCAGCTTATTCTGAAGGGAAGTCTTCAACGAGGAAGTAAATGAAGACCTTCTCCGCCTGAGGCTAGATTTAATTAAAGAACACCGGGCCAAGTCTCAATTAAGGCTTGCCTCATATCAACAGCGAGCCAAACGATACTTCAACACCAAAGTCAAAAACAAAGACTTTGAAGTAGGTGACTTGGTTCTCTGAAAGGTCATCTAGAGTGCTTAAAACCCAAACTTAGGGGCACTTGAGCCCAAATGGGAAGGTCCCTTTAAGATCTCCAAAAAGCTCGCACTAGGATCTTCTCACCTAAAACGCCTCAACGGCGAAACGATTCTGCGAGCCTAGAACGTCGAGCATTTGTGAAGTTATTACCAATAAGCAGCTCGAGTTCTGCTTATGTCTTTCTTTTTATCATTCGATGTAAGGCATTCACGATCAAAGTGCTTTATCAATAAAAGAGGTATTATTCATAATTCTTCTTTTTTCATTATTAATGTTTAATTTGTCTAGCATTTATTTGTCGCTTCAAAGGTCGCAACCTACGTGATAGCATCCAAAAAAAAAAAAAAGCTCGGAGTCAAAGAGTCTAGGAAAAGGCAGCTCATCTCAATAAGCCATGCCACAATCCAACTATATAGCAGTGAAATGTCCCAAATTGACGCAGTTAAACTTGAAATTTTCTTTCAAGAAAAAACACGTTGAAAGGAAATCAGCCTTAAGCCAGTGACCAAAATTCAAACCGGACGATTGAATCGGAATCAGAGTTGCTTGTCGCAAAAGATTTCCTCGTGCACATTCGAAAAAGGTCCTCAAGAAGCGAGCTATGCATAACTTGGAGCAAATTTGGATCTTCTATTACAAGCCCGATTGGGATAACATAAATGACTCTGCAGAAACATAAAATCTTTGCTCGACAAGGATATACTTGCTGCATGTTTTAACAAACATGCAATTGTATAGCAAGTGCACTAATCGCAAAAAGTAATAAAGTGATAAGTAGAGTATCGTTCCCACAAGGATAGTGTTACTAAGTACCGATTTCTCTAGTTTAAGTCCTAATTGAAGCAACAATAAATTGGATTGATGGAAAATTAACAAACTAAATACAAATTAACAAAATATAAATGAATGATAATTGAAAATTAAAGCAACACCCAACAACTTAACTAATTAAACAATGCTAAAAAAATGCTAGGGTGTTGATTTCACCTAGATAAACGCTTAACCCAAATCATAGAATCTATTACCCAAGGTTCTAATTCCTTGATTGAAAATAAAATTCCCTAAGTTGTAAAACAATATATTCTCCAAAGTTATATTTTCCTACCTTAATCCCTATTAAACTTCCGCACCTAACCAAATGAAGATTAATAGTTCAAAGTCTTTTTAAGCTTTATGGAATTTCTATCTAGATTTCATAGATCGCTTAAACCTATCTCTAGCGTTTGCTTAATCTACGGCATTTATCCCAAAAAGGCACAATCACAAATCACTTCTCGGCCTCATTGTGGAACAACAAACAAACATTTGAATGGTGATCAAGCATCCAAAAGTCATTAAGCAAAGAGATAAACACTCAATCATGAAATTAAACCCTCCCAAAGTAAATCAACATTGTATCAATATTACATCAAACCCTAGCAAAACAACTCAGTTCCATTACTCAAAACAAAAATAAAATAACAAAAACAAACCCTGAATCAAGATTCATCATTGAAAAACAAGCAAAAGATGGAGAAATCTTCTCTAATTTGAAGCCCAAATCTTCAATAATCTTCTTATTCCAAGAGCTGCCTTCCAAATGATGAACCAAGACCATTTTCCCTTCCTATTGGTCCTAATTTATACCTCTCTCACTTAAGGATGAAGCCCTAGCAAGCCAAAACGTTTTATTTTTCACATCTGCTTAAGCTTCACAAGTGGAGAATCTTTCTTTGTGCCAAATTTGAGCATGATAGGAGTCTGAATCTGGAAACATGTTAAACATATGAATTGTATCCCTTTCACTTATCTTTCTAGTAGTTTAGGAATAAGCCTAATCTGGAAGGTCTACAAAGGTTCTCGGCTTATGGAAAAATATCCAAGCACGTCCCAAAGACATTTTTCTTCAGCCTTCCCAACATACTTGCCTTCACAACTTCAAGCCAAGGGTTTTCACCCTTGTCCCAAAGCAGAATTAGGAAAAACCCAAAACATGAAAGTTGTAGCTCTTCTTCTTATCTTTCCAAAGCTTCTAAATTTAGGTCATTCTGAGCTTCCAAACTCAAGTTACACAATTTACGCTCAAACTGTCATTTATGCTTCAAAATTATCGCCTTAGGCTCCAAAGAAAAATTAATATAATTAGGTTAGCAATTATGGCCCCCAAATTGTATGAAAAGTATCCTAAATCCTATCGAAATTCAATGCAAAATCATTAAGGAAAAATAGGATTATCAATACTGAAAAAATTTCTTTTCATTAATAGAATTCTATTACTTTCTTTAAATAAAAAAAAAAAAAAAAAAAAAGAATGGACGTTTCTTTGTGGGCAACTCGGGGGAGGCAGGAGATCATCCTCCGATCGGGTCTTAAGGAGTTCGACCACCAACAGAACGGATAGTTCCTAACCCGAAGGAATGACAAACAAGGGCTTCTTCGTGGGTCGGGAAGCCTCACCCGGGGGGAAGTGTAGATACGAGTCGGATCCTCACTTCTTGCTTGAGCCCGATCTCCTTTTCACCTTCCTTGACCTCTTCTTGGCCCTCACCATCATCCTCAGAGTCGTCCGAGTAGATGTAAGCCATTCCCTGGCCTTCGACCTTCATCATCTCGACTTCTTTCTGATAAGCTTGGGGAAGGAAAGAGAAGTTGATTGAGGGATGGGCTTCCCATAGCTTCTATACGAGGAACACCGACGTCTGCCAGGCCCGAGTAGTGATGGCCTCCTCAATTTGAAGTTTGAGTTGCCTGACCTTAGCTTTGGCCTTCCGCGAACCTTTCCGCCTCCCCGCAAGGGCCGGTCAACAAGGATTGCTTGAATTTAGCCTCCCAATCCAAGGTAGCCTTTTGAGCCTAGGAAAGCTCGAATTAAATTTGTTATTGTCATCTTGTTGTTGTGCCAAATTCTTCTCAGCCTTTACTACCTTAGCTTCAGCCTTCGCTCGAGCAACCTCACTCGTGTTGAGCTTGTCAAGGAACTCCCTTTCCTTGACCCCAAAGGTCGCCATTTCCCCCTTAAGCCGGTCGAGCTCAACTTGTTTGGCTTTCTTTCTCTAACCTTCGGCCCCTGGCTGAGGCGTCCCTCTTTCACCATCTCCGCGCTTTGCCACCCCTTTGAGTGCCCTCTGCCGGTGCCATAGCACTCATCGTAGAGAAGCCTGCACGTCATGGCAGCCTAAAAAAAAAAAAAAGATAAGATTGAAAGTAAAAAAGAAGCAAGGATAGCAAGCAAATGAAAAAAAAGAAGAGAACTACCAATACCTTTGCCGCATAAATGCGCACCAAGGCCAACATATTGATAAGAGCAACGTCCCTAACAGTCATGAATGTTCACGGGGTGACACCATCCTTGGCCGCTACGACCCCGATGTTAATATGGTCGAGGAGTTGGTTTGATCGGCCGACGGACGATCGCAGCCTAAAAGCGCTTTATCCGTCTTCTTGCTTTTCGATTCCGGGATGAGGCTTAGACTTACTTCCCAACATACCATCCCTTTCGCCGCTAGGGGAGGCAGATTTCTTCTTGCCAAAATCCTTGGCTGTTGTTTTCTGAAGGCTGCCAGCTTGCACTACGACCTTTTGCCTTGAGGCCAACCTCCGCTACCTTAACCACTTTCGCCTTTCCGAACCCACCGAGGCTCGGACCCCGGGGATTTTCCTTCCTTGCCCAAGCCATCATGCTGCTCGGGCCCCTTTTGTTTTCTTGGGAGGGCACTTAGCCAAGGCCTGGCATTTTTCTTTGCTGACCTCCTTTGGGGGATCCTGGAGACCAACCTTTTCCCTTCCACCAAGCTCCTTTGAGGCGCTTCCCATGCTTCTTTGGGTGGCCTTGGGTCTTCCCCAAGGCTCACCCGTCCCGGCTGCTTCAACGTTGGCAACAATTCCAATTTGGCCTGCCTTCATCGCCAAAGCAACCGATGTCTTCTTGGCAGCCGCCGAGGCTACCGCTTTCTTCTTAAGGCCTTTTGGTTTTTCAGCCCATATTTCTGCAAAAAAAGAAGCAAATAGTGAATGACCTATCCGTGCAGGAAAAAAATTGCAAGTAAATGCTAACTTACACCTTTTTCCAAAATGGTAGGAAACTTGGCGTCATCCCGACAGAAGCCGCATGCCTTTAAGTGAGGAAGTGTGATGACCTTGTTAATGTTACGTTGTCTGTTAGGAATTAAAACGTTGAAGCCTCTACAAGCTTGCTGTAGGGAGATAGTTCTGCTTGACATTGACTGCAAAACAAAGCAACTCAGTTAGCTAAAATACAAAGCTCGAAAGCGATCCCTACACGCATGGAAAGTTAAAGTCTTACTCGCTTCCGAAGCGAAGGCGCAGGTCTCTTGGGCTTTGTAGAAGAAAAATTATGAGTCCTAATGCGAGACCTTCTTTGGGACATCGACTAGCCCATTAAAATGTACCTTCCTCACCTTGGAAAGGTAGTACGTCTGATCTTGCCCTTTCTTAAGCCTATACAGATTGGGACCCGAGTCCCTTTTGGACCCAACCGGAACTCACCCAATTCAAAGAATCATTTGGCGCTTAATGTACAAAGCGATGATAATTATATACAAATTTGCAGACAACTGGAGAGGAACGATGTCGAACTACCTCAACATGCTGTCAATAAAACGATGAGGAGGAATGGATACCCCGTATCTCAGGATGCTCTTAGAGATTGCCACTCATCTGGGCGGGGGATTATTTTAAGAAGAATCCTCCAACCATCAAATAAGCTTAACGGCCCGCATGATCGCTCTTATGCGGCCTCGGTCCCATCCCGATGGTAATCCGAGGACCTGGGTTTTCTTTGCAACCTATGGACTGAAGACCACTTGGATTGAGCCAATTATGTCAAGGCACGATCGAAAGAAGCTCGGGCCCGTTGTTGGGTCTGGGAAGGCCACGATGATTTTCTTGGAGACCTCAGGGGCTACATCCCCAAGGACTACCAAGCCCGCAAGCGAGTCGAACATATGATCGATTGTATGACTGTTGGAGGAAGACATGATTATAGCTCGCTTTTGGGTACTTGAAACAAAAGTGAACATGTGTTAGAGCTCGAAAAACTCAACGACCATTTCACACTTGCTTTCAGTTTAAGCACCCAAGATAGCTCACGCCACATGACGAATGCACGCGACCTACTCAAGGTTCCGACGGTCACCTTGTTAAACCCTCCTTAAACCTAAGACCGTTGAAGACGCACCCAAAAAACCCTACTAAAGCCCTAGAACACTCAATGTGGCCACAATAATGGCCATCCTTTAACGCAAAAATTGGAAAAAGGGATAAAGAAAGGGAAAAGAACCTTACCGGAACAAAAGAAGTGCAAGAACTTGCCGGAAAGCATCGTGACGTTGATGAAACAATAGCGAAGTGGACAAAGGCGTTAGAAAACTTTCATGGATTGAATGAATGTTCTGGAGATTTCGCCACCTTTTATAATGGTTTGTATCAAAGATGAAAGGGTGGGGTTTAATCGTAGCCGTCAATCTACAATGAATCTCGATCCTTCATTCGTCAAGTAATCTTAGTACTTGGACGTGGCCACGTGTCATCCATTCCGCAGGGCTACGAACCCGCCAGGATCAACATAGATAACCGCATTGCGTGCCCGCCTTTGATTTCGCTCTGGATGCTTATAAGTCGCACCCACACGATTGAAATGCAAATCGGACAAAGGCTGCCACATTTAATGCGACATGACCGCATGAAAATTACATATTTGCCCTAACCTTTCATTTTATGAGTTTTGCTAGGTATCACAGGAAATGAAAGTCCAAGTGTGAAATACGTCAGCCAGACGTGAGGTCAACCCTTCCGAAGCTTTTGGAACCGACTCCGCATCGGTGACTTGGCTAGGGCTATGGGCTTTGAGCTTGACATCAAAACGAGCAATAGTCTTCAAAGCCCAAAACGAGCAATAGTCTTCAAAGCCCAAAACGAGCATCGAACACTAGGGGTAGATGTTGTGTGTGATTTTTCCATCAAGCTCGGTGAGTTGTAAGGTATTAGATCGACCCATAATCAGTTCAACTCTACCGGTTGTCCGACCCAGAATAAGCTTGTCGACATATAGCTCGACCCAACGCAAGCTAGTCGCTAACAACCCAAATGATCATTCAATCAATTCTCAAATAATTTCAGGTCCCAGATATTTACGAGAATGACCAAATTAACAACAATCTCTGCGCAATCACAACACCCAATCGTGAGAATATCGGAATTGCAGTCCAGATCAATTGTAATCCCTTTATTTTCGCTCTTTCCTTTGCACAAACCCTATATATAAACCCCTTTAAATGATGAAAAATGGGTTAGAAATTTTCCATAGAACTCTCATTATAAGCTCTCACATCGAACATAAGAACAGTGGACGTAGCCATAAGAGGTTACCTCGCCGAACCACTTTAAAAATTTTATTGTCTTTTACTTTATTGCACTTATCATTCACCCATCGCTGATTATCCGTAATCACGCGCACATCCGTTCCGATTCTACCAAGGTCAATCGGATCTCTCTAGTCTATGCGAATTTTTGTATCAACATACCTCAAACTAAATATTGATATGGCAATGGTTACTAGAATAAAACAAATTTGAAGAATGCATTTTATACTGAAGAAAATTACGAATATGATATTTTATAGCATTAATAAAAAAAAAAAAAAATGTATGTAATTTGTTGTTGATGCCAAAATTCGCACCACACAAAATTTACAATCTTGTTTTGAGACCACGTTGACCTCCTCCTACTTTGCTTGAGAATGAAATGCTCGGCTATCACAATAGCAAAATAAAAGGATTCCTATGGCTAAGCAAGATTAGAAACAATATGGGAGGCCAAATAGGATGTGGTCAGCATCAATTTGGAATGCTCAAATGAGAGACTTTTTAAAATATGAATTAGTGTAATCATCCAATTCCTTTAGCCTTCTTTATATAACGAAGTAGAAAGAGTATTAGGGGGTTGGTACAGATCCAAGCTTTTGGCATCCTTAGTTTGAGTATTTGTAGAAGGTTGGAGGTATGAGAATGTGAGGAAATTTATTACTTTGATAAACTTTCAACCTACTATTCGGATTTGAAACAACGCATTCTCTCTTAAATTGCGTATCTCATAAATTAAATATCAGTTTCCCATAAATGGAAATTTTATTGGCTTGACTACAACCATGCTTACTACCTGCCTCAATTTAATTGCCCTTCTAGAGCTTCCCTTTCACTTTACTATGTAATAGCCGTTAGGTCTATTTATTACTGTTAGCCTTAAAACTTTATAACACTTATTACATAGTTCATACTAATTTAAGTTAGATAATATAATTCAATTTACCATTAAATATTTTTGCAACACTAGTAGTATAGACTTTTGGATTTTTGGCAGTGTTCTAGACACATTCAAGATTTTAAATAATTTATTTGGAATAAGGCAGTGCTAAACATGTTAATTTAGAGAATATGTAGTTCTAGAGTGATGCTATGGGTACTAATGAATGAGTACTAATATGTGTACTAACTAAAGCATAATACCCGCATTATGCGCATAGTACGGTACTATGCTTTAAGTTAGTACACATATTAGTACCTCATCCATTAAGTTACCCAAAGTATTATTCGTAGTTCTATTATATTCGCATTATTTTTTATAAGAATTTTGGGCATAAATAAATTATTAAAATTGAAAAAAAAATCAATAATTAAATACCTAAAAAAGAACACTACTCCTATAATAAAACAAGATAATAAATAATAATAATAATAATAATGAAGGAATAAGGGCTACTTGGCAAAATCATACCCAAATAACTTAAACACAATATAAACTAGCCAGCTACTTCTAGTTTATATATGTCATGTCCTTTCTGTGGTTGGTAACTCTATCTAGTGAACTACACAACTCCACGTTACTTCAACTGGGATCATCAAATTTCATTATGAGGGAAGAAAGTCTTTTTTTTATTTAATTTAATTTAAGGTTTTATTTCTTCTCTCTTCGGCTTCATTTATAAAATTGCTCACGTGATTTCCTCTTTCTCAATTCTACTGGAGTTTATTAGTAATTTAATCTCCTCGATATTTGATAAAATAACAAATATCCCCCTAAAGTTTTGAAAATAACAATTTTTTATTATTATTAAGTTTTAAATATTAAAATAAACAGTAAAAATGCAATTTGGTAATATTTATTAACTCCTAATAATATAAATTTTACCAATTCATTAACAAAAAGGTGATTTTTGTTATTTCATAAACCCTAGGGGGTTTATGTTTAACTCTTTATTATACAAACCAAACCATGCCTCATATTTGTATCCCACCAAATAGAAGAAAATTAGTCACTTAGAAAATGGAGTTACAAAGAGTCCAAGCAATTGCCTCATTATCTTTCTCAAAGGATACTATTCCTGCTGAGTTCATTAGACCTGACAAAGAGCAGCCTGCAATCACTACATATCGTGGGCCAGTGCCTGAAATTCCCACCATTGATCTCAACGATCCCTGCGAAGAGAATCTCGTTCGTTTAATAGCCAAAGCTAGCCGGGAATGGGGGATTTTTCAGGTGGTGAACCATGGAATTCCTAGTGATGTTATAAGAAAATTACAGGCTGCAGGGAAAGAGTTCTTTGAGCTCCCACAGGAAGAAAAAGAATTTTATGCAATGCCACCGGGAGCTCAAACTGTTGAAGGCTATGGAAGCAAACTTCAAAAAGAAGTTGAAGGAAAGAAGGCTTGGGTGGATCATTTGTTCCATAAGATTTGGCCTCCTTCTTCTATCAACTACCAATATTGGAATCCTCCTTCTTACAGGTAATTTGGTAAACAAATATAAGTTAATTATCAACTTAATGTGGATTAAACGTAGATCTACTTATTTTTTTTTTTTATTTATATTGGATTTACATTTGCGTAAGTGACATGTCTCATAAAAAAACTGCTGTCCTTTGTCCACATCTTTAGGTAGACCAAAAATGTCTCCGCCAATTTTAATGTTACATATGTAAGTCTAATATTAAAATTGGTGATGATGCAGGGATGCTAACGAGGAGTACGCAAAATACATGAAAGAGGTGGTAGATAAGTTGTTCAAAACTCTTTCATTAGGGTTGGGTGTTGAAGGGCATGTGTTAAAAGAAGCATCTGGTGGTGAAGATATTGAATATATGCTTAAAATAAATTATTACCCACCATGTCCTCGTCCTGATCTCGCTCTTGGTGTTGTCCCTCACACTGATCTTTCCACCATCACCATTCTTGTTCCTAATGATGTCCCTGGACTCCAAGTCTTCAAGGATGACCGTTGGATCAACGCCAAATATATCCCCAATGCTCTTATTGTTCATATCGGTGATCAGATTGAGGTAATTCATTCATTAAATTCTTCCTAAGTTTGATACTAATTGTAACCTAAAAAAAAAAAAAATTAATTTTATGTAATTTAATGAACTCAATTAATGTATCTTAAGGATTACGTTGGAGATTAATTAATTCAACTGTAGCATAGTTTGCAACTAATTAAAAGGGATTTCTGGACCCCTAAAGTTTAATCAAATAACAATATTTCCCCTAATCATAAATAACATAAATCACCCTGTTGTTAGTGTTCCATCAAAATTTATAACATTATGAATTAATGAATATTTACTTAATTACCACTCTTCCGTTTATTTTAACCCCAAAACTTAACAACATGAAGATTTTTATGGGGAGATATTTGTTATTTAATTATATCTAAAAGGGATTATTGTTATAAACTCCTAATTATAAGAAAACTAATGGTAAATTAAATTTAATAACTAAAGGATGTTATTAGTCAATCTCAATCCAAACAATAAGGCTACGTAAATAGCAACTTTTTGACTCTGAAAACAGTGTGTTTCATTTTCATGTGATATTGCTTGTTATGGAAAACGTATTCGCAAATAAAAAATACCCTAATTAGGGTTTTTGATTATCTTATAATTTTAAAAGCGACCTTCATAAAAGAATAGGTTGACATAAACCTCTAAAATAGTAATTAGAGTGATGTTAATTTGGGGGCAAGAAATGTGAAAAAGAAGAATTCTCTTATTCAATCAATCAAGTCTCGTTACATTGTTGCTTATATACAAAGAAATAATACACACCGCTTAACTAATTTCTTCTAACTATCTTAACAAACTTACAAACAAAGATAACTAATTTCTAACTAACTAAGTTTTCTTCTATATTCGTAATAACTTGATCTTTAACACTCCCCTCAAGTTGGCATCTTATGTATATTTTTCAAGCATAACTTGGACAAAAGTTTTTTCATGTTCAAGCCTTCCCAACCCTTTTGTCATCACGTCCGCCACTTGTTCTCCAAATTGGTATATATCTTGCAATGATCAAACCTCCTTGAATTTTCTCTTATAAAATGACAATCTATCTCTATGTGTTTTGTTCTCTCATGATACATGGGATTTGCCGCAACCGCAATGCCGACTTATTATCACAAGAGAGCAATGCCGGTATTTTGGCTTCATCATCAAGCTCTTTAAGCAAGCCTCGTTAACCAAACTAACTCGCAATGCCTACACCATGCTTCTATATTCTCGCTTTGCAGATGATCTTGCCACAGATTTTGTTTCTTTGATTTCCGTGACGTAAGAGAATCTCCCATCTTGATGCAAGATCCCGACACGATTTTCTACCGATCACGCAAGTCGCCTAATCAATCACAAAAGGAAATTAACTCTTTTGTACTTTATGACATGAACAACCCAAGTGCTGGTTCCTTTTTCACATATCTTATAACCCTTAATGCCGCTTCTATATGTGATTGTTTAGAGTTCGCATGTGCCGACTTAAAGTCCTGGACAAATAATGAAATGTCCTCCCGGTCATGGTTAGATATAACAACCTTCCCACCATTCTCCCGAATATACTAGGATCCGACAACAACTCATCCTTGTCAACCGTGGGAACTTTTGATCATACTCATATGAAGTCAGCTTTAGATTTTGTTCAAGAGAGTGTCACAGGTTTTGCACAGCAATCCAAATTCCTCCGAAATGAGTTCCAGTGCATATTTTCTCTGGTTTAAAACAATTCCTTCAGAGGACCTAGCAACTTCAATTCCAAGAAAGAATTTAAGGTGACCAAGGTCTTTGATTTTGAAATTATCCCGCAAAGATGAACTTCAACCGATCTATCATCTTGGCGCACCCTCGTTATCAAGATGTCATCTACATAAACAAGCATGATGACTATATTGCTTCCTTCTCGTTTGGTGAATAAAGAGTAATCATATTTACTTTGTAAGTAACCATTTCTGATCAAGGCTTCAGTGAGCTTGTGATTCCATTGTCTACTTGCTTGCTTCAATCCATACAAGGATTTGAGCAGTCTGCAGACTGTGTTCTCCCCCTGAGTGCCAAATCCTTGAGGTAAAGACATGTAAACTTCTTCATGAAGATCCCCTTGCAAGAAGGCATTAAACACATCAAGTTGAAAGAGTGGCCAAGCATGAATAGAGGCTAACGCAAGGACTGATCTGACAGTGACCATCTTTGCCACCGGGGAGAATGTTTCTGTGTAGTCGATACCAGCTTGTTGATTATAGCCCTTGGCCACAAGCCGAGCTTTGTATCTCTCTAAGGTACCATCAGAATTATACTTGGCTTTGTAAACCCACTTGCAGCCAATCGGCTGCTTTCCTGCAGGGAGTGGAGTAAGTTGCCAGGTTTTATTGGCCTCTAATGCAGTGATTTCGGTCTGCATTGCATCAATCCAATTAGGATCCTGAGAAGCTTCAACAAATGAAACAGGTTCCTTGATCCGAGAAATGGAAGAAAGGAAACACCAGAAGATGAAGAAAGATGATCATAAGAAAGAACATCCGAAATGGAGTAATGAGTCAAGGGGTAATGTAATCCTGCAACCAAATTGGAGGTCTATGTGATCTGGCAGAACGTCTGATGTTTACAGGAATGGCAAAAGGAGATGCTGGAGCTGAAGATGTTGGAGATGTGGGATTAATTGAAGGAGCAAAGCAGAACAAGCTCAAGAGTAGGGACCAGGATCGAAATGGTCATCTCAGAGTAGGATCAGAATGGCAAGACGACTGAGCGAGGATAAGAGTCATCAGAAAATATGGTATTGAAAGGATCACTTGAAAATAATGGAGTATAAGAATGTTTCTGGAATTGAAATGGAAAAATGTCTTCAATAAATTTGACATCTCGGTTGACAAAGAAACTGAAATCTTGTAAGTTCAGCAACTTGTATCCCTTTTGTGTGGAAGAGTATCCCATAAAGACTGATGGGATGGCCTTGAAACCAAATTTATCTCTTGAGCTTAGATTGGATGTGTATGCCAAGCAGCCAAACACTTTGAAGTGATCAATGGAAGGAGGAGAACCAAAAAGAACTTGATGAGGAGATCTATCCTGAGCACATCAGTTGGAAGTCTATTGATGATATAGCAGGCTGTAAGTATACATTCTCCCCAATACTTGATTGGAATAGATGCCTGAAATCTCAAGGCTCTAGCAACACTAAGTAAGTGCCTATGCTTCCTCTCTACTACCCCATTCTGCTGGGGAGTATAAACGCAAGTTTTCTGGTGGATAATCCCAAGGGAAGTAAAAAGAGCTGAACACTGAGAGTTGAGAAACTCTAAGCCATTATCTGTTCGAACAGTTTTGACAGAGGCTGAAAATTGAGTCTGGATAAGAGTAAGAAAACTCTTAATATGAAGTATGACTTCATGCTTATTTGCCATGAGGAAAACCTAGGTAACCCGAGAATGATCATCAACCACTGTGAGGAAGTATTTGTAATGATTATGTGTAGGAGTATGATATGGTCCCCATACATCCATATGCAACAAATGAAAACATGTAGGAGCCCTTGTAGTGCTAATAGGAAAAGGTTTTCTCACATGTTTGGCAAGAGGACATATATCACAATGGTACTCAAAGATTATCGAATTAAAACTTCTTATTCCGTAAAAATATTTCATCTTCGTATATGGTATGTGACCAAGTCGCTTATGCCAAAGTCAAGGTTTATAAGCTAAACATGAAACATGTAAAGTTTTATTCAAAATATTCAAAGTAGAAACATTGGCCTTGTATGCATGAGAAGGCATGAAGAAGTAGAGACCCTCGATTCTTTACCAATCCCCGTGGATTTTCCCATTGGAGAGGCCCCTCAAATATGCGTAAATCAGATAAAACCGACAAAGCAAGATAAGTCTTTGGTGAGCTTTGAGATAGAAATCAAATTATATTTGAAACTGCACAAATAACACATTATTCAATTTCGATCTAGACCAATATTACAAGATCCAAAGATGTGTTACGGTTGAATGATTTCCATTGGGAAGTCCTCGACCGTGGAAGGAGAATCGTCCCCCATCAATTTGTTCAAAGTGTTTAGAGAAGTCGTCATATGGTGACTCGGCCCTCCCCGTGTCTAATATCCAAAGCACTCCATGGTTTAATGGATGAAAAGTAAGAGTGAATACCGCCATATTAACGTGTGCATCATTTGGAGCTAATGCAGTTCCTTTTGGAGCAATTTTAATATCTCGCATACCGTTTCTTTGGAAAATATTGGAGGTGTCCGCTTGGTTATTATTTTGACTGTGGATCGTGTAATTCATTAGTGGCAACATTGTTTGCCGATGATGGAGCAGATTCTTTCTCTCCGGTGAACTTAAAATCAGCAGGATATCCAATGATCCTATAACAATTATCCTTTTTGTGTCCTTTCATATGGCAAAGGTTGTTCATGTGTTATATTCCGCTTCTTGGGTTTGACCGATTGTTGGTTGGATGAAGAATAAAAAACCTGTTGGTTCGTAAGAGGATTCTACAACAACAACATTGGATAAACTTCTCGCTTTCCTCTTGGACAAGCATGTAGTAGGCTTGGTTGATAGATGGTAAAGGTTGCATCATGAGGATTTGGCTTCTAGCATGCAAATAAGTCTCATTTAATCCCATCAAGAATTGTAGTAACTTTTGATTCTGCATGTGATCTACGTAAACTTTTGACATGGAACATTCACAGGAAGGAAGCTGGACAATAGACGAGTACTCATCCCATAGCATTCTTAGTTTAGAGTAATAAGTGGAGATGGACGAAGTTCCCTGCATTAAGGTGACTATTTCTCTATGTAATTGAAAAACTCTAGATCCATTCACTTTATCAAACCTTTCTTTCAAATCTTTCCATACTAGATGTGCACTAGATGCATAAACGATACCACTTAAGAGTTCTTTAGTAACGGAATTCATGATCCAGGAGAGAACTATAGCATTACATCTATCCCATTGATTGTGCAAGTTAACTGGAAAGCTATCCTTTGTGTAAGTTCCATCAATAAATCCAATCTTATTTTTAGCTAACAATGCAATTCTCATAGATCTACTCCATAATGAGTAATTATCAACACCACTTAATTGAAAAGAAACGAGAACAAAGACCTAGTATCGGGATGAAGGTAAAGCTGATGACTAAAATCGATTGTTGAGCTCGATTGATCATTTCCATTATTTCAGAAGACTGCGTCTCTCCGTCTGCACTGACATTTGCCATTTTGGAAGAATGAAGATGATAGCTTCTTGATCAAAAGAAATGAGATCAGATAATAGACGAAATCCTGAGGAAATGATGAAATGCATTTAAACCGATGAATCGCTTAACGAAGCTGATGAAACAGATGGAACGTGACTTCCGATGAACAGAGTGAAGTTCTCAGAATTTTAGAATTCTCAAACCCTGGAATTCTAGCTCTGATACCATGTTAATTTGGGGGCAAGAAATGTGAAAAAGAAGAATTCTCTTATTCAATGAATGAGAAGTCTATTACATTGTTGCTTATATACAAAGAAATAATACATACGCTTAACTAATTTCTTCTAACTATCTTAACAAACTTACACCAAAGATAACTAATTTCTAACTAACTTAGTTTTCTTCTATATACGTAACAACTTGATCTTTAACAAGTGATTGAAAAGTTCAGGTAATTATTGATTTAATGAATAAGAGAATTGGAAATGGTTGGGTGGGCAGGATTCTCAAAGAATGGAGTATACAAGGCAAAGTTACCACGTAACAACAAAGAACAAGGAGGAAGACAAGGATGTCATGGCCAAGATTTTTAGAGCCACCAGGGGGAGTTTGTGGTTGGTCCACTTCCTCAACTTGTTGGAGAAGACAATCCACCTAAATACAAGGCCAAGATATTTAAGGACTATATTTATTGCAAACTTAATAAAATTCACCAGTAGTTTCTTTCCTCTTTTTTTTTTTTTTTTTAATTAATTAAGTTCATCAATAAGCCACATATTTATTATGTGCCTAGTAGCTATGTCGTGTGTTTTCTGATGTTTCTGGTTTTGAATCTGATCATGCATCGTCTTATATGGTTGGAGTTGTTTATGTGTTTGTTTTTTTAATACAACATAAAATTATATGTAAAAAATAAATTATAAATCTTATAGTCTATCAAATTCTTTAAATAAAACACTACATTCCCTTATTCCTTATATTATATTGTAAAAAAGGTAAATTTTTCTAATATTATTACTTCGTGTCTCCTTCAAACTAAGAGATAACTCCTTTTCCATTCTTGTGGTTTCAGTTTATTTGTTTAAGGACAATTGTTTTATATATTATTTTTTGTTTTTATCGTTTCCAAATACTATTCCTTTTATTTGTTAAACTAATAAAAGTTTTTGTTGACTGTTAGTTACCTTTTAAATTTGCACTAAAATGATAAAAATGCCCTTTTTAGAAAATGATGAAAAATAACTTACACATATAGCACTAGATTAAACAATCACATTGCGCACTACAAACTAAAATTAAAATTAGAAAAAGAAAAAGCACATTAATTTTGAATTTCTAATGTATAATGCGTTTATTTATTTTAATTTGTAATATATAATGCGTTTTTCTAATTGCAATTTGTAATTATCATCTACAAATTAAAACTAAAAAAAAACACATTGTACTATACAAATTCAACATGTTTAATTAATTTTTATTTTCTAATGCGTAACGCGTTTATTTATTTAATTTTGTAATGTATAAATGTGTAATTATGTTATTATATATATATATATATATATATATATATATATATATATATATATATATATGTAGATGCAAAAAATCTACCGTCATGAAAATGGGGTTTGATCTCGTGAGGTTGAGGCCACTAACAATCCGCTGGACCTACACACATGAAAGGGCAAGCGTGAAGCTTCTAGAAAACACCGGGGTGGTGTTTGTCGTAGGCACTTCGACGCTCAAGTCAGCGAGATTAAAAGAGATTATTTGATAAGAATTAAGAAGACGAAGAATTACCAAGAGTCTTGTCGGAGGCTAGGACTACGGCGGAGGCGTCGGGTTCTTGGGACCAAGAATTTAGGAGCAAATATATGGTTTTGAGTAGTGTAGATTGACTATGAGAGATTGCATGCCTAATGAGAGGGCAAACCTCTATTTTTATAGTGAACCCAAGGGATTGGAATCCTAGTAGGACATTGAGTCTTCTTTTTTGGGAGATAATCCCTATCAAGAAAGAAATATATATTTCTTCACCTTATCAGATTAAGTTTAATAGTTTAAATAAGATTTGGAATCTTAGTAGAACACTAAGTCCTATTTTGGGAGATAATCCCTATCATGAAAGAGATATGATTTCTTGACCTTATCAGATCAAGTTTGATAGTTTGAGTAAGATTTGAAATCTTAGTAGAAGAGGAAATAGAATGGGATTCTGATTTCCTATTTATGGACTGTTGCAGGCTAATGAGCTGAAACCCAGTTTAGCTTAACTTATAGGATAGCCCAACTCATATAGTTGGTAGTTCACAATGTGATTTTATGCAGGCCCAATCGGGATTGGGTTAAGGCCTTGGACCGTGACATGTTTATTTCATTATTGGGCCTCGTTAAGCCCAAGATGATTTTTTGCCCTAACAATTAGCCCCCCACTCTCTAAGTTAAAGAGTATTTAGCTTAGAGAGTAGATTTAATCGAATGAGTGCAGGTTGAGTGGATTAGTGATAGCAGCTCGTTAGGTCGGATAGATCATTGTGTGGATTAGGTCAATGACTTGTCGATTTGAGGTGCAAGTCCTTCAATCAGTCTGGGCGGATTGAATGTGTAAATCTATAAATCGGTCTGGGCCGATCGAAGGTGTCTACTTATAAATCGGTCTACGCTGATCGAAGGTATAAACTTATGAATCAGTTTGGGTCGATCGAAGGTGTAAACTTATAAATCGGTTTCTTAAACCGCGAAATCCGGAAGTTTAAATAAACCTTAAATTTGAAATCAAGCCTTGTTTCCGGATTTCAAGGTTTGTTTAACCTTATAAACCGGTTTGAGCCGATCAAAGGTGTAAACTCATGAATCGGTCTGAGCCGATCAAAGATGCTAGGCTAATCGAAGGTGTAAACTCGTGAATCGGTCTAAGCTTGATCGAAGGTGTAAACTCGTGAATCAGTCTAAGTCGATCGAAAGTGTAAACTCATAAATAGGTCTAAGCCGATCGAAGGTGTAAACTCATGAATTGGTCTAAGCCGATCGAAGGTGTAAACCCCTTGTGGAATCAAGGGTGAAGGGCTGATCGTAGGTGTGAACTCATGAATCGGTCTGAGCCGATCGAATGTGTAAACTCATGAATCAGTCTGAGCCGATCGGGAAGGTGTTGAATAGGTTTGGGCAATCGAAGATGTTGAATCGGTTTGGGCAATCGAAGGTGTAAACTCATGAATCGGTCTGGGCCGATCGAAGGTGTAAACTCATGAATCGGTCTAGGCCAATCGAAGGTGTAAACTCATGAATCGGTCTGTGCTGGGCCGATCAAAGGTGTAAACTCATGAATCGATCTGAGCCGATCGAATGTGTAGACTCTTTAATTGGGCTGGGCCGATCGAAGGTGTAAACTCTTTCCTTTAACTCCTTGGGGTGGGCATCGAAGGTGTAAACTCATGAATCGGGTAGGGCCGATCGTAAACGTGGATCGGGCAGGCCTTTTATTCTTGGCCGGTGTAAGCTCGGATCGGGGCAGGCCGATTCGAAGGTGTAAGCTCGTGGATCGGGCAGGGCCAATTCGAAGGTGTAAGCTTATGGATCGGGCAGGGCCGATTCGAAAGTGTAAACGGATCGGGGCGTAACGATTTAAAGGCAAGTCGTGAATCGGCAGGGCTCCGATTCAACAAACTTCGTGAACGCGTAGCGATTCAAAGGTGTCTGCCAAGTGGAGCTTGTATGGAGCTTGCGGTCAAGTCGGCGTGACCGACTTATAGTTGAAACCTTTGAAGACTATGTGGCCTAGTCGGCGTGACCGACTTTGTAGTTGAAAACATTTGATTGAAGCCGGGAGTGCTTTTGACATGCATGGCATGCATGTTTTAAGCAAAGAGCCAAATTGAGAGTCAATATGCATGATGTGCATGTGTTATGGACTAAATGGAAAAATGGGCTGCATGTATTTAAGTAATGGGCCGAATAGAGAAAGATTTAACCAAATAGAGTGGTAGTTAAAAGGAGATAATGACACATACCATTCCCTTCAAGTGTTGCCACCCGTACTTGCTAGCAGTGGAGGAGAGGGGTGTTACTTCTATGTTCGAGGGGCTGAACCGGATGAAGTGAGTGGGCATATGATTCACTTTTGGGCTAAACCCAAGAATGGCACGTTGATATTGTATGTGCAGACCCAAATATCATTGAGTGGACTACTCGTGTTGTTTAGTGGTGCTGAGTTGTAGTGGGGAGTGGAAAGTTTGCAAACAACAGAGAGCGTGAGGGTTTTTGTGATAGGTGTGCTGGAGATTGTGATGTGAAGGTGGTTTGAGTTGATATGTATTGGTGGGAAGGGGCAATGGTTCGAGTTTGGAGTTTTGGAATATGGTAGGGTAAGGAGATTAGGTGAGAGTGGGGTGGCGTCTTAAGCAGATTTTGTTTGGGGGGTTTCTCTTCGTGTTTAGTAGATGACTTTGGGTGTTTTGAGGAGGATTCTTGCTTGTGTTTTTAGGATTTAAGCTTGTGGTGATTGGGAGAAGCTCTTGAGCGATTTTAGGAGAAGCAAGTGGAGCCCGGGGTTTTGGGTTTCAAAGTGGTGGCAAATCTCCAGGGAAGTTGTTGGGATTGGATCAAGGTTGGTCAAGTTTTGAGTTACCTTCAATGGGGCGGGGAGGGAGGTCTGGATCTGCGTATGCGACATCTTCTTGAATGAACAAATTGACTGGTTTTATGGCAGATAATGCATTGCAAAGCTTTGATGACGGTGGCGACCACCTGGTGGTTTGATGATTGAAGCGAAAAGGCGCGTGTAGAGAGGTTAGAGACAAAAGCTATTGCCTTATTTGAAGCAGAGGGATTAGAGAAGAGATTGTTGAAGCAAAGTCAATGAATCAAGTGGTTCAGGAACACCACTTTAAACTCTGACACATTATTATTCTATTATTAATTTAGAGCAATAATATGAAGCTATTATTAATTTAAACAATAATATGAGCTTCAAGGTCTTATACTACCCACTGAATGGATATAATATAAAATAAATTACGATATGCCGAATAGATATAATATGGCATGTGAATAGATAAAAACAAACGAAGAGAAAAAAATTCTTATCATGATGGGATTTTTCCGATTAACATTGTGTCAGTCAAAAGGAGTTACGTACCGCTCCCTATGTTGTATACATCGTCGTTGGTGAGATGATTATCGGGGAGGCCCCAGTTGGTGCCAAACAGTAGATGCAAAAAATTTACCGTCATGAAAATAGAGTTTGATCCTGTGAGGTTGAGGGCCACCGTGTGGACCTACACACATGAAAGGGCAAGCGTGAAGCTTCCAGAAAACATCGGGGTGGTGTTTGTCGTAGGCACTCCGACACTCAAGTCAGCGAGGCTGAAAGAGATTATTTGATGAGAATTAAGGAGATAAAGAATTACCGGGAGTCTTGTCGGAGGCTAGGACTACGGCGTCGGGTTCTTGGGAGCAAAGAACTTAGGAGCAAATAGATGGTTTTGAGTAGTATAGATTGACTATGGGAGACTGTATGCCTAATGATAAGGCAAACCTCTATTTTGATAGTGAACCCAAGGGGTTGGAATCCTAGTAGGACATTGAGTCCTCTTTTTTGGGAGATAATCCCTATAAAGAAAGAAATATATATTTCTTCACCTTATCAGATTAAGTTTAATAGTTTAAATAAGATTTGGAATCTTAGTAGAAGAGGAAATAGAATGGGATTCTGATTTCCTATTTATAGACTGTTGCAGGCTAATAGGCTGAAACCCAGTTTAGCTTAACTTATAGGATAGCCCAACTCATAGAGTGGGTAGTTCACAAGGTGATTTTAAGCGTAGGCCTAATCGGGATTAGGTCGAGGCCTTGGGCTGTGACATGTTTATTTCGTTATTGGGCCTCATCAAGCCAAGACGATTTTTTACCCTATATATATATATATATGTGTGTGTGTGAAATTTTATTGGACATTTTTTATAAATGCATTCTTGTACCAATGTATAATAAAGTTTTAATAATTTCAAAAGATGAGTATTTTTTGCCAATTCAATTCAAATTTAAAAGGTAACTAACAGTCAACCAACCTTTTATCAAGTAAAGGATTAAACGAGTAGTATGTTAAAACAACAAGGGCCAAAAAATAATATTTGAAAAAATTGTCCTTATATTAATTTGAAACCATAGGATGAGAAAGGAATTATCTCTTTTAACCGATAAAGATAAAGTTCAATTTCTCGTGAGCATGTTTCCTACAAATAGGACTGTTTTTGAGTCAAGCTTAAACTCGAAGCCCCTTTGGATAAACGAGGCCTCGGCTCGTTTTTGCCCCCGGGGGAGACGAGTTCGAGTTCGAGCTAAACCGAATGAGCTGCTGATTTCCTGGCTTGGCACAAACCCTTTAAAGGGGAGAGAGGATTCGAGCTTGTCTCACGGGCCGGCTTAACAAGCCGAGTTCAAGCTGGCTCACAAGCCAATAGCAAAACATTGGCACAGGACTTTTGTTTCTTCTTTAACAAAAAAAAAAAAAAAAAAGGCGAAAAAGTTCAAGTATGCGTTATGTATCTCACCTTCCTCATACCACAAAAATAAAAAAGCCAATACAAAAAAGTGGTTTAATTTTTTTGCATCAACAAAGAAGTGGGATTTTTTCTAAGAACCCAAAACCCAAGAAATTGCCATTTAACAAGATTATTCATAATCTTACTCTTTGTCACTCCTCTCTCTTTCTCAAGATCTAAAGCTCAAAAAAAATAAAATAAAATAAAATAAAATAAAAGAATGGGTCTGGAAAATAAGACACCCTTCCTGGGGAAACTCATTAAAAGGAAGACAGAATATTAAAAAGGCAAAATAAAGCTTCAGTAGAGAAGTGGAGATAAATGAAATGGATCCATTCATTAGATAGAGAGAGAAAGAAGAACCACACAAGAGTAAAAACAAAGAGAAAGATAAATTGAAGGAAACACATTACTCTTTGGTGCAGTGGCACTCATATCTGTTGTAGGCTTTAGAGCAGTAGCGAATCTAGAAATTTCTGTTAGGGTGGGGCAAAATAAAAACTAATTGCACATTAATATTTTTGTTAGGGTGGACTAAAATCCAAAAATTGTACATATTAGTATTTGAAAAAAAAAATTGAGGATGGGCCATGGCCCACCCAAAACTAGGCTGGATTCGCCCCTGCTTTAGACGGCCCATCTCTTCCCTCTCTTTGTCCTCCTCACCACCTCTACGACCAAAAGAAGAACTATGGCAAGCCTACAGGAAACGTCTTCTATGGCGACACGTCGGCGAGATTCCAGGAGGTGGTTATAACGACAACACGACGACAAAGGCAATGGGTAATATGCCGATGAGACCTGACAATGGAGGCAGCTGAAAACTTGGGTGAGAGATTGAGAGTTGTCGTTTTAGGTTTTTCATGAAGAATCAATCGAAGATCGAGTTTTTGTGAATTTTAAAATGGGGGAATGTTTGTTATTTTTGCAAATTTTTTATTGAAATGTCATTTTAATTCCCCCTAATTTAAAAAACCCACAAAAATATCCCTAATTTTTTGAACCTGAATTGGCTCGTAAGCCTAACGAGCCAAGCCGAGCACTGATCAAAATCGGCTCGTTAGCCTTACATGAATCGAGTCGAGCCGGCTCAATTATAGCCAAGTTAAGTAGTTAACGAGCCAAACTTGAGCCGTTAATGAGCCAAACTGAAGCCGAGTCAAGCTTGCTCCCGAGCGGCTCGATTCATTAAACACTCCTACCTACAAACCAATAAAGATAAAGTTCAATTTTGATTCGTTAAACACTCCTACCTACAAACCAGTAAAGATAAAGTTCAATTTTGATTCGTTAAACACTCCTACCTATAAACCAATAAAGATAAAGTTCAATTTCTCGTGAGCTTGTTTCCTACAAACCAATAAAGATAAGTTCAGTTTCTCGTGAATATTGTTTAACTTCTAGTCATCTTGAAGTAAATAATTCTTTCTGTATTTTATTTATATAAACCTAACTATTTTTCAACTTTTTTAGTAACAAAATTAAAAAAAAAAATTTAAAAGAAAAAAAATTTAAAATATTATTTAAATTGGGAATTATAAAGAGTTCTAATGGGCTTAAATAACAACAATCTTGATTAGAAAATAGGTGTTGTTGAAAAAAAAAAAAAAAATTAGCCAAATAAAGATGAATTTTCTAATTCCGCCTTAGTGTTATATATATATATATATATATATATATATATATATTTAATTCAACTCATTACATGTATAAAAATTGTTATAAACACTTTACTAACTAAATAAAAAATTCCCACAAACCTATTACAGTAAAAACTCTCTATAGTCATCATAGTGGGATTAATTAAATTTATTACTATGAGGAGGATATAACTTAATAGATGTGTGATAACAAAAATTTCTTTATAATTCATGTTTTATGTAACGCCCCGCTTGAGGTACGTTGTTATCGTTTCCTCTTTTGCCCTTAATCGAGTTGGTTTTTGTTATGATTGTTTGATGAGTGTTGTGTTGAATGTTTGCCCTGAAAAGGGGTTGGTTGAAAACAAAAGAAGAATTTCAGTCTGCCGTTGCTTGTAGGCGAAGAAGAATTCTTCCGCGCGCCGAGGCTTGAAGCCACGGGAAGACTGCTTGCAGTTTCGCAGCGGCGACAGTTTTCTTTTTCGCGCGGCGACAACCCAAATAAAATGTTGATTGAGTTTTAGATATTTTCTTCCTTAAGGACAATTTGACCTTTCTACCCCCTCATTAGCAGAAAAGTGGGGAGTTAATTGTAAGGATATTTCATGGAGAATAGGTTGAGTTAGGGGGTGAGTTTGTAATGAATCAAAGGATATGATGGAATTCCCAAAGAAGAATAAGGGCAAAATGGGAATGAGTGTGTTTATATTTCATTAAAAGGAATTAGAATCAAAGAAACCCCCTCATTCTCTTCTTCTCAAACGTGACTTCCCATCCTTACTCCTCTCAACTTCTTCTTCTTTGATCAAGGTATTCCAAGGGGTTTTGAAGTGATTTGGGGTGGAAAAGTAACCTAAGGCTTCCTAAGGTAAGGATCTCTACTTAAGTTATGTGATTTGGGGAGTTTTAACCCTATATTGAAATTTGAGGGTTTTCCTTCTTTTTGGTTAAGATTAGAGGAAAAGTCAAGCTAAGCAAGAGAAAGGAAGGATTTGTGAAGTCTCTACATAGCAAGTAAGTAAAACCCAACCCAAGTTGAGATTTATGAATTTTCTTGATTAGGGTTTGATAGAAATGATGTATGTATGTGATGTACATGTAATATAGCATGTATGAAGGATTAAATAGAGATTTCTATGCTTTAGAGTGTTAATACCTTGCAAATTTGAGAAATGGGTTGTTGGTTTGGCAAGGTAGTTGAGATGGAATTTAAAGGGTATTATGGATCCCCTTTTTGGAAGTGTTTTCTATGGCAGGTTTTATGGCTTTGTGAAAGGGTTTTTCCCCATTTTGGATGGTTAAGAAAAGTTTTAGAATCATGGCTATGATAGAGTTTCATAGTGCACACATATTGTTTGATGAAATGCCTAAAAGAAGCATAAGTAGAATTAGAGAACCTTACCTTATGCAATGTAGCATATTTGCATGTCATGAATGCATATAAGGAAGATTTTAGGCATGAGTCATCCATATGCATATGTTTAATTGAGTAATGACATAAGAAAGAAATATGAGAAATGAGAAAGAAACTCTATGAATAGAGATAAAGAAAAGAACAAAATTCTCTTTAGAGTAAAGAGAAAGAAAGAACTAGCACTAAGAAGATAAAAGGATTCTGTTGCTTATAGAAAAGAAAAGAAACTAGATTGTGCATGGGGGAACTCGTGAGTATAGAGTTACCCTCATGTAAACCGTTATGAGAAAGAACTGCCTCCGCCATGAGAGAGCGAACGCGTGTAAATCGCTATGATAAGGAGCGATCTCCGCCATGAGAGAGCGAATGCATGTGATCCGTTATGAGAAAGACGGACTCCGCCATGAGAGAGAGGAATACACGTAAACCGCTATGAGAGAGGGAGGGATGGGTTTCCGCCATGAGAAAGGCGGTATGAGATTGAGAAAAAAGAAAAGAATAGAAAGAAAAGAAAAGAAAGAAAAACTAGAATTTGAATTAGAAATTTGATAAAAAATACAAAGAGAATTGATGAGTAATGCACTGGGACGATAAGCTAAGAGCCTCTGCTTTTACTTACCGAGCATCTTTGTGCTCACCCTCCGTTGTTTTCTTTGTTGTACAGAAATAGGTGAGGACTTGGTCGGATGGACGTCGGCAAGCGTGGAGGATTTGGCCGCACCGTCCCTTGTTTCGCTTTTGTTTTGAAAGTCCTTGTACATATGATGTTTTGTTTTGTAACGAATGTGATTACTAAGTAAAGAAATTTTTTTTTGGGCCCAACTTGTTTTGATAAATATGCTATCTTTTTTATTAATCGATATTACTTAATCGGGTAGAAAGAAAGTAGTTGTTACATTTTTGGTATCGAGCAATGGTTTTGGGATGGGACAGAGACATTCTCGCCGCCACGACGGTCTTATCCACCACCGTAAGTTAAATCCTTTTCCTATTAATGAATTATTTGAAGTTGATGTGAAAATGGTTATTTTGTAGATGAGACGTAGTAATAGAAAGAAGGGTAAGGTGTGATGAATGAGGGAGAACCCTCTAACTCCGCCGAACAAACTCCTCGCTTGATGCGACAATGATTCGAACCATTGTACAAACAGTGTTAGCAAAAGTCAGGGGAGAGTTGTAATGAGAGAAATGAGACCCCTAGAAGTGTACCGCCTGTAGAAGGCAAGAGCCGGCCGGCTTGCTGACTGATAGTATGCAATCGAGTGGATCCATTCAGGGCTTGCAAGTCAAGATCGGCCACTGCAATTCTGGGGTACTAGAGACCCCAAGTAGAAGTCAGGAGTGGTTTAAGTCTCATGGAGCGGACAAAGGGCCCCTCTGCTTTCCCATGAATGATAGAGAGAGGATTAGCTATGCCGTTTTTTTATTTCTTTTGGGCCGATGCCCGAATTTGGTGGGAATTGATGGAAGAGACTCACGACACGGCAACCATGACTTGGGGAGATTTTAGAAGAGTGTTTGAGACTCGAGTATCGAATGGGCTGACCTGGGTCCATGAGAAAATACAAGAGTTTATTAACTGAGGCAAGGAATGAGCCACAAAGAAGGAGTATTCAGCCCGGTTCAACTCTCTCGCGAGGTTTGCACCTGGGATAAGTTGAGTACACCCTGAATTGAGAAGAAGAGAGAAATTTGTCCCTCGGGTTGAGGTCGAAATAGCCCGCGATGTTATGATAGGAGCAAAGCCCCCGCATACCTATATGGAGGCATTAGATCGGGCTTTGAGGGCCGAAATTTATGTGAACAAGATGAGTTTAGAAGGGGGTGGCCATCCATGATAGTACGTGAATGAACCGCCCCTACTCCGCAGAAAGAAAGAGTGGAGATCGGAAGAGGTAGAGACATGAGAAACAAGAAGAGATTCCAAAGAAAAGAAGAACAGGGCGATTGGCAGAGTAAACGGCCTAGAACAGCTGGAGTCACTCCGTGCCCTAAGTGTGGGAAAAATCATTCGGGGGAGTGTCTAAAAGAGTTCGGTCCGAATATCTGCTATAGGTGTCGCCACCAGTGGCACCTAATGAGAGATTGTAAAGCTCCCCTCCACTAGCAAAGACAGCCCCTAGAGGCACGAATGCCGGTGGTGTTTACCGTGGCACAGGTGAGGCAGAGGCTACCCATCACCGTGAATCGGTCCGGGGCTTATTCTTTCATACAGCCTTCTTTATGCTTTAATAGATTCCGAGCCACACATTCCTTTATGTCTCATGGGATGATAGAAAGATTGGGTCCAAGCCTCGTAGGGTAGATCAACCCATTAGGATAGAGCCACCCTGATGGGATTAGTGTTTTGACCCGTGAGATGCTCCCGAGAGTCTCAGAATGATTCATGGAAGAGAAACCGATAGTCGATCTAATAGTGTTTGACATGCCCTGATTTTGATGTGATATCGGGGGATGGATTTTCTAAGGAAGTATGGAGTAGAAATTGACGTCAAGAAGAAAGCAAGGTTTAATCTTGATAGTGGAGATAAGTTTAGCTTCGGTGAGGGCCATCAATTAAGTATGTTGATCAAGAGTTTGAAAGCTAGGAAGATGCCGAGAGGTCAGTTTCAGATACATGCACATGTAAGTGGCAGAGGGTGATGTTTCTCGCCCAAATTCTGAAAGTTGCCTATAGTTCGAGAGTTTCTGGATGTATTTCCCTTTAAGAGTTACTGTGTCTACTTCCCAGAGAGAGGTTGAGTTTAGTATTGAACTAGCACTGACGCACCAATATCAAGAGCCCCCTCCTTATCGAATGGCCCTCCCTCCCAGCTTCAAGAATTGAAGAAGCAACTCCAAGAGCTTTTAGATAAAGGTTTTATCCGACCAAGTCATTCCCCTCGGGAGCTCCAATTCTTTTTCAGAAGAAGAAAGATGGATCGTTACGGATGTGTATAGACTACAGAGAGTGAATAAGGTGACAGAAGAATAAATACCCACTACCTCTGACAGATGATTTATTTGATCAATTAAAGGGCGGAGCGTTGTTCTCGAAAATTGATTTAAGGTCAGGGTACCATCAAGTGAGAGTGGTTGAGCAAGATATAGCCAAGACTGCCTTTCGTACAAGGTATGGGCATTATGAGTTTGTAAGTGATGCCTTTGGGGTTGACGAACGCCCCATCGTTGTTTAAGGGCTTGATGAACCTAAGCCTTTCATGATTACTTGGATCAATTCATTGTAGTTTTCATTGATGATATTCTAGTTTACTCTAGGTCGAGAGAAGAGCATGAGGAGCATTTATGTAACACCTACTGAAAACTAGTACAATGCATGCAATTAACAATGGAAAATTGGGCCCACAAAGCTTCTTTTTCATTACAATTCACTTGTCTTTTATACACAAAAGTTATCACATAAAAATGCATTTCAAAAGACAAAATAGGGGAACAAGTAGCCTATTGCTCCTCGCGCTCCGACGCCCTCCAACCGGGCAACATCACCTAGAACCTCCGCATCCACAAAGGAAAATAACGGGTGAGTACAAATAATGCCGCAAGTAAAACTCTCTAAGCCTCGTCCCCGTGTGTGACTCTTAATTCTTTCCTTTTCTAATTCGTTTCTATTTCTGCTTTCTATAACATCATGGCCTCATCTTACCTGGGAGGTACGGCCTCCGGGATGGCGTTCACACAGCACCATCTCACTCTCTATGGCTATCGGGTGGAATTCACACGCACCAACCCGTTCTTAGTGACTACCGAGCGAGGATCACAAAGCACCAACTCGGTTCTCTCTAACTATCGGGGTGGAGATCACCTAGCACCTACCCGCTCCTCATGAATTCGGGGTAACGATCACCAAGCATTTACCCGTCTCTAGTCACTATCCGGGTGATGATCACAAAGCATCAACCCGCTTCTACTAGCCATTGGATGATGATCACAAAGCATCAACCTACATATCTCTTAACTAATCGGGTAAAGGGTCACAAAGCATCTACCCATTTCTATTACTCATTGGGTGACGATCACAAAGCGCGACTCCATCTCTCTAAGGCTATTCGATGATGATCACAAAGCATCAATCCGATTCCCATAACGTCGGGTGATGATCACAAAGCATCATCCCAACTATACTACTCTTCTAACTCATTCTATTGTAGCATTTTTTCAATGCTCTCTACCCTTAGAGTAATTTTACCCACTAAGCCTCTACTCATAGGTAATTGCACAAACCATTTCCTTACACTTTCTTAGGTTACTTTTCAATGCATATAACAATGCACATGGATGATTCATCACTACTAATGCACTTATGAAATGCCAACATGCAATGTTGCAAGAATTAAGGTTCATTACTCACACTCAAACCTCTATTAGGCATTTCATCAAACAACTCATGTGCATTATAAAACTCTATCATAGCCATGAATCTAAAACTTTTCCTAACCATCCAAAATGGGGAAAAACCCCTTCACAAAGCCATAATAACCTGTCAAATAAAACACTTCCAAAAAAGGGTTCCAATATACCCCTTAAATTCCATCTCAACTACCTTGCCAAACCAACAACCCATTTCTCAAATTTGCAAGGTAATAACATTCACAAAGCATAGAAATCTCTACTTAATCCTTCATACATGCTATAATACATGCATATCACATACATACATCATCTCTATCAAAAACCCTAATCAAGAAAAATTCATAAATCTCAACTTGGGTTGGGTTTTACTTACTTGCTATGGAGAGACTTCACCAAATCTTCTTTTCACTTGGTTTGCTTGACTATTCTCTCAACTCTTAACCAAAAGAATGAAAACCCTCAAAAACCAAAATGAACTAAAATCCACAAATCACACAACTTAAGGAGAAATCCTTACCTTAGGAAGCCTTAGGTTGCTTTTCAACTCCAAATAACTTCAAAAAACCCCTTGAAATTCCTTGATCAAAAGAAAAGAGAAATTGATAGGAGAAGAAATGAAGAGTCACGTTTGAGAAGAAGAAAATGAGGGGTTCTTTGATTCTAATTCCTTTTAATGAAATATTAACACATTCATTCCCATTTTGCCCTTATTCTTCTTTGGGAATTTCATCCATATCCTTTGATTCATTACAAACTCACCCCCATATCAACACATTCTCCATGAAAAAATCCTTACAATTAACTCCCCACTTTTCCTGCTAATTAGGGGTAGAAAGGTCAAATTGCCCTTAAGGAAGAAAATATCTAAAACTCAATCAACAATTTAATCGGGTTGTCGCCGCGGCGAAGAAACTCGCCGCCGCGGCGAACCTCCCAGCAGCTTCCCCCGAGGCTTCAACCTCTCTTCTTCGCTGCTTTTCAACCAATTTCGTGGGGCAACCATTCAACACAACACTCAATCAAACAATAATAACGAAAACCAACTCGATTAAAAGGCGAAAGAGGAAACAATAACAACGTACCTCAAGCGGGCGTTACAATTCTTCCCCTTAAAAGAATTTCGTCCCCGAAATTCAAACAAATAACTCTGGGAAACGATTCTGCATGTCCCGTTCTACTTCCCAAGTGGCTTCTTCCACTTTGTGATTCCTCCAAAGGACCTTCACTAGCGGAACACTCTTGTTCCAAGTTCTTTAACCCTTCGATCCAAAATCGAACTGGGGACGCTTCTTCATATACTAGATTCTCGATACTTCAACGCTTCTACGCTCGGGACATGGAGGGGATCACTTACATACTTTGTAGCATCGAGACATGGAAGACATCGTGCACCCCGTCCATACTAGGTGGTAGTGCCAATCTATAGGCCACCTTCCCCACTCGTTGCAAGACCTCAAAAGGACCTACATACCTCGGTGCTAGCTTCCTTGGCCTCCCAAAGCGCATTACTCGCTTGTAAGGGAAACTTTCGAAATACTTTATCGCCCACTTGGAATTCTACCTCTTTCCTCTTCAAGTCGGCATAACTCTTCTGTCGATCTTGGGCTTGTTTCATTCTATTTCGGACTACCTTCACATCTTCTACTAGCTTCTGAGTCATCTCTGGCCCAAGAGCGGTACTCAACTCATCTCTCTCCTACTTCATCCCAATGAAGCGGAGACCTACATCGTCTACCATACAAAGCCTCGTAAGGCGCCATTCTAATTGTAGCGATAATCATTGTTATAGGCAAATTCCACTAAGGGTAACATCTCATGCCAGGATACTCGTAATCCATGCAACAAAGCTTTCTCAACATATCCTCGAGCACGATTCGCTCTCTCGGTTTGGCCATCTGTCCGAGGATGATAGCAAGATCAATGCCAAACGGGTACCCAAACTCCTCTAGAAACTTGTCCGGCAATGAAACAAATGGAATCTCTATCTGATACTATAGTCTTGGGCACACCATGCAATCGACTATCTCCTTTGAGGTAAACGAGCCAACCTGACCAGAGTGGTACTATCCTTTCTCGGGAGGAAATGGGCTGATTTGGTTAGCTTGCCCACAATCACCCATATAGCATTATACCCTCTCTGCACTGGGAGACCCGTGATAAAAATCCATCGAAATACTCTCCCATTTCCACTGGGATACTCAATGGTTGAAGCAACCCACGATGGCCGTTGGTGTTCGCCTCTTCACCCGCGACAGTTAGGCATTTAGCCACAAACTTCCCGGCAACGTCTTTCTTCATACGACCACCAATAGCCTTTCTTGATATCCCGATACATCTTGGTTGCTCCCTGGATGAGCGGTGTACGGTGTGTCATGAGCCTCCATAAGAATTTTCTCTTTCAACGCCTCAATTGGAGGAATGCACAACCGATTTCAAATAGAGGGCACCATCTCTCACAAAGAACTCGATGTCTTGCCCTCATGCACTTGCCGAACTATTTTCGACACCACTCATCTGCCATTTGCTTTCTCTCTAATTTCCTCTAGTAAAGAGGATGTACTCACTAAGGGTGTGGTAATTCTTCCCGGAACCACCTCAATCTGCTTCCTTAGACAATTCTTCTATTAACTCTTTCGCTGGTAAGCCGGAAAACATGAGCTTTTCTACTCAAGGCATCTCGCTACTACATTGGCTTTCCCCTGGTTGATACTTGATCTCACAATCATAATCCTTGACCACCTCTAACCACCTCCTCCTCGCCTCATATTCAACTCCTTTTGAGGTGAAGAAGTACTTTAGACTCTTATGATCTGTAGATATTACTCTTCACACCATAAAGGTAATGCCTCCCAAATCTTTAAAGCAAAGACCACAATTGCTAACTCAGGTCATGCGTAGGGTATCTGGTCTCGTACTCTTTCAATTGACGAGAAGCATAAGCTATAACCCTACCTAACCGCATCAACACACTCAGAGTCCCCTGAAAGAGGCGTCTCGTATAAATGTCATAATCTACACCCTCCCCGTGGTAACACTAGCACGAGCCGATGTTAGCCTCTTCTTCAACTCTTGAAAGCTTTCTTCAGTCAAGCCGACCCTGCACAAAAGGAGTTTTCTTTCGCTTGGTAAGAGTCATCCAACGGCTTTAGCCAACGGGCGAATCCCTCTACAAATCGCCTAGTAGCCCTCGCTAAGCCTAAGAAACTCCTGATTTCTTTCAACGTTCTCGGCTTTTGCCATTCCGAGATTGCCCGCACTTTACTCCTGGATCTACCGAAATCCCTTCCTTCGAGACGGTATGACCCAGGGGAATATCACTTGGTTCGGCCAAAAACTCACACTTGGAAAATTTAGCACACAACTTCTTTTCTCTCAGCCGTTGCAATACTAATTCCAAGTGTTTCTCATGCTCTTCTCTTGACTTTGAGTAAATCAGAATGTCGTCGATGAAGACAACAATAAACTGATCCAAGTACTCGTGAAATACCCTGTTCATCAAGTCCATAAAAATTGCTGGGGGCATTAGTCAAGCCAAACGGCATTACTACAAATTCATAATGCCCATACCTTGTACGAAAGGCAGTCTTAGCCACATCTTGTTCAACCACTCTCACCTGATGATACCCGGACCTCAAATCAATTTTGGAGAACACTGCCGCTCCTTTCAACCGATCAAAAAGGTCATCTATCCGGGGTAGTGGGTACTTATTCTTCACTGTAACTTTATTCAGCTCCCTATAATCAATACACATCCTTAGTGATCCATCCTTCTTTTTCACAAACAGTATTGGAGCTCCCCAAGGGGAATGACTTGGTCGGATAAAGCCTTTATCTAACAGCTCTTGGAGTTGCTTCTTTAGTTCTTGGAGCTCATCTGGGGCCATTCGATAAGGGGCTTTGGATATTGGTGCTGTCCCTGGTGCTAGTTCGATACTAAATTCTACCTCTCTCTCTGGAGGCAAACCCGGTAACTCTTCCGGAAACACATCTAGAAAGTCTCGAACTACTGGCACCCTCTGGATCTCTAACTGTGGAACATCACCACTCTGCACTACATGGGCAATATACCCTGAACACCCCTTTCTCAACATCTTCCTGGCCTTTACATTACTAATCAGCATGCTCAACTGATGGCCTTCTCCAAAACTAAACTTATCTCCACAATCGAGGTTAAACCTCGCCTTCTTTTCCGACACTCAATCTCTACTCCATAACTCCCTAGGAAGTCCATGCCCAGAATCACATCAAAATCGGGCATATCGAAGACTATTAAGTCAACGATTAACTCTCTACCCTGGATCACTAAGGACTCTCTTAACAAAATCTCTTGAGTCACAACACTAACCCCATCGGGTAGTTCTATCTTAATGGGCTGAGTCGCTCTAGTAGGTTTCAAACCTAATCTCTCAAGCATCCCATAAGATATAAATGAATGGGTAGCACCCGAATCAATTAAAGCATATAAAGGGACTGCATGAAATAATAACTCGACAGCAACTTGGTTGATGGACTGGCCTCGCTTCACCTCCCCCGTGCCACAAGAAACATTCGGCATTCGCAGCATCTCCCCGAACCCCGAGTGGTTGGTGGAAGAGGAGCTTTACAATCTCTCATCATGTGCCCGCCGCGGCACCTATAGCATACTCTCGATCCCCCGACACTCTCCCGGGTGATTCTTCCCGCACTTAGGGCAAGGAGGAAACCCTTCCGTTCGAGGTCGCTTATTCTTCCACTCTTTTCTATTCTGTCTATACTGAAACTTCTTCTTCTGATTCTTCATGTCTTTACCCTTCACATCCTCATGTTTCTCTCTATGAGGAGCGGAGGGTAGCTCTTTCGGTCCCTCCCTGCCGAGGATCCTACGGGGAAGATTTTATTCTAAAAAATCTCCGCCTTCATTGCCCGCCTCAAGGCCTCACCTTTGTAATTCCGAGGAGGGTTGGAGCTTGTCATAATATCCCGGGCTATCTCCGGCTTCAATCCATGCACAAACTTATCCCTTCTCAAGGCCGGAGTGCTAACTATTCCCTGCAAACCTTGCAAGAGCGTTGAACTTCACCGAGTACTCTTTCACGCGCTAATTCCTTGTCATAGGTGATAAATTCTTGGACCTTCTCATGAACTTGGTCCTCGATCTATACTCACCTCAAACTCTTGCCTAAACTCTTCCCACGTCATTACTGTTGCGTCATGAGTTTCTTCCATCAATTCCCACCAAATTCGGGCATCACCCCGAAACAAGAAACTCGCATACCGGATCTTCTCCCGGTCCGACATGGGAAATAAACCTCGTGGCTCGTTCTCGCCCAAGCCAGCTTCTTGCTATCTGGATCTGTAGTACCCTTAAACTCTGAGGGTTGATGCTGTTGGAAAGACCGTAATCGGTTCCCACTCTATTCATCTGGGGGAGGTACGGTTGCCCTCTCTCAACAGGGCGTAAGCGGCGGTGTGCATGCGGGAGGTACAACTCTCCCCGAGTTTCAGCCATAACTTCTTGAATAATTCCCGGATTCTAGCTTCATCCAAGGGAGGGCGTAGACTCGTGGGTTAGAAGGTTCTCCTTCATTCACCACACCTTTACCGCGATTTCGATAACTACGCCTCATCTACAAAATGATCACACTAATGAACTCAAGAAACAATTACCGTAAGGAAAGAATTACTCACACGTCGGTTAGAGGGACGTCGTGGCGATGAGAATAGTACAACTGTTCAATCCCAAAATCTTTGCTCGATACCAAAAAATGTAACACCTATGAAAACTAGTACAATGCATGCAATTAACAATGGAAAATTGGGCCCACAAAGCTTCTTTTCATTACAATTCACCTCTTTTATACACAAAAGTTATCATTTACAAAAAATGCATTTCAAAAGACAAAATAGGGAACAAAGTAGCTATTGCTCCTCGCGCTCCACGCCCTCCAACCGCAACATCACCTAGAACCTGCATCCACAAAGGAAAATAACGGGGTGAGCACAAATAATGCTCGTAAGTAAAACTCTCTAAGCTCTGTCCCCGTGTGTGACTCTTAATTCTTTCCTTTTCTAATTCGTTTCTATTTCTGTTTCTATAACATCATGGCCTCATCTTACGGGAGGTACGGCCGGATGGCGTTCACACAAAGACCATCTCACTCTATGGCTATCGGGTGGAATTCACACAGTACCAACCCGTTCTTAGTGACTACCGAGTGAGGATCACAAAGCACCAACTCGGTTCTCTCTAACTATCGGGTGGAGATCACCTAGCACCTACCCGTTCCTCATGAATTCGGGTAACGATCACCAAGCATTTACCCGTCTCTAGTCACTATCGGGTGATGATCACAAAGCATCAACCCGCTTCTACTAGCCATTGGATGATGATCACAAAGCATCAACCTACATATCTCTTAACTAATCGGGTAGTGGTCACAAAGCATCTACCCATTTCTATTACTCATTGGGTGACGATCACAAAGCGTCGACCCATCTCTCTAAGGCTATTCGGATGATGATCACAAAGCATCAATCCGATTCCCCATAACGGTCGGGTGATGATCACAAAGCATCATCCCAACTATACTACTCTTCTAACTCATTCTATTGTAGCATTTTTCAATGCTCTCTACCCTTAGAGTAATTTTACCCACTAAGCTCTCTACTCATAGGGTAATTGCACAAACCATTTCCTTACACTTTCTTAGGTTACTTTTCAATGCATATAACAATGCACATGGATGATTCATCACTACTAATGCACTTATGAAATGCCAACATGCAATGTTGCAAGAATTAAGGTTCATTACTCACACTCAAACCTCTATTAGGCATTTCATCAAACAACTCATGTGCATTATAAAACTCTATCATAGCCATGAATCTAAAACTTTTCCTAACCATCCAAAATGGGGAAAAACCCCTTCACAAAGCCATAATAACCTGTCAAATAAAACACTTCCAAAAAGGGTTCCAATATACCCCTTAAATTCCAATCTCAACTACCTTGCCAAACCAACAACCCATTTCTCAAATTTGCAAGGTAATAACATTCACAAAGCATAGAAATCTCTACTTAATCCTTCATACATGCTATAATACATGCATATCACATACATACATCATCTCTATCAAAACCCTAATCAAGAAAATTCATAAATCTCAACTTGGGTTGGGTTTTACTTACTTGCTATGGAGAGACTTCACCAAATCTTCTTTTCACTTGGTTTGCTTGACTATTCTCTCAACTCTTAACCAAAAAGAATGAAAACCCTCAAAAACCAAAATGAACTAAAATCCACAAATCACACAACTTAAGGAGAAATCCTTACCTTAGGAAGCCTTAGGTTGCTTTTCAACTCCAAATAACTTCAAAAACCCCTTGAAATTCCTTGATCAAAAGAAAAGAGAAATTGAGAGGAGAAGAAATGAAGAGTCACGTTTGAGAAGAAGAAAATGAGGGGTTCTTTGATTCTAATTCCTTTTAATGAAATATTAACACATTCATTCCCATTTTGCCCTTATTCTTCTTTGGGAATTCCATCCATATCCTTTGATTCATTACAAACTCACCCCCATATCAACACATTCTCCATGAAAAATCCTTACAATTAACTCCCCACTTTTCCTGCTAATTAGGGGTAGAAAGGTCAAATTGCCCTTAAGGAAGAAAATATCTAAAACTCAATCAACAATTTAATCGGGTTGTTGCGCGGCGAAAGAAACTCAGCCGCCGCGGCAGGGCTGTCGCCCGACTTCCCACCCCGAGGCTTCAACCTCTCTTCGCCGGCGAAGATTCTTCTTCGCCCGGTGAAGCACGGATGACCCGAAATCAATACGTTTTCAACCAATTTCAGGGCAACCATTCAACACAACACTCAATCAAACAATAATAACGAAAACCAACTCGATTAAGGGCGAAAGAGGAAACAATAACAACGTACCTCAAGCGGGGCGTTACAATTTAAGACTTGCACTACAACGATTGAGAGAAAAGAAGTTGTATGCTAAGTTTTCCAAGTGTGAATTCTGGTTGAATCAAGTATTGTTTCTAGGCCATACTGTTTCTGGTGAAGGGATTTCAGTGGACCCTAGTAAGGTAGAGGCAATCCTTGAGTGGCAAAGGCCGAAATCGGTAAAAGAAGTGAGAAGTTTCTTGGGGCTAGCAGGTTACTACCGGCGATTCGTAGCAGGGTTTGCCCAGTTGGCTAAGCCATTGACAGCTCTTACCAAGCAGAGAATTCCTTTTATATGGTCAACGGCTTGTGAAAGGAGTTTTCACGAGTTAAAGAAAAAGTTGACATCAGCTCCTGTGTTAGTGTTGCCTCAGGAGGGGGTAGATTATGATATTTTTACAGATGCCTCACTGCAAGGACCCGGAGGTCTTTGTATTGATGCAGTTAGGTAGGGTGATAGCTTATGCTTCTCGCCAATTGAAAGAGTACGAGACAAGATACCCTACGCATGATTTAGAGTTGGCAGCAGTAGTCTTTGCTTTGAAAATCTGGAGGCATTATCTGTATGGTGCGAAGAGTCATATCTACACCGACCATAAGAGCTTGAAATATTTCTTTACTCAGAAGGAGCTGAATATGAGGCAGAGGAGGTGGCTGGAGCTAGTTAAAGACTATGAATGTGAGATTAAATATCAGTCGGGGAAAGCTAATGTCGTAGCCGATGCGTTGAGTAGAAAGGCTCATTTATCCCGACTCACTAGTCAGAGAGAGCTAATAGATGAGTTGTGTAAAGAACAAATTGAAGTGGTTCAAGGAGGGGTTGCCAGGTTAGAAATTCAGTCCACCCTATTGGACGAAATTAGAGAAAAGCAAATGGTTGATAAGTGGTGTCAGGAGTTATCGCAAAGAGTGCATAAGAATGAGAGACCAGAGTTCCACCTGGCAGAGGGTGTCCTCCGTTTTAAGGATCGGTTATGCATCCCTCAGGATAAGGAGTTGAGGAGGAGAATTCTTATGGAAGCTCATGACACACCCTACACTGCTCATCCAGGAGCAACCAAGATGTATCAAGATCTAAAGAAAGGCTACTGGTGGCCAGGTATGAAGAATGATATTGCGGAGTTTGTAGCTAAATGCCTTGGTTTGTCAACAAGTAAAAGCGAACATCAACGGCCATCAGGATTGCTTCAACCACTTAGTATTCCTGAGTGGAAATGGGAGAGTATCTCAATGGATTTTATTGTAGGTCTCCCTAGAGTTCAGAGAGGTTTTAATGCCATTTGGGTGATTGTGGATAGATTGACAAAATCAGCCTATTTCCTTCCAGGTGAAAGAAAGCACTACTTCAGATCAGCTAGCCCAGATTTATATCAGAGAGATAGTGAAACTTCATGGGGTACCCAAGACGATAATCTCAGACAGAGATTCTAGATTTGTCTCCGCTTTCTGGCTGAGCTTACAGAGGAATCTGGGTACTAGATTGGCTTTTAGCACCGCTTACCATCCTCAAACGGATGGACAAACAGAGAGAACAAATCAAGTGCTTGAGGATATGTTGATGAGTTTGTTTCAGATGGATTATAGAGTATCCTGGCATGAGATGCTGCCCTTAGTGGAGTTTGCTTACAATAACAGTTATCAGTCGACGATTAAGATGGCACCGTATGAGGCCTTGTATGGTAGACGATGTAGGTCTCCACTACATTGGGATGAGATAGGTGAGAAGGATAAGCTGAAATTAGCCATTGGGCCAGAGATGACTCAGAAATTGATTGAAGATGTGAAGCTGATTAGAAGCAGAATGCAACAAGCCCAAGATAGACAGAAAAGTTATGCCGATTTGAAGAGAAAGGAAGTTGAATTCAAGGTGGGTGATAAAGTTTTCTTGAAAGTTTCCCCCTTTAAGCGGGTAATGCGGTTTGGAAATAAAGGGAAGCTAGCACCGAGATTTGTTGGTCCATTTGAAGTGTTGCAACGAGTGGGGAAGGTAGCCTACAGATTGGCACTACCACCTAGCATGGACAAAGTGCATGATGTTTTCCATATCTCGATGTTACGGAAATATGTAAGTGATCCCTCCCATGTGTTGAATACAGAGAATGTAATTGTGGAAGGGAATCTTGTGTACGAAGAGCGTCCAGTCCAGATTTTGGACCGGAAGGTTAAAGAGCTCCGGAATAAGAGTATTCCTTTAGTGAAAGTCCTTTGGAGAAACCATAAGGTCGAAGAAGCTACTTGGGAGACAGAGCAAGACATGCAAAGCCGTTACACGGAGTTGTTTGTCTGAATTTCGGGGACGAAATTCTTTTAAGGAGGGGAGAATTGTAACGCCCCGCTTGAGGTACGTTGTTATCGTTTCCTCTTTTGCCCTTAATCGAGTTGGTTTTTGTTATGATTGTTTGATTGAGTGTTGTGTTGAATGTTTGCCTTGAAAATTGGTTGAAAACAAGAATTTCGTCATTGCTTGCGCGCAAGAAGAGAGGTTGAAGCCACGGGGAAGTCGGCCGACAGCTTTCGCGCGACGACGTTTGTTTTCACCGCGGCGACAACCCAAATAAAATGTTGATTGAGTTTTAGATATTTTCTTCCTTAAGGACAATTTGACCTTTCTACCCCTCATTAGCAGGAAAAGTGGGGAGTTAATTGTAAGGATATTTCATGGAGAATAGGTTGAGTTAGGGGTGAGTTTGTAATGAATCAAAGGATATGGATGGAATTCCCAAAGAAGAATAAGGGCAAAATGGGAATGAGTGTGTTTATATTTCATTAAAAGGAATTAGAATCAAAGAAACCCCTCATTCTCTTCTTCTCAAACGTGACTTCCCATCCTTACTCCTCTCAACTTCTTCTCTTTTGATCAAGGTATTCCAAGGGGTTTTGAAGTGATTTGGGGTGGAAAAGTAACCTAAGGCTTCCTAAGGTAAGGATCTCTACTTAAGTTGTGTGATTTGGGAGTTTTAACCCATATTGAAATTTGAGGGTTTTCCTTCTTTTGGTTAAGATTAGAGGAAAAGTCAAGCTAAGCAAGAGAAAGGAAGGATTTGTGAAGTCTCTACATAGCAAGTAAGTAAAACCCAACCCAAGTTGAGATTTATGAATTTTCTTGATTAGGGTTTGATAGAAATGATGTATGTATGTGATGTACATGTAATATAGCATGTATGAAGGATTAAATAGAGATTTCTATGCTTTGTGAGTGTTAATACCTTGCAAATTTGAGAAATGGGTTGTTGGTTTGGCAAGGTAGTTGAGATGGAATTTAAAGGGTATTATGGATCCCCTTTTTGGAAGTGTTTTCTATGGCAGGTTTTATGGCTTTGTGAAGGGGTTTTTCCCCATTTTGGATGGTTAAGAAAAGTTTTAGAATCATGGCTATGATAGAGTTTCATAGTGCACACATATTGTTTGATGAAATGCCTAAAAGAAGCATAAGTAGAATTAGAGAACCTTACCTTATGCAATGTAGCATATTTGCATGTCATGAATGCATATAAGGAAGATTTTAGGCATGAGTCATCCATATGCATATGTTTAATTGAGTAATGACATAAGAAAGAAATATGAGAAATGAGAAAGAAACTCTATGAATAGAGATAAAGAAAAGAACAAAATTCTCTTAGAGTAAAGAGAAAGAAAGAACTAGCACTAGAAGATAAAAGGATTCTTAAGTGCTATAGAAAAGAAAAGAAACTAGATTGTGCGATGGGGAACTCGTGAGTATAGAGTTACCCTCATGTAAACCGTTATGAGAAAGAACGGTCTCCGCCATGAGAGAGCGGAACGCGTGTAAATCGCTATGATAAGGAGCGATCTCCGCCATGAGAGAGCGGAATGCATGTGATCCGTTATGAGAAAGACGGACTCCGCCATGAGAGAGCGGAATACACGTAAACCGCTATGAGAGAGAGGAGCGGTTTCCGCCATGAGAAAGGCGGTATGAGATTGAGAAAAAGAAAAGAAAAGAAAGAAAAACTAGAATTTGAATTAGAAATTTGATAAAAATACAAAGAGAATTGATGAGTAATGCACGGGAACGATAGCGTAAGAGCCTGTTTTACTTACTGAGCATCTTTGTGCTCACTCCGTTGTTTTCTTTGTTGTACAGGAAATAGGTGAGGACTTGGTCGGATGGACGCGGCAAGCGTGGAGATTTGGCTGCACCGTCCCTTGTTTCGGTTTTGTTTTGAAAGTCCTTGTACATATGATGTTTTGTTTTGTAACGAATGTGATTACTAAGTAAAGAAATTTTTTTTGGGCCCAACTTGTTTTGATAAATATGCTATCTTTTTATTAATCGATATTACGAATCTAGTAGAAAGAAAGTAGTTGTTACATTTTAATAGTGCAGTATTAGGATTTCAATTGATGTTTTAATACTATTAAGATTTCAATTCAGCGCTTTAATTGCTTACTTTTGAAACGGATAAAAGATCGTATCTTGAAACCAGCAAAGATAAGTATCCTTGATGGATTGTTGATAAGCGTATTTTATACTATGATTTTGCATTGAATTTTGATAGGATTTAGGATACTTTTCATACAATTTGGGCCATAATTGCTACCTAATTCTATTAATTTGTCTTTGTAGGCCTAAACGATGATTTTTAGCATAAATGACAGTTTTGAGCGTAAATTGTGTAACTTGAGCTTGAAAACTCGGAATAACCTGAATTTAGAAGTTTTGGAAAGTTAAGAAGAAGAGCTACAACGTTCATGTTTTGGGTTTTTCCTAATTCTGACTGGACAAAGGTGAAAACTTGGCTTGAAGTCGTGAAAAGGACGCTGGAAACTGAAGAAAAACGTCTTTGGACATGCTTCAGTATTTCTGCCATAACTTGAGCTGTAGACCTCGGATTGTGCTTGATTCTTGAACGACCAGAAAGATAATTGAAAGGGCTACAATTCATATGTTTGACACTTTTCCATATTCTAACTATATCATGCTAAAATTGGGTCTGTAATTATTCGCCGCGGCGAGAAAAAATCTTCGCCGCGGCGAAATCTGCGTCAGATGCAAAAATAAAACGACGCGTTTTGGCTTGCTAGGGCTTCGTCCTTAAGTGAGAGAGGTATAAATTAGAGCGAAAAGGAAGAGAAAAGGGGCTTGGTTCGTGATTTGGGAGGCAGCTCATGGAAGGAGAAGATTATTGAAGTTTTGGGCTTCAAATTAGAGAAGATTTCTCCATCTTTTGCTTGCTTGTCAATGATGAATCTTGATTCAGTTTGTTTTTGTTGTTTTATTTCGTTTTTGAGTATGAACTGAGTTGTTTAGCTAGGGTTTGATGTAATCTTGATACAATGATTCAAATTTATATGGATTGAATTACTTTGAGTTTTAATTTCATTATTGAGTGTTTATCTCTTTGCTTAATGTCTTTTGGATGCTTGATCACCATTCAAATGTGTGTTGTTCACAATGAGAGAAGTGATTTGTGATTGTGCCTCTTGGGATAAATACCATAGATTAGCAAACGCTAGAGATAGGTTTAGCGATCTATGAAATCTAGATAGAATTCCACAAAGCTTAAAATCCTTTGAACTATTAATCTTCATTTTGTTGGGTGCGGAAGCTTAATAGGGATAAGTAGGGAAATGTAGCATGAGAATGTATGTTTTACAACTTAGGGAATTCGATTTTCAATCAAGGAATTAGAACTTGGATAATAGATTCTATGATTTGGGTTAGCGTATTTAGGTGAATTCAACACCCTAGCATTTGTTTTAGAATTGTTTAATTAGTTAAGTTGTTGGGTTTTGCATTTGTATTTAGTTTGTTAATCTTCTATCAATCCAATTTATTGTTGCTTCAATTAGGACTTAAACTAGAAAAATCGGTAATTAGTAACACTATCCTCGTGGGACGATACTCACTCATCACTTTATTACTTTTTGCGACTAGTATACTTGCTATTTTTTTGCATGTTGTATTAAACACGCATCAAGTTTTTGGCGCCGTTGTAGTATAGTGGTGAGTATTCCCGCCTGTCACGCGGGTGACCCGGGTTCGATCCCCGGCAACGGCGCCAAAAACTTGATGCGTGTTTAATACAACATGCAAAAATAGCAAGTATACTAGTCGCAAAAAGTAATAAAGTAATGAGTGAGTATCGTCCCACGAGGATAGTGTTACTAATTACCGATTTTTTCTAGTTTAAGTCCTAATTGAAGCAACAATAAATTGGATTGATAGAAGATTAACAAGATAAATACAAATGCAAAACCCAACAACTTAACTAATTAAACAATTCTAAAACAAATGCTAGGGTGTTGAATTCACCTAAATACGCTAACCCAAATCATAGAATCTATTATCCAAGTTCTAATTCCTTGATTGAAAATCGAATTCCCTAAGTTGTAAACATACATTCTCATGCTACATTTCCCTACTTATCCCTATTGCTTCCGCACCCAACAAAATGAAGATTAATAGTTCAAAGGATTTTAAGCTTTGTGGAATTCTATCTAGATTTCATAGATCGCTAAACCTATCTCTAGCGTTTGCTAATCTATGGTATTTATCCCAAGAGGCACAATCACAAATCACTTCTTAGTCTCATTGTGAACAACACACATTTGAATGGTGATCAAGCATCCAAAAGACATTAAGCAAAGAGATAAACACTCAATCATTTTATTACTTTTTGCGACTAGTATACTTGCTATTTTTTGCATGTTGTATTAAACACGCATCAAGTTTTTGGCGCCGTTGCTAGGGATAGTTGATTATTAATATTGATAGTATCTAGTGTAGTGCTAAATTGAAGCTTTTATTTCATTTTTGTAATTAATTGTAAATATTGTATAGTCTTAAGTATGAGAATTGACATTACCTCTTTCGTGCAAGGCAATGATGAATCACTATATGAAGCTTGGGAGAGGTACACGGAGTTGTTAAGGAATTGTCCACATAATAGTCTACCGTTTTGGAGACAAGTCCAAATATTTTACAATGGGTTGCTACCAAATATTCAAATGATGGTAGATGTGGCGAAAGTGGAGCCTTAAATAACAAGACCCCAGAAGATGCTTATGAATTGCTTGAGTTGATGGCCAACAATAACTACCAAAGACCTAATGAGAGAGCAATGCCGAAGAGAACAATGGGTCTACATGAAGTTGACGTTCGACACATTATCTGCACAAATTGCACCATGTCAAAGCCAATTGGGAGGTATGAATGTAAATTCTTTTCGCTCACCATTTATAACTTGTGAATTTTGTGCAGGAAACCATGAGAGTGTGGAATGCCAAGATGGGAACCAGTTATTCTTCTCAACAACCGAGCAAGTGAATTACATTGTTAGTTCACAAAGGCTGCAAAATGACCCCTTCGCCAATACCTACAATCTTGGTTGGGAGAATAACCCAAATTTGTCCTGGAGCGATCAAAGCACTCAATCAAATCAAAGGACAATACCAAACCATCAACCAAGTGGTGAATCATCAACCATGTGAGCAAAGAATGTCGAAATTGGAGGATATATTTGGGGAATTCATGCAAGAAACCACAAGTTTTATGAATGAGACACGCTCAAACTTCATAAATCAAGGAGTGTCCATTCAAAATTTGGAGGTTCAAATGGGGCAATTGGTTGAACAACTGACAGAGAGATCTCAAGGTTCTTTGCCAAGCACAACGGTCACAAATCCTGAAGAACAATTAAATGTCATACCATTGAGGAGAGGTATAGTGTTGGAGCAACCTCACAATGAAGAAAAGTTGGAAGAACATGAAGACAAGACCAATGAAGAGGAAAATCTCAAAGCGGAAAGGTGTGCAAAATACTTAGGGGAATTTCAACCAAGCAACTTGCCTCACAAGGAACAATTTGAGGAATTTGGTGTAAATGCGCACAAGTCAAAATTGGTGTTGGAAGAGACTCCAAACATTGGACTCAACCAATCACCATCTCATCTCAAGTACGCATATACGAATTTGAAGTTCCGAAAAGATGCTTATGAGAATGTCCGAAATCCAAAGGAAAGATCAAGAGGTGGCAATGGGAAGTGAAGCACCCCACAAGGATCCGGATTGACGAAGGACCATGGGAAAGTCGAGCTTTCGACTATAAACAAGCGCTTCTTGGGAGGCAACCCAAGTCTTTTCAATTGTTTTTCATTTCATTGCTGTTTGAATTTGTTTAGTTCTCTTATGATTTTGAATTAGTTTTAATTTATGTGTTTTTGGGTGTTTCAGGTGAAGTTTAAAGCTAAGGAAAAGGAAAGAAAAACTCCAGACTTCGCCGGGGCGAAGTGCCCTGAAGAATGTTGTAGCTCCTGTAATTTTTCGCCGCGGCGACGATTGGGTTTGAATTTAGGGTTTTATCATGAAGAACTTCGCCGCGGCGAAGTCTATTCCTCCGCGGCGGTCTCATTTCCTTTTATTTTTGCGAAAATTTTCTGAAGCACTTTTCTTTTTAGTTGTTGTTTTTATTTCTTTATGTTTTGTAAGTAGGAATTGATGTTGATTTCCTGGCTTTTGGCTTTTTATTTGTTTTTGTTTAGATTTTAGGTTTAGTTCAATAAGGTTGAGATTAGGATGTAATTCTTTCATATTAATCGGTGAGGGTATCTAACACATTTGGCACCATAGACTTTCATTTGTTTGATGATGATGATGATGAGGAAGCCAAGGAATGGATGCCAGGATGTTGCACAAAAATCGGCCTTTACAGATTAGTCAGGGGGGTATCTCGTAACCTTTACTTTTGTTTTTCTATTCCTTGGATGTGCATGATGTGACATTGGGGACAATGTCATTTTAAGTTGGGGGTAGGAAATAGACATAAAGCTTGGTTTAAGGGTATGCATTTAAGGAAACCAGAACCCAGCCTTAAAAGCGCCTAGCGATGCCTTGGCAACCTACGGTATAACAACGCCACGTACACCTTAAACGGAAAAAAAAAAAAACTTTAGTTATTTTATTTAGTTTGATTGTTTTTTGCCGATGATGAATTGCATAAGTCTATGATGAAACTTGAATTGTTGGGATATTATTCTTGGAAAATGTTAAGCATTGCTTCAAGTTTAGGTTTATTGACTAAATTTTGATTGAGGTTTGTTGAGTGGTTCAACCACCATTTTCATTTTTTTCGACATGCTTAGAAACATTTTATGTGGTTAGTTGAAGTTTGATAATGTTGGTGGACTCTAGAACCTAGTAGAGAAGTGCTTGAGGCGAAATTCTAGGATTAGACATTGTTGAGGAAATGATTTAGGCATTTTTTGGAACGTTTGAGCCTTTCTAGCCGACCCATAAATGAATCTTTCCCTAGTCACCCATTTGAGCCTTATGAGATTTTCATTGCCTTATTTTCCTTGCAAACCAAAAATTTTCCAATCCCTATACCCTAAACACTTTATCATACCCTTTAGGAGAATTATGGACCTAATGTATGACACAAAAGAGCTTTGAGAGGTGTGTGAATAAGTGATGGACCAAAATCTTAAGTTTGGGGGTTGCAAAAAAAGGGCACGAAGAAGGGGCAATAGACCTCAATGGTGTTGCAAATAATTGTTATTGTAAATATTTATATTTGAAAAAAAAAAAAGAAAAAAAAGAAAAAAAAGAGAAGAAGAAGAAGAAGAAAGAAAAAAAATTGCTTTAGTTCAATTCAAAATCAACAATAAGAAATGCATAAGTTTGAGGGTTGTAAAATGGTTGACACTTTGATTGGTGGTTGAGAAAGAAAGTGGAGATTGATGTAGCTCTTAGTGTTTGCATGAGGAAAACCGAGTTCTCTTACTTTGTTTATCCTATCCCTTTCCTTGGAGCCCACTACCCTTGCCTAACGTTACAAGCTTGCAAAGACCTTTTGATCCTTAGCGATGTCTAGTCCACATTAGTGGAGAGTAGTTCGATACTTAGGCTTATGGAGTCTGCCACCATTTGATAAACTTTACATTTCTGCATAAAATAATCCGGGAAGTCGGAATGTGAACTGAAGTGGGGATCACCTACTCGGGGGATCAATAGAGAAAGATAGTCGATGCAACTTATAACTTCTTGGAGTGTTGAACATTTTCTACTAATAATTTTTCAACAACCTTAGAGACTTGTATAAATTCTAGGCAATTCTTGTGTTGAGTTTGAGCCTAATTTTTGTTTGTTCATTTTTAGTTTTGTTGTTTTGTGTTTTTAGTTGTTTGTTGCTTTTCTTCCTTTGAGTTTTTATTCCTTTTTGCTCGAGGACGAGCAAATCTTAAGTTTAGGGGTAGTTGATAAGCTTATTTTATACTATGATTTTGCATTGAATTTTGATAGGATTTAGGATACTTTTCATACAATTTGGGCCATAATTGCTACCTAATTCTATTAATTTGTCTTTGTAGGCCTAAACGATGATTTTTAGCATAAATGACAGTTTTGAGCGTAAATTGTGTAACTTGAGCTTGAAAACTCGGAATAACCTGAATTTAGAAGTTTTGGAAAGTTAAGAAGAAGAGCTACAACGTTCATGTTTTGGGTTTTTCCTAATTCTGACTGGACAAAGGTGAAAACTTGGCTTGAAGTCGTGAAAAGGACGTTGGGAACTGAAGAAAAACGTCTTTGGACATGCTTCAGTATTTCTGCCATAACTTGAGCTGTAGACCTCGGATTGTGCTGATTCTTGAACGACCAGAAAGATAATTGAAAGGGCTACAATTCATATGTTTGACACTTTTCCAGATTCTAACTATATCATGCTAAAATTGGGTCTGTAATTATTCGCCGCGGCGAGAAAAAATCTTCGCCGCGGCGAAATCTGCGTCAGATGCAAAAATAAAACGACGCGTTTTGGCTTGCTAGGGCTTCGTCCTTAAGTGAGAGAGGTATAAATTAGAGCGAAAAGGAAGAGAAAAGGGGCTTGGTTCGTGATTTGGGAGGCAGCTCATGGAAGGAGAAGATTATTGAAGTTTTGGGCTTCAAATTAGAGAAGATTTCTCCATCTTTTGCTTGCTTGTCAATGATGAATCTTGATTCAGTTTGTTTTTGTTGTTTTATTTCGTTTTTGAGTATGAACTGAGTTGTTTAGCTAGGGTTTGATGTAATCTTGATACAATGATTCAAATTTATATGGATTGAATTACTTTGAGTTTTAATTTCATTATTGAGTGTTTATCTCTTTGCTTAATGTCTTTTGGATGCTTGATCACCATTCAAATGTGTGTTGTTCACAATGAGACTGAGAAGTGATTTGTGATTGTGCCTCTTGGGATAAATACCATAGATTAGCAAACGCTAGAGATAGGTTTAGCGATCTATGAAATCTAGATAGAATTCCACAAAGCTTAAAATCCTTTGAACTATTAATCTTCATTTTGTTGGGTGCGGAAGCTTAATAGGGATAAGTAGGGAAATGTAGCATGAGAATGTATGTTTTACAACTTAGGGAATTCGATTTTCAATCAAGGAATTAGAACTTGGATAATAGATTCTATGATTTGGGTTAGCGTATTTAGGTGAATTCAACACCCTAGCATTTGTTTTAGAATTGTTTAATTAGTTAAGTTGTTGGGTTTTGCATTTGTATTTAGTTTGTTAATCTTCTATCAATCCAATTTATTGTTGCTTCAATTAGGACTTAAACTAGAAAAATCGGTAATTAGTAACACTATCCTCGTGGGACGATACTCACTCATCACTTTATTACTTTTTGCGACTAGTATACTTGCTATTTTTTGCATGTTGTATTAAACACGCATCAATTGTGAATGCAGTTGCTGCATGGTCAAATTGATGTGAAGTCACAAACTATTCCAATTGTTTTAATCATTACAAAATTATGCAGCAAATTGATGTGAAGCCGCATATTATTGCCAATTGTTTTAATCATTACAAAATTATACAGCAAATTGATGTGAAGCCACATACTATTGTCAATTGTTTTAATCATTACCAAATTAGGATCCCCGATGTCGATGAATTGCAAGTTACAAATGAAGTGAATGAGAAGAATCAAAAATTCATTATAGAATTTAGTGATCGGATTTAACAACTTCATTACACTAATTGAATAGATATTAATGTCTTTCTCAATCATCCAAATGAGCAATAAGTTATATATGTTTTAACTAAAGAAAAATCATTACTGTAATTAGACAAGAAGATAAAAGAAATAATCATGAGGATGATAGTATGGAAATACAAAAAGTTTTGTGTCAAGAAGCTCTAAACATACTTGAAAAACTAGAAATATTTGGCTTCAACAAAAAGATGTTCATGCTAGCGAGTACTCTACCGGCAAGTTAAAAGATGTAGTAACAACTCTAAAGCATAAATTATTATCTCAAACAACATTAGATAAATATTTTATTTTATCTTAAACCTTTAATGTAATATAGTATATATATATATATATATATATTTTTTTTTTTCAATATACAAATAATTATTACTATATGGAGGTAACTTTTCTTAAGATGGGAATTAGAAAAATTATAACCTATTACAATGTAGAGCTTATTCTTATTTATAACTATCCCAAATTGAGAATTGAATTTTTTATGACTATGTACAGTTTATTCCTATATAGAGTATCACTATAGAGAGGTTTTACTGTACTTAATTAATCACACCATTAACTTACTTTCTTTACTTATAAAGGTATTATCAATTAGGTTAAAAACTTTTCAAACTTTTGCAATGGGAGAACAAAAGTTACAAATCCTTCAATTAAGGGGACAATAAACACTAACTAGGGTTAGATTCAACTTTATTAAGGGTAAAGTCGTAATTGAAGAAATTTAAATTATTCCTTTATATAAAGGTGGAAAATTAATCCGCCTAGCCCAGCCCGTGGTGGGTTAAGCAAAATTATGGGTCAGGTTAGGCCCGCCTCTTTGGCCAGAAGGGTTGGCCTAGCCCGGCTCGCCAACCCTAACCTAGTGGGTTTTTGTCCAGGACGGGCTAGGCTGGCCTGAAATTTTTTTATTTTTTTTCTTTTGTGTAATTTTTTTAGCTAACTTTTCAAATATCAATAATTCAATTAAATTAATTTTTTTTGTTAACATGTCAAATATTAATACAATTAAATTGTAATATAAGAAAAATTAGATTTATTCATTTATAAAAAAATAAAATAAGAAATAAGAAATTACAACAATTATTGCCTCGTTAAAAACCTTGCCAAGAAAAACTCAATTGGGACAAAAACTTGATAAGGAAAAAAGAGTACAATAATTAACAGTTAATTTACAAATTATAAAGTTACAATTTATAAAACAACTAATTTGAGGGTTGACTAGGACCTCCCTCATCTATATCATCTAAATTGTAAAATTAAAATGACTCTATTAAAATATCGTCGATAGCCTCGTATTGATCCTGACAGCATAACCGGTCCCTATCTTGAAGACATGTGAGGACTTCAATCAATTTTGGTGAAGGTTTAATCCTCATGTCCTTTAAAATTCTTCCACTTGCACTAAATGTTTGTTCAGATGAGACGATCGAGACAGGAACAAAGAAAACATCCAAGGCAAGTCTCGATAATACCAGAAAGATGCATTTTCTAGTTTTCCAATATTCTAAGACATCAAAGTTGGCTCTTTGTTGTGGATCTACTGGTAGCACGTCGAGGGTTCCCAAATATTGGTGAAGCTCATCACTTTGTAGCTACATGGAGGACAATATATTTGTTGTTGATGCTTCAAAGAGGAGGCTATGCTTCGGGTTTGGGTCATCTTCGGTCTATTAAGTGCATTCCAGGAGTCGTAGCCTTTATTTGTGTCTTCTGATGCTACTTCCTCGGGTATTTCGCCTCTTTGCTAGTTTTCACACCTGTTTTCATATTGTAAATATACCTCTGCAAGACACTGTCTTATCTCTCCTAGTTGATTGGCATATGCTTCGTCTCGTAAATTTTCACTTAACATGTCTAAACCATTTTCTAAACCCGCTAATTTAATTCTAGGATCAAATATGGCAGCTAAACAAAACAAAAAAGGAGGGGGTTTCAAATATTTTTAAATTTTAATTCCATTGTCTTTATTGGTCCTGCTAAAATTTCATTGTTTATGTTTTTTTAAATAAATATGAAATTTTTATAATTGTATGTATTTCCAATGGACTAGTAGGATAATAGACACCAGAAAGTTTTAAAGTGGATTGATAAAAAATTTTAAGAAAATAATGAAATTTTTGAGCTATATGTCAATCACTGTCTACCAAATAATGGGGACCTCTATTATTTGATACAAAATAACTAATTAAATTTGTATAAGGTAAACATGATTCAAGCATTAAATAAGTATTGTTCCATCTAACAAGCATGTCTAATGCAAAAGTTCTCGGAGACATATTTAATTTTATACAAGCATCTTGAAATTCAGCACTTCTTATATTACTACTAGTAATCCAAGCTAAAGAATCCCTAATTCTATCAATATTATTTCTAATTTTTTTTCATATCACTTTTCACAATTAAATTAATAATGTGACATGCACAACATTAGTGAAAAAACTTCAAATTGTCATAAAAAGGAAAATTTATTTTAAAAAAATCTATAACTCTACTATTAACACTTGCATTATCTAAAGTTAAATTTATCACTTTGTGAACAATATCATAATCTTTTAAAACTTCAACAATTTTAATATAAATTTGTTGACCACTATGATCCACATCTATTAATCTAAATCTCAATAAAGATTTATTTAATTTATATTCATTATCAAAATAATGACTAGTCACACAAATATAATCTTGTTTAGCTCTACTACTCCAAATATCGACGATTAGAGCCACACTAACATGATAACTATGCATTTTTTTTCTTAATTCTAATTTCATTTTCCCAAACAATTTTATCAAATCATTTCTAGTTGCAGTTTTAGAATAACTTTTAAATCTTGGAAAAAATGAATTTTTAATAAATCTTTCAAAATATTTATCTTCAGCCATATTAATAGGTTGATCAGTTATAGCAATATATAAAGCTAATTATTCCCTATATTCATCAGAATTATAATGTCAAGTAGTACCCATATTAGTTATTTGAGTTTGATTGGTTTCTCTATTTCCATGTTGATTCATATGTTTACTAGCATGCCTTTTTTAAATACTAGTACCATTACCTGCATCAGTTTTATAAATATTTCTACAATACTTGCATCTTGCTTTCTTCACTTAAACTCTATGGTCTGTCTCGTAAAACTTATCAAAATGCTTCCAAGCGTCTTATGTGTGCCTGTTGTCAATTCCAACTGCAATTGATGAACCCGTTTCTGCTTGAGATGGAGTTATGAGATGGAGTTAGACGAGGACGACGATTATGAAGATGACTTCTAGAACCACCGGGGTGTAGCAGTAGGGGGAGGAAGGGGGGAATATTATGAGGTGTATCGGATTCTAAGAATGAGAAAGTATGACTATTTGAATCTAATGCATTTACGTTAGTAAATTCAGGGGGACTAGGATAATTTTCTTCATCATCGAAATTGATGAGATGGAAATATCTAAAAAATTGGATATAGAAGAAATATAAATTGAAAATTGCAAAAACTAATAAAATTTAAAATGAGATTGAGAGATTTCAATAGAGAACATGAGAGAATTTGGGATGTGAGGAAATATGAGAGTTTAGGCCTTATTTATAGAAAAAAAAAAAAAAAAAAAAGGGAAAAGAAAATAACCAAAAAGACCCCTCCAACTGCTATAGAACGGTTATATTTCAAGGGTAAAGTGAGTTTTTCCCCAAAAAAAAAAAAAAATTATTTATTTTTTTTGTCCAACCCGAGGGTCAACAAGACGGGCTGCCAACGACCAACCCTAAACTCGCCAAGTCGCTGGGTTGGCCTATGAAGGCCCAGCCCACCTGGTGGGGTATATTCGGGTCGGGTCGGGTTAGGGTTGACCCGCCTAACCAGGCCCATTTGTTCCACCTCTACCTTTATGTAACTAAATAAAATGAACCTTCATTGAAATATTTCTCTGGATATAAACAAGGAATGATTAGGAGCGCTAAATTTCAAGGAAATATCTTCATGATTTTAAGCCTTTTAAAGATTCAATAACATGAATGAATTAAGACAATGTTTGCAAATAACATCCAAAATAGTAATACATAAACGTATTAAATTCTAAGATTAGTTCTCTAATTTAAAAGTAGTATAATAAATGAAAACTTAGGACCACAAAATCTTTGTATATCATAATAAATAATAATAATCATTGTTTTAAAACCTGGCCCGACCTGACCGGTTCAACGGTGAATTGAGCCGGGAGAGTCTAAAAACCGGGGGGCCTATTTGACCCAGATTCACTCGGGGTTGGACCGGGGATACTGTAGCAACCCGCTAGTCCAACCGTTTTTTTTTTTTTTTTAAACTAGGTGAATGAAATTGCAGAAAATAGCAACTTTTGACAAGCAAAAACGATGACTTTTAGCAATTTTGAAGGGTGGATCAAGGTGAGTCGAGAGGTAGTGTTTGATTAAGTTTTAGTCACCGAAATCACTGAAATTTGGCCAAGAAACAATGAAACCCTAGCTTCTGATTGCCGACGATTGGTGGGTGGAATGGCTTGGGAACTTTGGAGGTTTTATAAGGGAATAGCTAGTGAGTCTAATGGAGGTGGTGGTTGGAGTTTTCGTTGCTCAAAACGGTCGAAATCTGGCAAAGGACAGCCGAAAAAACGTGTTATCCGTCGCCAAAGATTAAGGAGTGATGAGAGGGGATAAAAGGTATGGTTTTGAAGAAGAGAGGACGGGGGTTCCAACAGTGGTGACCAGGGTGATTTTAAGTGAGAAAATAGTCGGAAAAAGGGGAAAGAAGGCCGATGTCGATGCGCACTAACATGCGTTAGAAAGAGTGACTATGCTAACGTGTGCCGATTTAAAACATTTGAATTTTTTTTAGGGGACATGTCACCGGTTTGACCGGTGGATCAAACCAGTCAACCCGGGACCCGACTTATTTGCCGGGTTTAGCCCCAAGTTGGTTTTTAAAACATTTATAATAATAATAATTTACCACTAGAAGGAAAGTTATTTTGAATCCATGATATGTATTTGTTTCACGAGATCTATTTCTTTATTGTAAATTACAAGATATAAATACGTTGTAATTACAAGTTATTATTAACTGATTTATATCCATCAAATAAAATTTAACAAATATTTTTCAAAAAATAAAAATACTATCCCTTACCCTCACAATTTATCTTTTTGTATTTCAGGCTTTCATGTAACTGTTTTTCACCTGAAACCATCGCCTGAATTGAATATTATTTAGTTAATTTAAAAGATAGGAAAAAAGAGATTAATAGTGCAATACTGGTTAATATATTGTAAAATATTAACTAAACATATGTACTTTACTATTTTGTGCTATACGCATAGCATATGTGACCCGCTGCATATGATAATATATGGACCCAATATTACCAATTAGGTAGATCGACTTAAAACCAATTTGCATATAAATTGAAATTATATTATAGATGCAAATTATAATAAGTTTTAAAATAAAGCTTAAAATTTGATATGATATCTAGCTTGAAATTCATGTTATTTGAATATGATAGAAAAATGATTTATCTCTCATAATATATAATAATAAAACAAATTCATAATTTAGTATTATTACTTAAATTCAATGTATTCTTCTTAATCTTAGTTTACTTCAATCAAAATGGAAATCTAGAAAATATCTTCATAAAGAATTAGATTTTCTCTTAAGTTAACTTCAACGGACTATCAAAGCTTTTTATAATATTTTGACAAATGGTCATCATCAATAACAAATTAACAATGGTAAATATTTGATTTGATATTTTTATTTTATTTTCATTAATTTTAAATATTAATCACGAATTAAGTCTAGTTTGAATTTTTTTTCAAAATAAACTTAGATTTCTTATGAGTTATATGAACATATAAGTGATACAATTCAACAACAAAATGAAATCATAAAAACAATTTAAAAGAAGAAGAAAGAGTTAACAATTACCTTGAGCTGGATTCGCCATGTATAAGATTTTGAAATTCCAATGTTTTGGGGATTGGTTCACCTCGCTCTTCGTCATAATCAAAGATGAAACATCTTCTGGATCTAGATTCCTTTATTGCTATTCCTGGCATTAGGAAATTCATAATCTCGAACACAGCCATTTATTAGTAGCTATCCAACTATCCCCATTACATTGGTATATGTAGTTATACTCAACATACTGTAAGTAATTGATCTACCATACGCAGCGGAAAATAAAAATTCAATCAGTAAATCAATTACCTTTCTTTGTCTAGATCCGAGTATAGATTAATACCGTTTACATGTTTATAAACAAAAATCTGTATAACGTAAATCCATTCAAGGATTAAAATACTTACGTACATTTGGAGGCTCCTTCAAATATCTCTGATTTCGGACAGGAACACTGTTCATGATACTGTTCGCGGTTACTGTTCATGGAATTTTTTGCCAATCGATCCAAAGTATGATTGAACTCACAAAAGTCCACACGAAGATAATCCGCAGAACCTTGATTATTTTGCTACAACAATCAAGGGCTTCAAAAATCAAGAAAGAATAACAAGAAAAGTTTTCTTCTTCAGAGAGAGAGAGATATGATGGCTAAGGTTTTAATTGAATGAATAATTTCATACTTGTTTTAATTTTAAGTTGCACTTATGTAGTGCAACAATTAAAACCCTATTCCACTTAGGAATAGCCATGACCTCCAACCCAAGTTCACCCTTGCAACCAAACACACCCTTTATGGTATTTTAATTAATTAATTATTATTATAATTAAAATCAATTAATATATAATAAAATATTAAATTTAATTAATAATAATAATTCATTTAAATATATATATACAGAGATATATTTAAATATAATCTCACTAATTTAATTTTAATATTAAAATTAAATACATAGAACAACCTCAACAAATTTAATTGCACTGTAAAATTACCAAAATACCCTTTTGTCCTAAAAGACGAAAATACATTTCCCACAAATTGATTCTTAAATTATCTTCTAAGTGTGTGACCCATACTTATCATATCGACAGTGAGTAGTATCGTGATTAACACCAATTAATCGTCTCACTACACACAGACCAAGATTGGCCCCTAGCAAGGCATCATGGTCACCCGATAGATTCGGATTTAGTGAACCCGTAGCCTGTCAATGGTATGGTTACTGTGCAATCAAATCATTTTATCAACTGTTATCTCATCGAGACTGAGGTACATAAATAGTGTCAACCTCAGATATCCTTGACATGTTTGTATTTAGTTACTAGACCAATGACAGGAATATTAAATTGGATTGAGGATCAACTCAATCCCACTATAGCCACAGATTTAGTGTCATTGTCATTTACTAAACTACCCAGTAAGATAACTTCTCCCGTACCCAAGACTGATGAATCCTTTGTTGATCCACCATAGTCTCGATACACTTCTCAATGTAGCCAATCACTACCGTATTGATAACTTTGAATAGAACTACATTGGACTAGTGTCAAACTACACCAATTGGTGCATAAGGCGCTCCGGTGATCTCAAGTCTAAAGATTACATGCACCACCATCCATTAGAGGATTTATTCCATGGACAATGGGGTTACCATCCATATAGAATCCTCTGGTAGGTCTATCCAATGAACTTGCCTCTAGCAAGCACCCATGGGTTGCACTAGGTTGTCGGCAAACAACCTTGACAAGTGAGATCAGTCATTGCCTTTGGACAGGATCATTCAACACTATAATAGTCTTACCGTATTATCTGTGTCCTTGGTCAGAATAATACTGGGGCTACAGACGTTTCTAGAATGACCACCATATGTGATCATAGGGTTCTCACTATCTAGATTTGAAACACTTGATACCCTCGTTACGGTTCTACCATCCTAAGGACATATATAATTACATACACGATATAGAAGAATATGTCTTTTATTAATAAATAAACATTTATTACATAGTCAATTTTACAATAATTGATTGGCTCTAGGACACCTACTCTAACATATACAATGGTCGTTTGTCACAACAACAATCTTGGAATGCTAAAATAGTGCAACAGCTAAAGCAAATGGTATCATTCAACAAACCTTGCGGTTGCTGTAGAAAAGTTCCATTACTTGCATTTATTACATAGTCAATTTTACAATAATTGATTGGCTCTAGGACACCTACTCTAACACATACAATGGTCGTTTGTCACAACAACAATCTTGGAATGCTAAAATAGTGCAACAGCTAAAGCAAATGGTATCATTCAACAAACCTTGCGGTTGCTGTAGAAAAGTTCCATTACTTGGATTGTAGAAAAATTTCTATACAACGAAAATTATTAGTGTAACATCATATATTTTTTCATTAAATAAGAAGAAAGGAACTCTTCTAGTGTCCCAAACGTTGAAGGCATACAAAACCGCATCAAAGCCCAAGGTTATAAAGATTATTTTGGATAGGTGTGCCAGTTAGCAACAATCTTCTGGGCATGACAAATCGCTCTCTGAGGACTTTATAAAACCTGTTGTGGTTCAATCATTGAAGTCTTTCAAATGAGAAAATCATAGGAAAATTGAGAAAAGTGTTTCCATTAAAATATTAATTTTCACCTACTCAGATCTAGTCTTATATTAGACAACTAGCAGAAATTTACTCAAAATTCACACTAGTAATCACCCAATAAAGTTAAGAATGCTAGAACGGTGCAGCAGCTGAAGCTGATGGTATCATTTAACAAACATTGTGGTTGCTGTGGAAAAGTTCCATTACTTGGATTGCATAAAAAATCTTGTACAACGAAAATTATTAGTGTAACATCATATATTTATCATTAAATAAGAAGAAAGAAATTCAAATCATATCTAATGGGAATGAGTGAAAAAGCCAATGACTACCAACTTGTTGTAGATATCACCGTCCTCTGCTTATTAAACAAGCTATGTATTCTTCTTCATCTCCTCTGAGTTCATACCTGCAATAGAATTGAGCAAATCAACCAAATCATCATTTACTTCGTTAAAAATTCTCAACAGCTGACCAATAAAAAAGCGTGCATGTTTCTTCAAACTAAATTCAGGAAACAAGCATTATTTCTCAAACTGTTTACATTTAAAAACAATGAAATGATATTGTGATGCATGAAATTGCTCACTAACAGTAACTAAGTACTGGAGATGGCTTACTCATCATATTTTTCTTGAAATGAGTGACAGACATGGCCTCCAAGTATGTATCTGCAACTAAGCAGGCACGAAGTGCTGTAAAACCAAAGTAAGGATAAGGAAGAAGGATTCTTACTAATTCAACGACATCAACTGGAGCTACCTGGAGCTACCTATGAACAAAAAAACAGAGAGGTAAAAGCTACAATGAAGAGTTACAACTCTAGTAGGGATAAGATGATGAACTATATGAAAAAATGCAATTTTTTAAAAAAAGAATATCGTAAGAACCAGTTGCAAGTTACAATTATTCACACCACTCAGCAATTACTTTAAACCCATGTAATGACATTCTCTTCTGATTCTCTTTTAGCTGAGACATATTTATAAGTGAAAGGGTGAATTAGTTTTGTAATGCCCTTTTTTCACCAAACTTGATCTCATGGCTTTATCCAAAGTTTTTATAAGAATCTGACTACAGTAAAATTGATTAGTAACAATTTGGTGCATATTAACATTATCTACTGAGATTTAGGTGCTCTTCTCACACCCAAAATGAAATACAAGATGTAGCCTCCAAAGTTTCTTGGAAATCAGACACAACCACTAACCTTTCCTGTAAGTTCTCCACTCAAATGAAAAGCCATAGTCTGAGAGACATGACCTTTTGGAACATGTGCAGCCAACTCTTTCTTAGCCAGAAACATCATCTAATATTACATAATCATGCTTGCTATTAATCAATTCTAAGACCGAAACCAAACTAAATTGAAAACTTCCTAAAACTTTAATGCTCTAAGTTTAAGGATCAACTTCCCATTTGTTATATTTATCTAATAATGTTTGGACAGGAACTCAAACATAGACAGTTACTTTTTATTTGACAGATATTAAATGAAAGACAAATAGGTGTAGAAGAACAGACAAATCATATCCAAGTTTTGTGAAATTAGAGGTCCTGTAATCAGTTACCTGGTAGATTCCAAAACAACAATCTTCTCATGTATATATGGCAACCTACAAAAGTCGCTTAACATCTTAACAGAGTTATAATGCTTGATATCCTTAAGGGCTGACCAATATGTGAAGCCTTGACCTCCCTCATAGTAAATGGTTACCTCTTTGAAGGTTACCTTATATAAACTTCAAAGAATCAAGAATGGGAATTCCATAGCCCACCAAATGTATCAAATATTTCGTGGTGAGCCATCTCATATATTCCCATCTCAAGCATACAAGACATTATTAAAGGATAATGCCTTACAACTACAGTATGCCAAAGTTATAACAAAATGTTTATCCTTATACTATTGTTCATGTAGAAATAAATAAAAAACAACTAAGTAATTATCAAATTTTATTAAATTGACACCTGAAAAAGGAAATAAAGAAGAAGAATTAGCATCAAATAATCAAAGAAAGAGAGGAGAAAACCTTTATCTACATTGAAGTGAAACAAAAAAGTAAGAGAGGAAAAGAAGAGAACAAAGAGAGGGGGGAATTAATCGATGCCAAATAATGGTTTAGGAGAAGAGTATATAAACAAAACAAACTATCCACACCACCACTAAATCGATCCGTCACCATAAATAATAAAAATACCTAACACAAAAATCTCTCCTAAGACCACAAACAACTTGTTATAAGGGTAACTAGTTTGATTTAGATTTGCATAAACCGTAAAAGATGAGGGTATAACTAATAAGAAAAAAAAAAATCAAGAAGTGAAATTAGAAGGAAAAATACAGCACACTACTTAACAAGAAAATCAAAAATAAAGTGAATAGGTAGAGGTTAATGTATCCAAGAATAAAATTGACAAGAGAATAAAAAATCAATCACGAAGTAAAATTAATAAGAAAAATATAGGTGTTACTGCAGCCAATAAATTTGAAAAATTAAAAATAAAATAAAGGAGCAAAATTAATCTCAAAATGAAAATCTAAAAACTGAATAAAAAGATAAATTAGAAGCCAAAAGATAAATTAATAAGAAAATTAAAAATTAAAAGCAAAGATGTAAAATTAAGAATAAAATCAGAAGTTAGAAGCCGAAAAGAAAAAATTTATAAAATGAAAAAAAAGGCCACTACTGGGAGTCGAACCCAGGTCTAAAAAATTTAGAAGTCAAACGGTAGAAATCAATAAGAAAATGAAATATTAGAAAACATTAACAAATCAGAAAAAAAATAACCTGATACAACCTAATAGAAGATGAGAAAATATGCTGTAATCATAATGTTTGACAGTAATTAGGATAGCCTGAAAGCATATATGATTAATGAGTATATCAAACTCCATTACTCAACAAGAAAAGCAATTAGACTAATTTCAAGTAATACCTGCAATGAAAACTCAAAGAGAACATCTTTAGATAACGCTTCATCCATCAACACCACATCTGTCCGTATAATTCTTGCATGAGATAGCATATTTGGTGAAGCATTTCAAAATAACAAATTCAAGACAAAAGAAGAGAAGAAATTTAACAAGATCATCTGGCATAAAATATGATAGAATAAAAAAACTAATTATGCGGAACACAAAATATAATCCGTGTACCTTACTTGAACTAAATATTGAAAAATGACTCATCATCTTCAATTCCAGTCCAGAAACAAACACACATATCTAGCACAATAAAATCTTGTGTGTGATTCCTGCACTGTATGAGTTCCACTCACAGGAAGCCAACAATGAAATTCATCTTACATCATTACCAAGGTAGTTTTCTAGGAGAACCCTTAATGCAACAGCCAAATAGACCTCTTTGCACCATAGTCCACATCATCACCAATGGAAGAGAAGTTCGACTAGTAAAGTTAGGTAAATTTTAAATGAATAAGAATCCCCAATTTTTATGAAGAAGTCAACATTAACCATTCTATACGGATGAAAGAAATTGCTGGAAATGAAACAAGTATCAATTTATAAAATTCAACCAATATAACAAAAAGAGAGTAGACTACCAAATAATTAAAAGCAAGAAAAGGGGAGACGAATCATTTCAATGGTTAACTTACATTGAAAACTTTCTGTCAACCAACTTGAAGCATCTTATTTCATATGTCCTTGTAAGTGTGCCCTCCCATATCAGGAAAGGGATATGTGAAAAAACTAGATATAATGTTAAGAAATTTAGCACAACAAAGCTTTTAAAATTAGAAGCTTACTTTCTAGACTACTGTTCTGCAATCATCCCAGCACTTATATCAAACCTAGGGTTAAAACGATGATAATTCAAAACATAAGAGCACCAAGAGTTCAATAATAAGGAGTGAGCCACATGAGCAAAATAATTTAACAAATTAAAATTCTGTTGACAAATAATTTGACTCTAAATCAAGTCTTCTTTACAATCTAGCTACTTAAGTTTGAAACAACCTAGTTGGTGAGTCTATCTTGTTCCTCTAACCAACCTGTCTCCTGCACTGTATTAAAAAATTAAAGAGGTGTGCTTTACAAAGAAAGGAATATCTACCATAGCCTAAGACGATAAAAGAAGGCCCTCTTACAAACATTAAATGAACAAGTTATTGTGGAAGAAAAGACATATCATATCAAGTCTAGTGAGACAAGAAATTCTGTACTTACTTACCTGCAGATTTAAATAGAAATGGATTAAATGTTGTCATGTAATTACTGAAATAGCCCTAAAAAGAAATGAGAGATATCCGGTGTGAATCTAATTGTCAGTAAAAATTCAGCATTAAGATAAAATATTAAAACCAAGACTCTAGTTTCTCATAACATGAAGAAACTAGGCCACTTAATATGTCATTAAAAGTTAAAACATACTCAATTCAAGTCAAACTAAACCAGGTGTGCAACGACTAACTAGAATCAACATTCCAAGTCAAGAAAGATATATATCACTCCGAGACTTTATGCCTTGGATTATATGATTGTACAATAGCCAAAGCCATCCACCGAGGAGTATTATTTATACTATCTTCATCATAGTCCTCTATGCATAGCGACAAAATGGTTGATATTTAGTGATAAAAAGTTTAGGACAGCATGAAATTGGCACATAAAGCGCATAATGTAAGAATACATATTTTCAATTTCAATTCATCAAAAAAAAAAAAAAAAAATTAAGAGCAGATGTCTTATGAATATATATGAGTTGAAGGACTCATATGCTTCAAAATGAAGCTTAGTTTTCCTTAAAGAGACTCAAAAAATACTCTCAAAAATAATAACTTATCAGCAAGAAATCAATTACTTCTAAGAATTTCAAACAAAATCCAAAGAGTTATTAAAGACCAATCAGAGTATCTTCATCAAATCAGGTTGTCTTACTCTCAATTTACCAACAGCACGTGAATTTTTGTGACAGCTGACAAATACTTTGATATGACTTTGACTAGCAATAACATTTAAGTTCAGTCAAAGTACAAGTCCGATCACTCATTTGTTGAGATAAATAAGCATATTGTCAACTTCCCTTTGAGAATTTCTAAAGGCAAACAAAAATAAATAGAAGAAAGATTTGCATAAAGCAAAATGAGAGAAAAATTAACAAAAATATCCTCGGAACAAACAGAAGTAATCATGGTACTACCGTTGGTAATGTGAGGTAAAGTATGGTAATGAACACAACATATACCAAAAAGAGATATACATAACAATCTTTTATTCAAATAATTCATAAGTGTTCGTGTGTGCCCTGGGAAGCGATTTAGATAGGAACAACAATATATAACACATGGTTAGAAAGAAAATAAAAGCAAACCATTAATTCATAAACGATGCAGATCACCAAGATTAATGTCCCTTAAAAGCCCTCCGATATGAATTAGCAATGTTTACATTTTCTTAATGCATCAAACATCCCTCCATTTCCCCAGTTTCCAGAGTTACCAACGCAACTGGAAAATTAGCATTCAAAAAATTCATAATATTCTTAATGACACCAAATTTATTGCTTGACAATTTCAAACAGAAAGACAAATAAATAAGATAGTGGTAAGCCCTAGCTATGAAGTTTTAATTTAAAATCTTTAAGTCAGCTTTCATACTATCTAAGAATTCTTATCCTCTTGCAGCTTCCCAGGTACAAATTACAATGAAAATCTACAAGGTAAGACATAATAATGTGCAAACTCAGTTGCCAATAAGATATTCTAAGCATTATAAGAAGAAAAGTCCTGAGCTTTCAATATTGCTTGATAAATGGCTTCATGCTCATATTTCAAAGAAAAATTATATTAAAGCATCTAGAAAACGAAGCATAAACAAGCGAAATATAGAAGAGAAAATAATTACAAGGATATTTTACGACACAAGAAGAAATATTACCACTAAACTTCTCGGAAGCACGAAAAAAATAACATGAATATAATACCAGGTGATGAAGGAAAAATTTATGAGGGATATGAACAATCTCCATAAACAAAATGAATAGAACATGATTCTGACATTGTATCACCATAATCTAGGTAGATAGAATCTTTAGCAGACCCCGAATGGTATCCATAAGCATCCTAATTAGCCAACTTCTACTCTTCTGCCTTTTTTCCTAGAGCCTCGAGTTTGAAATTAGTAAAAACCCATATAAGATTAAAAGAAAATAATCAAGATCTTTCTCACAATTTTAGATTTAAAAAAAAACACCAAAGCCCAATAGTAAAACTTCCACTAGTGTGAAGAGTGAAAAATTGGTTAGTAGAGAATTTCATAAAGCTCACAATATCAACAACCACAAATATCAAAACCACTTCCCCAGCTGTTGTGTAGATCATAAAAATAAAAGCAATATTTCTATAAGCTTCAAAATTGAGTTTCTCGATAAATGATGAAGCATTGAATTTTTTTATAGCAGCAAAATCCGCAGCCCAAATTTATCCATCAAGACGCTCGTTGGAATACTTTTGTAACTCCAAAAACTCCTATTTGCTTGTTGTTGGAAACTATGTTTATATATGTATAGTGTAAAGGGTAAAGGGTATACTTGTAATTATTTAGTGTGTATATATTTGAGTTAGGGTGTACTGTTGACATAAGAACTGAAATAGAGAAAGTAACATGGTATCAGAGCCTGAAATGCGTAAACCCTAAACCCATTTGCGTGATTCAATTTTTCGGCGAGTGGCCGGCTTCTCGAGTTTTCCTAACAATGTCGACCCTCCCTCCCTTACGTTTTTCGACGACGTCAAACCCTTCCATTGCATTTTTCGGCGACATCAGACCCCTTCCCTACGTTTTCTGGCGACGTCTGACCCTTCCCTTGCGATTTCTGGCGACATCTGACCCCTCCCTTGCAATTTTCGACGACGCCAGACCCCTTCCCTCTGTTTTCTGGCAACGTCTGACCTCTGTGTCTGTTTTTCGGCGATGTGCTTCTGTTTTCCGGCAACATCTGACTCTGTTCTTCATTGTTCTCCTTTTCTTTTCTGGCGAGTGCTGATTCTGAGTGGTTCTCTTGTCTGATTTTTTTTGGTTTGGTGCAAAAAAAAAAAAATAAATAAATAAATAAATAAATTTCAGGTCTTTTGCCCGAAATATGGGTCTGTGTTTGTGTGAAAATGGGAATGCTTTGTGTTGGCTTGGAGTTGAAAATGTGATACCAGAGTTGTTCTGAATCCTAGTGGTTTGAGTTGTTGTGCTTGCTTGGGTGGTTTGAGTTGTTGTGAATCTGTGGAGTTACGGGTTCTTTCTTTGACGATATGGCCAGTGACGGAGTAAGAAGATGGTGACTGAAATTGTCACTTCCTCCACCAAAATTACTGATCGGAAATTATTGGGAAAAAAGAATTATATTCAATGGAAGCGAATAATCCGACGAATATGTGTCCAGCATTGATATGGGAGACCATTTAATCGAGGATCCACCTGAGGACACAGAGGATGATAGTAAAACTCGAAAGAGCTGGCTCATGGAAGATGATAAGCTCTTCAATCAGATTCAAAATACTCTTGATTCGTCCGTGGATGATGTGATTGGTCACTGTGATACAGTTAAGGAGTTATGGGAGTATCTAGAGTTCTTGTATGCTGGTAAACAAGACTTGTCTCATGCCCACGAATTGTTATTAAAGATATATCGAGCAAATATGCAAGAGAAGACATTGCTCGAATATTATACAGAGATAAAACAAGCCTTTGAAGAAAAAAGGGCTATGTTTCCTGTTCCTACTGACGTGAAAATGATGCAAGCACAAGAAGAACAGGTGGTTGTGCAATGTTTTTTGGTGGGTTGAGACTGGAATATGAGATAGCTCGTACACAACTTCTTACAGGTGAGACACTTCCCTCTCTTACGGATGTCTTTGCTCGCCTTCTCAGAGTTAGTAAGGGGGAGATCGAGGAGTGTCTAAGGACAAGGAAACCTTCAAGGATCCTAATGTTGATCATGCGGCCCTAGCTAGCATGAAGTCTGGTGATAGCAAAGGTAACAAAGGGACAAGTCATGATCCTAGGAACAATCGTGGTAATGGCCCTCGTACTTGCTTTCACGTGGTGCTGAGGGTCATGTAAAGAAAAATTGTTGGAAGCTTCATGGCAAGCCCCTGAATATGCAAGACACTCAGAAGTTTGCTCATGTTGTAACTCAAGATGGTCTCTTACCCACCCCATCACAGATTACTATCTCCGCAGCAGAATATGCTCCTCTCACTCAGAATGCTTGCTCCCAGTCATCCTTCCCATTGACCACCACTACTTTAACCCAGTTAGGTAATCCTACAGCCTGCTTGTCCACTTCTAGTAGTAACTGGGTTATTGATTCTGGTGCTACCCACCATATGATAGGCGATATAGGTATTCTCTCCTCATTTACACCTTCTCCCAATTTGTCTTCGATTACTTTAGCTAATGGGTCTACTGCACCTACCATTGGATGTGGTACCGCCCATCTCAAGAAATCTCTGTCTCTTTCCTCTGTCTTGTGCCTTCCCCATTTTCCCTTTAATCTTTTATCAGTTAGTCAAATTACTAACGCATTCAATTGTGGTGTTTACTTTTTTCCTACTCATTGTATATTTCAAGATCTTGGGATGAGGCGGATTATTGGTAGGGGTCGTGTATCAAGTGGCCTGTATATGCTCGATGATGTCTCCACTCCTGTCTCTCAACCTATTGCGTGTACCAATGATTCATCTCTACCCATACTGCATGGTCGCCTTGGTCATCCTCCCCTTCCCATTTTGAAAAGGTTGTGTCCTAATGTAGGGTCAGTGTCACACCTTGAGTGTGAGGCGTGTCAGTTTGGAAAACACCATAGAGTGTCCTATAGCCCTAGGATAAACAAAAGAGCCACAACCCCTTTTGATGTTATACACTCTGATGTTTGGGGTCCTTGCCCTGTGTTGTCAAAGTTTGGATATCGATATTTTGTTATTTTTGTGGACGATTTTTCACGTGTAACTTGGTTGTACTTTATGAAAAATCGTTCTAAAATATTCTCCATTTTTTGTACCTTTTATGCAAAAATACAAAATCAATTTACTTCATCTATTAAAATTGTCAGAAGTGATAATGCCAAAGAATACTTTTCTGCTCCTTTCTCTTCCTTTTTGTCTACTAGAGGTATTATTCATCAGTCATCATGTGTTTACACACCTCAGCAAAATGGAGTTGCTGAACGCAAAAATCGTCATTTATTAGAAGTCGCTCGTACTCTCCTCTTTCACATGAAAGTCTCTCTGATTTTAAGGGTTTTGGGCGATGCTATTTCTCTGAAAGATGTCACTTGGTCAATCGCATGCCTTCTTCTGTTTTGGGCGGTCAAATCTCGTTCTCCATCCTTTTTCCATCACAGCCTTTATTCTCTTTTCCTCCTAAAGTGTTTGGGTGCACGTGCTTTGTTCAAGATGTTAGACCTCATGCATCCAAATTTGAACCTAGGTCCCTCAAGTGCATATTCGTAGGTTATTCCCAATATCAGAAGAGTTATCGTTGTTTTTCTCCTGTCCTAGGTAAGTACCTTATCTCAGCTCATGTTTCATTTTTTGAAACCACTCCATATGTTGAGTCCTCCACTTCATCTACTTCTCTTGAAGCACCCCCTGATGATCTTCTTGTTTACCACATTACCCATCATAGTCCTCTACCATCTCGTCCTCCTATCACCTAGGTATACTCTTGCAGAGTTCACCAGCACCATGAGACACCTGCAGCAACATCTCCGATCCATCAAGCCCTATCGATCCGCCGCCCTCCCTCGATCCGGTTCCGCCATCCTCTGACCATGATCATGATCTTCCTATTGCTCTTCGTAAACGTAAGCGCTCTTGTGCCTATCATATCTCCTCATTTGTTTCCTATCACTCTCTGTCTTCATCTTCCAAGTCTTTTATTGCCTCTTTAGACTCTGTGTCTGTTCCCAACTCTGTGTCTGAAGCAATTGCTCATGATGGGTGGCGACGGGCTATAGAAGAAGAGATGTTGGCTCTAGAACATAATGATACATGGGTTCTAATGGGGTTGCCTTGAAAATAAAAAGGCTATTGGGTGTAAATGGGTTTTCACAGTGAAGGTTAATCCCGATGGGACTGTAGCTCGGTTGAAAGCTCGTTTGGTTGCTAAAGGTTATGCCCAGACGTATGGTATTGATTATTTTGAGACATTCTCCCCAGTGGCTAAAATGACCTCTGTCCGACTATTCATTTCTCTTGCAGCTTCATATCGTTGGCCTCTTCACCAACTTGATGTAAAAAATGCCTTTTTACATGGTGATCTTCTTGAAGAGGTTTACATGGAGCAACCTCCGGGGTTTGTTGCTCAGGGGGAGTCAGGAAAGGTATGCAAATTGACGAAATCTTTATATGGCTTAAAGAAATCTCCACGGGCGTGGTTTGGGAAGTTTAGCGAAGTGGTGACTCAGTCTGGTTTACATAGGAGTGCTTATGATCACTCTGTCTTTTATAAGCAATCGAGTTCTGGCATCATTCTTTTGGTTGTTTATGTTGATGACATTGTAATCACTGGCAGTGATGATGTTAGCATTCAGAGTTTGAAAAACTGTTTGGCTTCCAAATTTCACACAAAAGACTTGGGTACTTTAAGGTATTTTCTCGGAGTTGAGGTTTCTGGAGTAAGAAAGGGATTTTTTCTCTCTCAACGCAAGTATGTGTTAGATGTGTTGACTGAAATGGGTCTAAGTGAGGCTAAGCCTTGTGACACTCCTATGGTTCCTAATGTGAGATTGAATGCTGAAGGATGGAGAGATGTTTGGTGATCCAGAGGTGCAGACGGATAGTTGGAAAGTTAAACTACCTTACAAGAACACCCGTCCAGATATTGCGTTTTCAGTGAGTGTGGTTAGTCAGTTTATGTCTTCTCCTAGGACATCCCATTGGGATGCGGTCCTCAATATCTTGAAATATCTAAAAGGAGCTCCTGGACGTGGGATTCTTTACAGTGACCATGGTCATAATAAGGTAGAAGGTTTTTCAGATGTTGATTGGGCAGGATCCTCTGTGGATAGCGTGCGTGGCTGGGTTTTGTGTTTTTGTTGGAGGAACTCTTATTTCTTGGAAAAGTAAGAAGCAACCAGTTGTAGCTAGGTCAAGCGCAGAGTCTGAGTATCGGGCTATGGCACAAGTTACGTGTGAGCTCATATGGACAAGACATCTTCTTAGAGAAATTGGGTTTGGTGACCTAAGGACTATAGACTTGTGGTGTGACAACCAAGCAGCCATACATATAGCAAACAATCCGGTCTTTCACGAGAGGACTAAGCATATAGAAGTGGATTGTCACTTTGTACGAGAGAAACTTGAACAAAAGTTAGTTGCTACTAATCATATTAGAACAGGGGAACAACTAGCTGACATCTTCACGAAGTCTCTAGTGGGTAAAAGGGTAACCTATATCTGTAACAAGCTGGGCATGATAGATATATATGCTCCAGCTTGAGGGGGAGTGTTGGAAACTATGTTTATATATGTATAGTGTAAAGGGTAAAGGGTATACTTGTAATTATTTAGTGTGTGTATATTTGAGTTAGGGTGTACTGTTGACATAAGAACTGAAATAGAGAAAGTAACACTTGTGAAAAGGAGTAACTATGGTTTTCAAAATCAACTAACTTCAGCACTCAAGCTGAATATGTAAAGTTTAACATCATTGAGAATTGGAATGTAAACCTTAAAATATCAAGCATATGGGTCCTCTAAGCAACAAGAACACGATGCCTAGAAACATACAACTTCTGAAATAGTTGGTCCACAATTCCAACTTCACCATTAGCTTGATCAGGAAGACAATTGAAACAGCATTTTGGTTGGAAGTAAACAATGTAACAAGAAACTAAGGTAAATACAAATTGCAAACTCATAGAAAAGTTTTTCTTATTCTAGGCAAACGACACAAATAGACTCCAAACACCCACATCTTTTGTCTACAAAATTGAGACGAAAAAAAAAAATACTTGAACTAGGTATTCACCTTCTTTAAATGGTTCAGGCTCAATACCAGGATAGGGGTAAGAATGATTCTATTACCTAGACACAAAAAGCAAATCTAAAGATTAAAAAATCAAGAGCACTGATCCAATAAGGAGAGAAACAAAGTGCATTACGTGAGAACTGTGAAAAGAGACACAATATCTGTCAGTTTTTCAAAATTTTAGTCAATTAATCTTTGCTGATAATCTATATTGATTTAATGATTAAGAACTTAAAAAATTATGCAATCGATTGCTTGTGTTTATCACATCATATTGATCTTTAGGTTGGAACTTTGAAGCTCCAAATCAGCAAATTGCCATTAAATAGTCATCTGAATACTCCAAATTCCCATATAGAATTAGATAGTTAAGAGGAAATATTTAGAATGAAGATCATCAAGCACATAAATCTATACACAAACCTCTTCAAGAGAAAGAAAACAAGATTAGGATGAGTCCACCCGACTTCTTAGAAGTAGAATTGTCTCATCTGTAAGTGTCCAAAGAGATAAGTCCACTGTGCCCACTACAGAGCTTGTCTATCTACCAGAGGAGTCTAGTCTTGCTCATAAAAAATGACCTAAAGCAAAAATTAGAACTAGTAATTTGTCATTTAAAATTAAAAAAGAGAGAAGATTATGTTTCGTATGACATTGGAGCCCAAAAACAAAAAATTGCTTTCAAAAAGCATCATTTCCATCAACTTAAAAATTTAACCTCCCTATAGTTGATGGCGCACTGAAATTTCTTATAGGAGCAAAACACTTCTTGGCCTTAATTGATCCACGAAGACACTCAAAGGAATCTTGTCATAACTCCATAAAATCCTTCATGGCATATGAGAAGCAGTAACTATAATTGTCAAAATCAAATAGCTTCAGCAATCAAGTTGAAGACATTTTATTACTGCATATGATACTTCACTCCCCATTGGATTTCAGCTTTCACTATGCCTTGATGGTCTACTTATGTAACTTCATCCTATTTAATTTACTACTATAATTTCATATCTTCTTATAAAAAAAAATGAAAATATGTATTACTAAGTAGCCCAAATCATTCCAGAGTGCTAGTTGAACTTTACCACCTGCTGTAGTGACAAGCAAAATCAATCTCCCCACAGGTGTTCTCATATCACTAGATTACTTCTACCAACATGCCCATCCTTCAACTTCCGAGAAAGAATACCCACAAGGTAAAGTAGAGCTTCTTTATCATCTTCCGGTTCATAAATTTCAGGAGCCAATGATTGTGCCAACTTATTGTAGATCACCATCCTATGCTAAACAAGCAATTTGTTCTTTTTCATCTCCTTTGAGTTCTTACCTGCAGTACAATTGAGCAGATCAACCAAACCATTATTTACTTCTTTTTAGAATCCCAACTGTTGACCAATCAAAAAGCACCTCCTTGTTAGATACTTTACCACAATACAAGCTTTCATGTTTCTCCAAAATTAATTTAGGAAATAAGCATTGTTTTTCACAAACTATTCACAATTGAAAACAACGAAACTATTTTGTGATGCATGAATTGCTCACTAATGGTAATTGAGTACTAGAGATGGGTTACTCATCATAATTTTCATGAAAGAAGTGATAGAGATGGCCTCCAAGTATGTATCTACAACTAAGCTGGCAAAAACGGCTCTAACCAAAGTAAGGAATAGGAAGAAAGATTCCTAGTAATTCAACGACATCACCTTAAGGTACCTATAAACACACAAAAGCAGAGAGTAAAAGCTAAGATGAAGATTTACAATTCTAGTAGGGAGTAGGCCAAAGACGATGAACTATCGACAAGAATACAATTTTGAAACTAAGAATATACACAAACTTCTTTTTCCAGACTCTTTTAGCTGAGACATGTTTATAAGGAGAGGGAGTCAATTAGTTCTATTATGCCCTTTTTTCACCAAACTTGAGTTATGGTTTTATCCAAAGCTTTTTATACGAATCAGACTAAAGTTAAATTGATTAATAAAAATCAGGTGCATATTAACATTAGCTACAAAAATTAAGGGGCTCTTCTCATATACAAATGAAATACAAGATGTAGCCTCCAAAGTTTTCATGAAAGATGACACAACCACTAATCTTTCTTGTGAGTTCTCCACTCAAATGACCAGCTATAGTCCGAGAGATATGACCTTCTGGAACATGCTCAGCCAACTCTTTCTTAGCCTCATGCTCAAATTATTCTTGCTTGTCATTATCCTATTATAAGATTGAAACCATATTAAATTGAAAACCTTTTGAAACTTTAAAAATGTTTATACTCTTAAGTTTAAGGATCAACTTCCCATTTGTTATATTTACCTGTCAACATTTGGATGGGCACTCAATCGTGGGCAATTACTTCTTATTTGAAAAATATTAAATGAAAAAAAAGTGAAGTGTAGAAGAAAAGAAAATCATATCCTTAAGGGCTGGCCAATGACCTCCCTAATAGTAAATGGCCGCCCTTTTGAAGATGCTCTTATATTAACTTCACTACTTCAAGAAAAGATTTTATACTCAATTCAATGTATTCTGATATCAACATATAAGACATTTTTCATGAATAATGCATGACAACTACTTAATACAAAAATAGTTCAACTATTGTACGCAAAAGCTATAACAAAAGTTTACCACTATACTATTGTTCATGCAGAAATAAATAAAATTGAACTAAGTTATACTCAAATTTTATTAAACTAACCCCTGACAAATAGTAATTGATAAATATGTAATAGCCAAATGGCCAAATAACTTATTATCTAAATTAAGTCTTTGAAGATAGGAGCCTTGAGTACATATTGCTAACAGATGATCACAAAGATAACTTTCTAAAAGTGGAAGATTTTTATTTCATTTTAGCTTCAATTGAAACATATTTATTATCAACACCAAACAATAAGCCACAAATCATTCAAAACAAATCATCATCAGTTATCAATCAAGTGGAGTGCATAGTGAGGACATTCCTTGGAATATCTTCGTAACTGCAAAAACTCCTACTTTGCATGTGAAAAGCAGTAACTGTAGTTGTCAAAATCAACTAGCTTCAGCACTCATTCTGAAGATCTAAATTTTAACATCATTAAGATTTGGAAAGCAAACCTGTAAGTTTTCAAGCATGGGTCATCTAACAAAGAGTAGAACACAATGCGTAGAAGTATTCAACTTCTTAAGTAGTGGGTCCCAAAATTACAACTTTACCATTAGCCTGATCAGGAAGTCAATTGAAACAACATTTTTTTTGGAAGGAACAATGTAAGAACGCAATAAGGAATATACAAATTGCAGGCATATAGAAACAACAAAATTTTTTCCTTTTCTAAGCAAAAGGAACACATAGACTCCAGATATCCGCATCCTTTGTCTACAAATTGAGATGAAAAGGATAACTGACCAGGTTTTCACCTTTTTTAAATAGTTAAGGCTTAATACCAGGAAAGGGAGAAGAATGGTTGTATTACTTCAACATAGAAAGAATATATAAGATTAAAAAATCAAGGCATTGATATCCAAAAACAAGAGAAACAAGATACATTAAGTGAGAATGATGAAAAGGGACACAAGATAATGCCAGTCAGCCAGTAAGAAGCACACCTATGAACACAATAAAGCTTGATACGTGGCTCCTACACTGTATGAGTGCCACTCACAGAAACGCAACAATAAGATTCATCTTACATCACTGCCAAGGTAGTTTTCTAGGAGAACCCTTAGTGCAACAGCCAAAAAGACCTCTTTACACCACAGTCCACATCATCACCAATGGAAGACAAATCCGAATAGCAAAGTAAATTATATATGTATAAGAATCCCAATTTTTTATGACGAAATCAACATTAACCATTCTATAAGGATGAAAGAAATTCCTAGAAATAAAACACGTACAATGTATAAATTTCAACCAATATAACCCGACCAGAGCAGACTACCAACTAATTAAAAGCAATAAAAAGGGGATACAAATCATTTCTATAATTAACTTACAGTGAAAACTTCCGTTGAACCAACTTGAAGCATCCTAATTCATATTTACTTGTAGGTATGCCCTCCCATAAGTAGAAAGGGATATGCAAAAAAAATCAATACAAAGTGAGGAAATTTAACACAACAGGAAAGAGAGCTTTTGGAAGTAGAAACTTACATTCTAAACTGTTGTTCTGCTATCATCCCAGCACTCATATCAATCCTAGGTTTACAAGGATGATAATTCAAAAAAAAAAAAAAAAAAGATTGCTAAGAGTTCAATAATAAAGGAGTGACCAATTGAAGCAAAAATAATTTAGTAAATTAAAATTTTGGTGATAAATAATTGGACTCTCTAAATCAAGTAAACTTCTCTAAAGTCTATAGCTACTTCAGTATCAATAGTCTCACTGGTGAGTCTATCTTGTTTCCATAACTGACCCATCTCTTGCCCAGTGTTTGAAAAATTAAAAGCAATGCTTTCCTAAGGGGGGAAAATGCACCAGAAGATGCATGCTTCCAATAGTCCATACTTTTACCACAGCCTGAGATGATAGAAGAAGCCCGTCTTACGAACATTAAATAAACAATTTAGTGTAGAAGAAAAGACAAATCACATATCAAGTCTAGTGAGATAAGAGAGCCTGTACTCTATTACCTTTTGATGTAAAAAGAAATGGATTAAAAGTAGTCGTAAAATTACTAAAATAGCCCTGAAAAGAAATGAGGTATCTGGAAATAATATAATGTCTAAAATGAAGTAATGACATCCAGCGAGAATCTACCTAGGGGTGTTATCGAGCCGAGCCGAGCCGAGTTTTCGGCTTAACGAGCTCGGCTCGTGAGAGAAAATAAGTCAATGAGCCGAGCCCGAGCCGAGCCGAGCCAGAAATTATACGGCTCGGCTCGGCTCGGGCATTGATATTTCATCTTTGGAGCCGGCTTATCGAGCCGGCTCGCGAGCCATCTCCAAATAAATTTTTTTTTTTATTCAATTTTTTTTTTCAAAATTTCGGGCAGCAGTCTGCCTCTGAAATATTTTTTCAGTTCAATCCCATATGGATTTTATCTCCCAAAATGGATTATCATTATTTTCTAAAGTGTGTGTTTAATTAATTTATATATAATGTGAAACCATTAACTGCAATTTTTAATAATTATTTGTTACATGAATTAATGATCATAGGAGCTGCATGTATTTCATGTCACACAAATTAATTCTATACTGCTTCATGCAGTAAGCTAAATTTATTTTTCGACATCCTCAAACAGTCAAACTAAATTGTAAATGCTAAATTTTCACTTTTCACAAATTATCATTTAACATACTGTATGTACCACAAATTAAGTTAAGTGAACTAAATATTTTTTGTTTAGTTCACTTGACTTAATAAAGTTTTCACAAAAACAAAATGGGGGATTAGCATAACTATACATCAAGTGACATCCCCATCCATCAAAAAATATATATAATAGTAAAAGATAATTGGCTGTATGTCTATTGTAGCCCCACTCCTCCTACAAACAAATTAATGTGAAACATATTAAGTATAATTGTCATTTTATATAAACCGTAAAGATGAAAATGCAAACCTCAACACAAAAGTAATAAATATAGACCTGCAGAATCCCACTGTCACAGCCAATAACTTACGAGTGAATCAACCAATCTGCTGACTCCCATCACCTGATAGAATAGGAAGCTGAATCTCCAAGTGATCCTCATCCTCCTTTTTCTAAGATGAAAAAGAGATGAAAAAGAGATAAAAATAATTTATAGGTTAAAATAAAGTTATTTTAAATATAGAATTAAAAAAAAACATGTAAGCAATGGAACTTACTTTGCACCCTTTTTTCACTCCATTCAAAGTGCGACACCAGTCACATCCACATAACAACATCTCCACAGTAGCTGGTGACAAAGAAGCTCGGTAACTATCAATAACCTTGCTCCCAGCACTGAATGCAGACTCTGAAGCAACCGTAGTGATCGGGATGGCTAGTATCTCTCGAGCCATCGTTGACAATACAGGAAACTTGGTTGAATTTGCCTTCCACCACTGTAAGGCATCGAATGAGTCATGATCCCCCACACACTTATGGCATCCCTCTCCCAAATAACAGTCCAACTCAGACTGACTAGGCTCAACAGTTTCAACCACGTCCAGAAAAGTGCTAAAATCATCCCAGGTCTCGGCTCCCTCAACCACAGCCACCTCACCAATGGCTCCATGTCCATCCCCTTGTGATGTAGAAGCACGGGCGATAGTCATACCTTGGTTAGCTTGAAGGTACTCCCTGTATAACTCATACAATGTATCCCGGACCGTCACCATATTTGCCCGTCCTTCTGCCTCAGAATACATCTTAGGGAATGCCCACTGAATAACCCTCATTTTCAACCGAGGATCCAATATAGCAGCCACAGACATCAACATATTACATTCCCCCAATATTTATCAAACTTCAGTTCCATTTTCCTAACCATGACTCCAATAAAATCATCTTCAGATTCACTTTTACTATCCAACATACATTTCACTGCACACACCTCCTTCAAGAATAAATTAGACGTCGGATAATCACTTCCTGAAATGAGTTTGGTTGAACCACAGAATACGAAATGAGTTTGGTTGAACCACGTATTTCAAAACTTCACAAACTTTCTCCACTTTCTCCCAATCCTCGTCACTCGGATTATTATGATAATTGATATCCCTCTCTTTCACTCTTGGAAAAACCTTTTTGAACTTAATTGCTGTCGCCAACATTTCATAGGTAGAATTCCACCTTGTTTTACAATGAAGAATAAGTTTCCGATACGGCAATTTAAGTTGTTGAACAATCTCAGAAAATACCTTGAGTCTGCTTTCGGAACTATTGATATACAACACACTCTCATAGATGTCGTCAATGATGTGCCTAATTTGATGAAGTCCATCTTGAACAATTAGGTTCAAGATGTGTGCGCAACATCTCACATGAAACAGTTTACCTCCACAAAGGAGTTTCCCCGAAACTTCAAAATTTTCCTTCAAAACCTTAATCGCAACATCATTACTTAAAGCATTATCCACAGAAATAGTATATACCTTATTTTCAATTCCCCATCCCATTAGGCACTTGAAAATGCCATCCGCAATCGCAATACCAGTCCGGGGAGGAGGTAGACGAACAAAGTTGAGGATACGCCTATTCAGCCTCCAACTACTATCTATCCAATGCCCGGTCAACACCATATACTCCATCTTTTGATTCCCTGAATTCCATAAGTCGTAGTCGACCTGATTTTTGTCACGGTCTTCAACAAAGTCTTCAATTTGGCCTTCTCACTTTCATATACCTTCATACAATCTTTTTTACAAGTGTGGCGGGAAACCGAAGTCCATCCAGGAATCTCATACTTCATCATATTGTTCAAGCCCTCTTCCTCCACAACTGTAAATGGATGCTCATGCATAAGTACCCAATGGGCGATCAATTCCCTCATTTTCGACATGTCAAACTTCCCACTTAAAGCTGGCAAAATAGTAGTTGGAACATTATTACGACATTCGGAAAACTAATATGTTGTTGCCTCATGGAAGCTTTTCTTCTTAAACACCGGCTTAAATGTCTATTGAACTGGGTGGTGCTTCCGGTTGCATTAATAATCAACTTGACTTTGCAATGGATACACTCAGCCTTTTTGGTGCCATTAGGGAGTACCACCTCCTTAAACTCGACCATGCCACTGAAGTCTTCGCTCTTTTTTGCTTCTAAATCGGATTTTGATTTTGATTTTCATTATCTAGCCTATTAATACTGTCGGGTGAATCAGTAATTGTATCTTGTATTGCAGGGGTACTTAAGGAATTACCCTCCATTTAGAAACCTATAAATAAAAAAATAAAAAAAATCAACAATTTAATGCAAAACCAATATGAAATATTGTCAAACTATTACATTGCACACACATCAAACCAATACATTATACATTGCACACCAATATTAATTGTCACCAATACATCCCAACATTCATTCATTCTTTAATTAGAGACATTGGTTTTGTATCATGTTTGATTAAGTTTCACAACTTTTTATTTAATTTTTGGATTTGGATTGGTACCATACCACACAGGCCTCCCAGTATCACAATGGTAATGGATTCACTTTGCAATTTAACATTTGTTTTAGGCTTGCATTTACTTCAAATTTTTATTAATAATTGGGGAATTCCACAATCCACAGTCCAATATCAATTCCCTTAAAACAACCACTCGTACAATGGTATTTGATGGCAACTATTTAACCATATGAAGATGCAACATATTAACTCCAAATAAAATAAAAACAAAATATATTTGCACTAAATCTCTTGCTCTATAATTTGAATAATGGTATTTGATGGCAATATTTTTTGAATTATACAGTTACATGGTGCAATATATAAACTTAATTTATGTAAATAAATTGGAAGGGTACATAAATTGAAATTGAGCTTAATTTATTGCTTTGAGATTGAGCTTAAATTGGAAGGGTACATAAATTGAAATTGAGCTTAATTTATTGCTTTGAAATTGAAGTTGAGCTTAATTTATGTAAACCTCTTCAGTATTGTTTTGAAATTCATGTTCCATTGCTTTTTTTTTTTTTTCTGTCTATTGCATTTGCAATCAATTTGAGTCAGATTAGTACCTTCATCAACACCAATCATGGTTTTTTAAAAGTTCTTAGAAAAAATTAACATTTAATGTATTTATTGTTGACTAATAACACACTAATGAAAGACTTGTAAAATAAAATCTACAATAACAACAAAAATGAGATAAATAAATATAAAAAATTATCAAAATGGTGGAGAAAGTAGAAATGCAGAGACTAAGAGAATAATGGCAAGAAAGTTCTTGGACAATTCCCAATTTTGTTCAACACAACGTTTATTTGTTTGTTCTTGGACTACAATCAGTTTTATCTCTATGCAAGAAGCTAAGTTTTCAATGCTACAGAAAGTATGAGCTAACATGTATATTTATTTGTTCTATGCAAAGTAAACAATAAATACATATCATGTATTTCTCCATTATCATCTAAAACCTCTTCAGTATTGTTTTGAAATTCATATTCCATTGAATTTTTTTTCTGTCTATTGCAATCAATTTGAGTCAGATTTGAGCATCAATGTAAACATGGGACCTTTAATGTACAGGGAACTTAGATGGCATTTATATTACCGTATACATTACTTGCCACAATTAAATGTTACTTTCTGTAGCAAGGATGAAAATCTCATCTACTCCTATTTAAGGTGCTGCCGTACTGGCTTTTCTTGCTTTACCCCACACCAACACATTCCCACAACCACAAGTCAGCCACAAATTTTTAAATCCCCAGTCCCCACCACCAGATGCAGGACCACATTCCCACAAGCCACAACAAGCCACTAACACATTTATAAACTACCTGTCGGCCAGCCCCCACCACCAAATGCAAAACGCCATAACACATTCTCACAAACCACAATAATTCAATAACAACAAGTCAACCATTAACAAACTGCAATTGAAATTTTTTTCCCAAGCCAACCACAATCACAATTCACAAACCATTTGAATGACACTAAAGCAATTTAAATAAACAGTCAAACAGACCCATACGCGACACAACTCTTCACATATACACAAGCATTAACCTTGTATGGGTTTCACAGCAACACCACCATGGCACTACTCTTCCTGAATTCTTTCACCGGAAAAAGCCCCCTGTTACAAACGAACAAATCACGAAAAACAAGTTAAAATTTGACAAAAATTGAAGAAACCCCAAACCCCAAACAAACAATGACGAACCGGGGTGTGATGACGAAGGCAATATCCGGCCGGGGATCGACGAACCGCGATATCCGGCCGGGACTAACGCAGGCCAAGCGAAATCCAATTAAGATCGGACGAAAATCCAACGAAGATGATGAAGATCCAACGGCAGCCGAAGGTCCGTCGAAGATGAACAATATCCGGCGAAGATCCGGCGAAGCTAAGGGAAGATGAACAAGATCTGGCCGCAAATCAACACTTTGGGAGGATTTGATTCAAATTTGACGGCAAGGGTTCGAGTGTGAATGATTTTCGCGATTTGGGGATTTTAATAATGGGGGCTAGTTTGTTATTTTTCAAAACTTGTTTGCATTATTTTGTTAAGTCCCAATGTTTTAGAAACTCTCAAAAACCCTCCCGCCTTTTCGAGCCAGGCACGGCTCGCGAGCCGACGAGCCGAGCCTTGTATGGCTCGAACTCGGCTCGTTTTGTCTCACGAGCCGAGTCGAGCCGGCTCGTTAACATATGAACCGAGCCGTTAACGAGCCGGACTCGAGCCGATCCGAGCCGGCTCGTGAGCGGCTCGGTTCGTTGACCAGGCCTAAATCTACCTATCTGTGAAAAGTCAAGAGTTAAGATAAAATATTAAAAGGAAGACTATAGTTTGATTCTTCAAACATGAAGCAAGTAGGCCACCTAATCACTTAAGTTAACATATAATTCCTTCCATTAAAAATTTAATCTGTAACATCATAAAAAAAATTCACTTAACATATAATTCCATCAAATGATGAGGACTTCTCTTTTACTTGCTCATTCACCGTTTTGTGTAAATTGCACCGATGTTCTTTCTTACCCACATATTTAATTTAGCCATCTTTGACACCCAACCATCTATCACACTTAGCAGACACAAAACTAATGTGGAAAAAAGAAGGGAAAATCATTAACGCAAACCATTTCCATAGATAAAAAGTATCATGACTCAAAATTGAATAAAAGGCTTTAAACTCGCACAATGGCCTAGGTGACATCTGATTTAACTCAGTTTATATACAAAAAATAATTAGAAAAGTTTGTTGCAGTGTCATTACTCAATTGGAAGTTGATTATCTGCTAACAACAGAATAAGACAGAGACTCACCACTATCCCTATATCAGTTTTCTCATTGCCATTCACCTCCACTATGTTTGTCAACCAATGGATTCATAAACTAATCAAACCCAAAAAGTGTTCAACAACTATACAGTTAGCATTCAACTTGACTGCAGTTCAAAATACCAGTTGATTTTTAATATTAAAAAAAGTAATTTTCCAACCGATTTCCATCCTATCTAGAAATGACAACGACAAGAAATAGATTTAATGTCTATCAATGCAACAAGTCTGTGAAACATACCCCAGATTTATTCTCATGTTTGTTTCTAATGGTTGTTTATAGGAGTGTATCACATCACGGGTTTACCCTGATCATCACTTTAGATAGGCACGAGACAAACATGGCAGTGCAGCTTACCATGATTACCAATAAAAGAATCTAAAAAGCATTTTTGTAAGATTAAAAAAAGCTAGAAAACAAAGAAACTAAATTAGAACAAAAAAATAGGCAAGGATAAAGAAAAACAAACTTAAGAAGCATTAAATACTGTGAAAATCAAATGGAAATCCACCAAGATATGCATGACAGTTAACATCAAAATATTTGCATAAGCAACTATACAACCATACAAGACATTAGTAAACATATTGTTTTTAAAACATGTCTATTTTTCAATCGAAGCAAAATACCATGTTATAAGGACATAGATGACACATTTATAATAATTTAATCCTCGTATAGACTTTGATAGCTTTGATATTGGATCTCGCTATTGAGGAGAAATCCATTAATTGATATCCATAAAAAAGATGTATCATAACTCATTCGTGAAAACTGAATAAGCAAAATGAGCAAACAATGTGATTCAGTATTATTGCTAGGAAAAAAATTAAAGATAATGCCGTAACCATAGAAGAAAATTATCATGGTTTTTCTCGTTACTCGTTTCCCAGAACTTTTCGAGTGACAAAGTTTAGTTGACAGATACTTTTAGCAACACAAAACAGTGCCCAAACGCAAGGACTAAAAAAGTCATATTAGTTCCATTAATTGCATATTTAATTAATGTTACATAGCTTCAGCTTATCGAAAATGTACATATGGAAGCTAAAGCACAAGCCCCATAAGTAAGAGAGTTGCTGAAAGTGGAACGAATTGGGAAATGCTCCCTAGAAACATATATATCAGGAAAACACGGATCAATGGAAAAATACCAAAAAGAAAGGAATCTTGGTATTGTCTTAATGACTAACCTACCCACCAAAATCTCATATAGTTAACGCTGTTATTCACTCAATAACAAAACATTTTGCACAGCCCAAATTTCTATTTCTGGTAATTTTACATCTCAAATCAGAAAAAACACGATGATAAGAGGATAATGTCAATAAAAAAGTTTACGTTTTATTCATTTGGGGGATAAGAGGTTAGGTACTATTTTCGAAATCAGTGGGTAGTCACGTAATAGCGGAAATGCGTGGGGGCTAATAGAATTCCCTGTTTAAAATATATATAAGGAATAATTTATGTATTTAACTAATAATTAATAATATAATTTATTATACTTAATTCAATTATTAAATTTTTAATCAATTAAACAATATATTTATTTATTTCCAAATAGTTATTTTTTGGTATAAAATTCTATTAAATATTCAATTATTTATATTTTTAAAAGTGGAATTGGAGCTAACTTAATTCTGGTCCTCACTTATCTTATTTGTTTGGCCTGAGCCCACAGGGGGCTATGGTTTAATGGTTTTACTTTGCCCATCGAATGCGCTCTTATAATTTTGATACAATTCCAATTCCATCACTGCAAAATCCAACTAAACAAGAGACAAATGATAATTAATGTGTCCAATTAAATAGCACTACACAAGGTCTAGTGTAGAGTCTAAATAATCATTTGATTGCAGTCATGTTTTTGGTTCTAGTTTTTGAATTTTTTTTCTTAGTAAAATGTACCTGAGTTGTTGCTTTATACAAATTGTGTTTTTTTTACCTTATGGCAAGGACGGATCCACAAAGGAGCGAGTGGGGGCAATGAAATTGGAAAAATTTCATTATACCCTTATAGTATATTTTTTTTAACATTATCACCCCTTTATCTTATTTAATCAAAATAGCTTAAGTCCAAACAATATGACCATTTTTATTTTATTTTGTTCTTTTGAAATATCAAATATATTTTAAGCTGTCATAAAATAAATACAAATTATTTTGTATATAAAATTTATTAACGAAACTTAATGAATTAAAAAAATCAGTTTTTCATGGATGAAAATATTTGAATTTTTTTTCACATGTCCTCATTGAGACAAAATCATGGCTTCGTACAGTAATATATTTTAAGGAGACATAAATTTTGAATTTTATATTACTTTTTCTCACGAGATTTCTTTTTAATTCAATTTAAACCATATTTAAGTCTTAACTATTTAGCTAGATCACTCCACGATATAATTTAATTGCATTTTATTATCAAACGTATTCTCAACTTATATATATGCAGATAATATTTAAAATATCAATTTTGGATAATATATTTGTTATGGATAAAATTACACTAACATTAGCATCACCAATCAGAATGAGTTGCCAGTCCCACTAATCAAAGTTCGGCAAGCAATCAAAGACAAAATGGTATTACCTGTCAAAACCAAAACCACCTCAAAAAGATATTATATAACACCTATCTTAACTTTATTAAAATAAAGGATTAGGATGAATGAGATCTCTCCACGTGTCAATTAAGACAACTTGCAAAAACATTCATTACATTGAGCTGAAAAGTATAAATAAGCAACTCTCTCAATGGAAGAAAGGGCTGGATGAGATATGAGAACTGGGCATACATTTGAGCTTCAACTATTATTTTTCTCTATAAACAAAACATTACTCCATATTTGTATGCCTCACAGGCAATATCAGAAAAATAGCCAAAGAATAATAAAATAATAGTGAATGTATGATTTGCTTAAAGCATCTGAACCACTCTAAAAATTTCTCTTGTCAATCTTTTATATATGTTTCTTCAAGCATATATCGCCAATGCACCATAATCAACTCTTATAATCATATCACGTGTAATTTCATAGCACTTTACACGTGTGAAGTTGTTGGTGTTAAAATCAAGCATCAACAGTTTAATGCTAAAAGGAGGGCATGGTTCACATCAACTCTCCATGTTTTTCTAGCAAATCTCAATTTCTTCAGCAAATTTCAGCTTCTTTTTCTAGAATCACGTTACCGGATTGGAAGTTTGAGCAGGATAAAGTCTGAATCTGGCAAATTAGTAAGCATAAGAATTGTAGCCCTTCGAGTTAGCTTTCCGATCCAAATCCAAGGTCTACAACTCACGTTATCATTAAAATACTGAAGCCTATCTCAAATCAAGCTCCTCATGCTTTCTGATCGAGCTATGCTCTCAAATCAAGCTCTTTATGCTTTCAGATCCAGTTATGCTCTCAGATCAAGCTCCTTATGCTTTCTGATTTGAGCTATGCTCTCAGATCAAACTCTTTATGCTTTTTGATTGAGCTATGCTCTCAGATCAAACTCTTTATGCTTTCTAATCCAGCTATGCTCTCAGATCAAGCTCTTTATACTTTCTGATCGAGCTATGCTCTTAGATTAAGCTCTTTATGCTTTCTGATCTAGCTATGCTCTTAGATCAAGCTCTTTATGCTTTCTAATCAAGCTATGCTCTCAGATCAAGCTCTTAATGCTTTCGAACCGAGCTATGTTCTTAGATCAAACTCTTTATGCTTTCTAATCGAGCTATGCTCTCAGATTAAGCTCTTTATGCTTTCTAATCGAGCTATGCTCTCAGATCAAGCTCCTTATGCTTTCTGATTGAGCTCTCAAGCTCTTAGATCACAAAGAGCTTTGAAGCTCTCAGATCGCAAAGAGCTCTTAGATCACAAAGAGCTCTCAGATTGCAAATCACAAAGAGCTCCCGAGCTCTCAGATTGCAAATTACAAAGAGCTCCCGAGCTCTCAAATAGCAAAGAGCTCTCTAACTCTTCAATCGCAAAGAGCTCTCAAGCTCTCAAAACGCATGTTCAAGACCATTGAGATCACACGTTCAACATCATTCAGATCACACGCTTTCGAGCACCCAAATTATCCAGATCACGCGATTTAGAGCTCTCAAGTTCCCTAATCAAGCTTCTTGCTTTCTATCGAACTCCTTGTGTTCTCAGATCAAGCTTCGCAGTTTCTGATCAAACTCCACGTGTTCTCAGATCAAGCTCGCGCTTTCTAATCAAACTCCTTGTGTTCTCATATCCAGCTTGCGCTTTCTAATCAAACTCATGTTCTCAGATCAAGCTCTATGCTTTCTGATCGAACTCTTTTGTGTTCTTCGATCGAGCTCTGCACTTTCTAATGAAACTCCTTGTGTTCTCATATCAAGCTTAGCGCTTTTTGATTAAACTTCTTGTGTTCTCAGATCAAGCTTTACGCTTTCTGATCGAAGTCCTTGTGCTCTCAAATCAAGCTCTACGCTTTTTGATCAAACTATTTGTGCTCTCAAATCTCAAAGAGCTCTTGAGCTCTCAGATCACGAAGAGATCTCAAGCTCTCAGATCGCAATGAGATCTCAAGCTCAAAGAGCTCTTGAGCTCTAAGATCACAAAGAGCTCTCAAGCTCTAAGATCGCAAAGAGATCTCGAGCTCACAAATTGCAATGAGATCTCAAGCTCAAAGAGCTTTCAAGCTACCAGATTACAAAGAGATCTCAAGCTTTCAGATCACAGAGAGATCTCAAGCTCTCAAATCGCAATGAGATCTCAAGCTCTCAGATTGCAAAGAGATCTCAAGCTATTAGATCGCAATCAGCTCCAGTTCTCAAATTGCAATCAGCTCTCGGCTATCAGGTTGCTCCTAACTCTTGAAGTGCAGTCCTAACTCTTAGATCGTTATAGCAGATTGAGATCTCAACACCCGATTATGCCAAGCATAATTCAAGCTCTTGAGACTGCAACCTATAGTGCGACAGCCATTCAGATAAAAAAATATGAGCTTTTGAAGCATGATTACGCTCTTCAAAAACTGAGGGGCTTCTGTTATGGATAAAATTACACTGACATCAGCACTATCAATCAGAATGAGCTGCCAGTCCCATCAATCAAAGTTGGGCAAGCAACCAAAGACAAAATGATATCATCTGTCAAAACCCAAACCTTCTAAAAAAGATATTATATAACACCTATCCCAACTTTATCAAAATAAAGGATTAGGATGAATGAGATCTCTCCACATGTCAAGACAACTTGCAAAAACACTCATTACATTGAGCTCAAAGGTATAAATGGGTAGCCTTCTTCATGGAAGAGTGGGCTGAATATATGAGAGCTGGACATACATTTGAGTTTCAACCATTATTTTTCTCTGTAAACGAAACATTACTCCATATTTGTACGCCTCACAGGCAAATCAGTAAAATAGTCAGACAATAATAAAATATCAGGTTATGTAGGATTTGCTTAAAGCTTCCAAACCACTCTTAAAATCTCTCTTGTCAATCTTTTATTTATGTTTCTTCAAACATATACAGTATCACCACTGCACCATAATCAACTCTCATAATAATCTCACGTGTAATTTCATAACACTTTACATGTACGAAATCGTTAGTGTCAAAATCAAACATCAACAATACTAAACAAGTTCTATAATTCTTATTGTTAAAATATTATTTTAAACAAGAAAAATTATATTAAGTAACAATTTTTTTTGGGTATGAGTTGAGAAATAGCCCATTTAAAAAAGTTAAATACAAAATAACTGTTCCAAAATTTCAACACCGACCAAAAAAACTCTTCTAAGCTTGAAAACACAAAGTGACCGATAACCAACCATAGAAGTTGACACAGATATAGTCCTAAAACAAAACAGTTAACTTTGATTTCAAATTCTTAAAAAATATATATATAATGTAAATTCACATTTTGTTTTATTTTTTAATTTTCATACAACATAATAAGCGAACAGCTATATATGGGGGGATTTTATTAAAAGACCATTTTAAGTTAAAATTTGATTAAAAGGCTATATAGTTTGTAAATGTTAACTAAATGGCCTTGTTTTTTATTAAGCTTAATTTAACATGATTAGGGGTTAATTAGGATTAATGAATAATTGTGTAATCTTTTAAAAATTATAATATGTCCCCAAAGAGTCGAAATTGTTACAAACAAACCCAAACACCTTCTTCTTCTTCCTCCTGCCACATTAACGCATTCCTTTACCATTAACATCTTCTCCAACACAGATCCTCCTCCTCCTCGTCTTGACATTTTGTCCAAGTATGTGTATCTCCCCTTTCGATTTTATATTCCGATTTACAAAGATTTAATGATGGATTGGGTTTGCGTTATGATTTTGATTTAGTTGTTTAGGTTGTTGGGTTGTGTTTGATATAATGGAAGTTGAAAGGAGTGAAATTTGTTGAAAATTTTCTTGCATTGTGGGTAGCTGGGGGTGGTAGCACCAATTGTAGGTGGAGATGACTGAAAATGTGTTCTGGATATGATGGATCGCTTAAGCGACCTGGTGTATCACTTAAGCAATCTGGTGTATCGCTTAAGCAATTTGGTACGTCTGGTAATACAGCAGATAGATCGCTTAAGCGATCAGGTATGTGGCATAAGATCGCTTAAGCGATCTGCTAAAAGTCTGGTGTATAGCAATAGATCGCTTAAGCGATTAGTAAATGGCATAAGATTGCTTAGGCGATCATGAATATTTATACTGGATCGCTTAAGCGATCCATTCTATCGCTTAAGCGATCTAGTAAACAATATACCAGATAGCTTAAGCGATAAACCAGATCTGTCAAGCGACTGTGCAGATGCTTTTTAAAAAATTTCAACCCTTAGTACATCAATTAAGAATATTTTTTTCTTGCATTATAGGTAGTTGGCTATTATTAGACGTGGGACACGTTTTTTTGGGTGTTGAATATTTTGGTGAGTAGGTGGAGGAAGAAAAGTAGCTGGAAGTGGATTGGGAAGAGCAAAGAAGTTATACCAATTGCTGTGAGCACAGAGGTTAGTTTTGATGAGTTGATTGATGAAATAATTAGAAGAGGTGATTTGAGTTGCTCACGTAGTGATATAGTTGTGAAGTATGTTTTAAGCAGAGTTCCTAAACATTATAAGGTACCTCCTGCTATATTAAAGTCAGATGAAAGTGTGAAGTTATATATGATTGATGTGGCCGATAATGGTTCGAGTTTAAGGGTTTCTTAGAAAAACCGTTGGAAGTTGGTTCAAAGAAAGGGGATAACGAGGAAGTTGGCGGAGATTTGCCTAGTTTTAATTTGAACTACGAGGTCATTGATTTGTTAATTGAAAAATCAAGAGTAGACAGTGAATTGAGTAGTGAGGAGGACACTGTAAAAGAGGTTGGTCATGGGGGCCAGAATGAAAATGTTGAGGAGGAAGACCCCATACATGTTCCCGCAGATGTAAAGATTCCTTTAAATACAGATTATGCAAAAGGTGTAGTTTGTGAGGAAGAGAACACTATGGTTGTTTATGCAAGTTCAGAGGGGGCAATTGCAGATAGTAGTGAATCAGCTCATGCTTTTACAGATGGATCGGAGTTGCGCATAGGGTATTTATTTGACAACAAAGAGGAAGTGGTGAGGAAGCTAAAACTTGTTGCCGTGAGAGGTAATTTTGAGTTGATCACCAAAAAGTCAAATTCATTGGTTGTGACGGTTGCATGTCGTGACCGAAAGTGCAAGTGGCGGGTTTATTGTAGAAGGTTGACAGAGTCCAAAAAATTTATTCTTAACGCATATACCCGTGAGCACACATGTGGTTTGGGACATATTTCAAGTGAGCATCGATAAGCCTCCGCTGATGTTATTGGACAATTTGTCAAAAGTCAGTTCGTTGAAAGGGAAAGGTCCATCTCCTAAAGACATTTAGAGACTTGTGCGTACAAAGTTGGGATGTGCTGATAGTTACTGGAAATGCTGGAAAGGGAGAAAACATGCACAAGAATTTGTGAGGGGCACGCCGGAGCACGGGTACGCAGTATTATAAGCGTACCGTTATATGCTTGAGTTGACAAACCAAGGTAGAAAGACGGATTTGAAGTGGAACAGGAATATGATGTTTAAATATTTTTTTGTTGCTTACGGTTCTGCTATAAGGGGTTTTGTAAACATGAGAAAGGTGTTGGTTGTTGATGGTTGCTTTCTGACGGGAAAGTATGGAGGTACATTGTTGGTGGCCACTGTGCAGGACAGCGAGAATCACACATATCCTTTTGCATGGTGTGTGGTTGACTCTGAGAATGACAAGTCGTGGACTTGGTTTTTTCAGCAATTACGTACGATAGTGCCTGAGTGACGAGTTGTGCATAATATTCGATAGGCATAACTCTATAAAGAAGGGGATTGCCATTATTTACCGTCAAGCACATCACGGATTATGTATGAGGCACCTTGGTGAGAACATAAAACAAAAGTTTAAGTGTGCTGGCCTCATTCAGACATACTACATGGTAGCAAAAGCTTATCGGGTTGATGAGTTCGAGGAGCACTTCCAGCAAATCCGAATCAAGGATGATAGAGTTGCTAAGTATCTTGAGCATGATGTTGGTTTCGAGCGATGGAGTAGAGCTTACTTTCCTGGAAGAAGGTTTGATGTCATGACCATGAACATAGCCGAGTCCATAAATTCAAAGTTGTTAATAGAAAGAGAGTTTCCAATAGTTGCACTTTTTGATGCAATCCAGAGGACATTGTCGCGGTGGTTCCATGAGTGTTGTACAGAGTCAGATAATTTTACTACAACCCTTGTTTCGTTAGTTGAAAAATTATTGCGAGAACGTATGGAACTGCCAAATGCACTGTTTGCCTATCCTCTTAATGCTCAAGAGTTCAATGTGCGCGGCTAAGGTCCGGATGCCCTAGTTAACCTTATTAGTAAAACTTGCAGTTGTAAAGTGCTTGACATTCAACGTTTACCTTGTCCTCATGCACTAGCAGCACTGAAACACCAATGGAAGCCGGATTTTGGTTCAAGAATTTACATGGAACTTTGCTCCCCTCTCTATATGGCAAATCACTACATGCTAGCTTATTCAAAAACGATATATCCAGTGCCTCCAGAAGAGCAGTGGGTAGTGCCGCCAGAGTTGGCTCACATTATCATCCATCCGCCATTCAAGAAGATAGCAAAGGGGAGAAAAAGAGTTAAGCATATTCCATCAGCCTCTGAGGTTCCTTGGAAGATGAATAAGTGCTCAATTTGCAAGCAACCTGACCACAAGAGAAGCAGTTGCCAAAAGTAATCACATGCAGATCTAGAAAATTAGGTTCGAAGAAGGATGAAATTCAGGGAGTTGCCAAGGCCAACCGTTGATGAGTTATTGTTTTCAATCATTCTTTATATTTAGTATTCTTGTTACATGGCCTAAATATGTGGAGGTGATTTTAGTTTGCAATTAGGTTGTCAAATTGAGGAGAAAGTATGGAATTAATATGTGTTGGTAATTTTGCTTTGTCAAAATTCAAGAGAAAAGATGGAAAAGTGTAATAACTCCTTTATACTAGGATACTCATAGAAATACATAAAGTAAAATACATTTATATCAACAAAAGTAGATGGGCCCAAAATTTTCTTTTATTACATATAAACATTCTTATTACCAAATAAGATATCATTTTACAAAAATTTATCAAAAACAGTGGACAGTGTAGCTATTGATCCTCGCTTGCCAACGTCAATCCGACCGCATCCTCACCTAGATCCTGTAAACACAAAGAAAAACAACGGGGTGAGCACAAAAGTAATGCTCAGTAAGTAAATCCTCTACTCGTCTGTCCCCGTAACTCTTTCTCTTAATTCTTTCCTTACACATTTCTCGTCTCATTCATTTTCTCTTTCTGTTTCTCTTTCACACAGCTTTCTTTTATTAATTTTCTATTGTAAGTCACGGCCTCATCTTACCAGAGGCACGGCCAGGTGGAGTTCACAAAGCACCAACCCGCTCTTCGTGACTCTACTCATTCTCTCTTTATTCTTTCTTACTTGAATGTCACGGCCTCATCTTACAGGAGGCACAGCCGGGTGGAGTTCACAAAGCACCAACCCACTCTTCGTGACTGCCGGGTGGAGCTCACAAAGCACCAACCCGCTCTTTGTGTTTTTCTCATTCTCTCTACTCTTAGAGTAGTTCATTCACAAAGTTCTCTACTCTTTCTCAAGCTACTTCTCAATGCACAATTAATGTATAAGGATGGTTCATGCTTAAAATTTCTTACTTAATGCACTTATGGAATGCACAAATGCAATGTTGCATCAAGATAGTCATTCTGCATAGGTCAGACTCAAGAAGGCATAACTTGCGTTATACACATCGGATTGCTACGATTTTGGTCTCGTTTTAAAGCTTAGAGACAGGGCTACAACTTTTATGTTTTAGTCTCAACCCAATTCAATCTGTAAGATTCCAAAAAATCACTCATAAAGTCACAACTGTGACAGGGAAACCATGGTAACATGTTCTCACTTAGGCATTTCATCAAACAACAATTGTGCCTAAACAAACCCTAATTTAATTATCATTCAATTTGTTTCCTAAGCCATCCAAAATGAGAGAAAAACTCTCTTGTATCATCACCATAACCCCATGGCACAAACAATCCCACAATACTTCTCCAATTCTTTTAATTTCATCTCAAACTACATTCTCATCACTCAACAACACTTCTCATAATTGAAGTGTATTCAACAACCACAAAGCAAATATTCATCTCAACTCAATTCTCAATAACATAACATACTTATACATACATAAATCTCTACTCAATTTCTACTCAAAGGATTTCTCAAATCTCAACTTGGGTTGGATTTACTTACCTTGTAATGGAGAGATTTTACTAACACTTTTCCTTTCCTTTGATAGCTTGTCTCTTCTTTACCTTTAAACAATGAAACCATAAGACTTCAATATACATATATAAGCAAAACTTCACATCTAAAGCAATAATCCTTACCTTAGGATGCCTTAGATTAACTTTCTACCCCAAACTACTCAAAAAGCCCTCTAAAATTCTTGAAATATTGAAAGAAGAGTTTAGAGGAAGTGGTGAATGGGAATGGTGGTGGAGCAGAAAAAATGAAGGGTTTTCTAAACCTAAACCCTTATTAACTTACAATTAACACATGCCTTCCCATTTTGCCCTTGCTCTTTCTTGGAAATTTCATTTATGTCCCTTAGTCAATTACAATAATGCCCTCACTTTTATTGCATTCTCCATGAAATTCTATCTCTTTTCACTCCCCAATTTTTCAACTAATTTTGAGTGAAAAGACCATTTTACCCCTAATGAAAGTTTAAGGGATTTTCTTCACATTTTCCTCAAAATAACTTTAACAAAATTCAACTAAAGGTATAAGAACATAAATTAAATTACATACCTCCATGTGGGCGTTACAAAAAGTATGTATTACCCATGATCGCTTAAGCGATATACTAGCGACCAAGTATATCGCTTAAGCAACAAAGGGTTTCATAAAGGATCGCTTAAGCAACAAAGGGTTTCATAAAGGATCGCTTAAGTAATATCATGGATCGTTTAGGCGATCATGCATCTGGGCAGATATTGATACTGTCCATTACATGATTGCGATCGCTTAAGCGATCTACGATCGCTTAATCGACTAAGTGAAAAAGAAAAGAATCGCTTAAGCGATATCATAGATTGCTTAGGCGATCATGCACCTAGGCAAATATTGATTCTGCCTCGGACTTGATCGCTTAAGCGACAAAGGGTTTTTCATAAAGGATTGCTTAAGCGATGTTATGGATCGTTTAGGCGATCATACACTTGGGCAGATATTCATTCTGCCCATCACATGATCGCTTAAGCGATCTACGATCGCTTAGTCGACCAAGTGAAAAAGAGAAGAATCGCTTAAGCGATATCACGGATCCCTTAAGCGATCATGCACCTGGGCAGATATTGATTCTGCCTCAGACTTGATCACTTAAGCGATCTAAAATCGCTTAAACGACACTTTGTAAAAGTAAAGAATAGCTCAAGCAAGATGCATATGGCAGATTGATTCTGCGTCAGACTTGATCGCTTAAGTTTGAATGACTAATCAACAGATTGTTTGTGCAAATGGTTCTGCAGAGTTACAACTCTGTACATAAAATTAAATTATATATCTACACTTATTATATTACTGTTGGCAATAAAGTATTATTTATTGAATGAATCGTACGGAGCCATAACTCTGCAAAACCAATTGCACAAACAATCAGTTGATTAGTCATTCAAACTTCGTTTACTCTTTAAAATAATAGCTCTTTTAAAATCAGACCGAGAAGAATCTCAAAAGAGTAATATTTATCAATGCTCTACAAATTTCACAGTCTTCTTCTTTATCCATATCTCAACTCTAAAGCCATTTTCTTGCTCAAACTCTTAACATATAGGGTGTACGATTCGTTAAGTTGACCATGACTGTTATTATATTTTAATTAAACTTATAGTTCTTTTACGTCTATATTAAACATATATGGTGTAGAATGTTTACATCTATATTAAACATATGTCCATACACTTGGAAAAGAAATATTTAAGTAAATTACCCTTAATCACTTAAGCGATCCTGTCTATTTAGCCTTGGTCACTTAAGAAGGTTACAGCAGTTGTGCTGAAAACCTTATTGTGATAACAGGAGCCATTGTTCATAGTCAAAAAGTTTCTAAAAAATTCTGGCACTCTCTTGGTCTACAGAGTGCAGAGCATATGGTTATAGAGTTCAATTTTATATTATTAATATATTTTTTATATATTACTTTCTTGCCAAGAACTAACAAAAATAATAGAAAAACAATAGATCTTTCAGTGTTAAGAGAGACATTAAATCGCTTAAGCGATCAAGCAAATTTCCTTTTGTTGAATAATCATTGTCAAATACAGGATCGCTTAAGCGATGTTATATATCGGTTAAACGATCATATATACATAAGCCATGATTTGCTTAAGTGATATCTCGCATCGCTTAAGCGATCATGCCTAGTGAACTAGATAACCATGGAAGCTTAGTGAACATATCTTCTTCTTCTTTCTTTAGAACATAAATGGTGCGTTTGGTTGAATATTCCTATCCATATTCTCAAAATATTTCTTTGTTTAATTATTTATGAAATATTAGTATATTTTTTTAATTAATTTTATACCCCCTTAAGTTTATTTAATATCATTAAATACCCCTAGAAAAAAGTTTAAAAATTAACAAAAACACCCCCACTACCCACAGTGCGAGATTCTGGCCACCACCATCGGAATCTTATCGAAAAAGGGCATTACGATGCGGACCGGTCGGATCTGGCGGGTAAGGTGTCGATATGGCCTTTTCTGGCCAGATCGACCACGGATCTGGCCAGAAAAGGTTAGATCATGGTCAGATCTAGCCGTCGATGGCCACAAAAGTCCAGATTTGACCGTCATTGTCGGTCAACGATGCCTAAGATTTGGTCGTTATTGGACCTCAACAACGCATGCCCATTTCTAAGGCCGTCCGATGGACGACTAGATGTAGCCTTTTCCGGCGAGATCCACTATGGATCTAGCCGAAAAAGGCCATATCGGTGAATTACCAGCTAGTTCCGGTCGTTTGTAGGCCATTGTCGTTGCGAGTAATGCAGCTTTAACTTTGGGTAAGGGTGGGAGGGGTGGGGGTGTTTTTGTTAATTTTTAAACTTTTTTTCAAGGGGTATTTAATGAAATTAATAAACGTAAGGGGTCCAAAATTAATTAAAAAAATACTAATATTTCCTAAATAATTAAACAAACAAATATTTTGGGAATAGGATTGGGAATATGGATAGGAATATTCAACCAAACGCACCCTTTATGTTCTGAAGAAAGAAGAAGAAGATATGTTCACTAAGCTTCCATGGTTATCTAGTTCTCTTCTACCCAAATCTTGTTAGTAAACGATGCAGTTACGCAGCGGAAAACAAAAATATTTACGACATGGATCGTTACATAGAACCAAGATCTAGGTACAAAAATTACAGTTTATAAATGTCAAACAAGAATCTGCAGAAAATTAGTTTAGAGTTTAAGAAATCATACGTACGTTTGGAGGCTCCTCCAACTTTGTCTCTGAACATATTTTGCTACCGATCCAAGTGTAAGATCGAACCGATGTAGTCCACACGAAGATAATCGCAAGGAACTAAAGAGGGATTTGCTAGATCCTTTTTAGCCTTAAGAACCAAGAAGCAGAAATCAAAGACAACTTTGATTCTTAGAAAATGCAAAAACCTAGCGTGAAAGTGTTAGGGGTTGGAAAATTTTTCTCTCAAATGAAAAATGATATAATGAAATAATCTCTTATCTCTCAATTAAACTTAAGTTTATATGGTCAAGTTTAATTGCCTTATTTCCATATGGAATAGGTTTGGGCTCCAACCCAAATACTCCTTGTATCCAAATACTCCCATTTAGATATTTATTTTAGTTCATCATTAGAGATGGCAATGGGCCCGATATTTTCGGGTACCCGGCCCGGCCCGGCCCGAAAGGGGCGGGCTTTACCCGAGGTTGGCGGGCTTGGGCTTGGGCACGGGCTTGATTTTAAGGCCCGACCTCGGGTGCGGGCCGGGCATGGGTATATCTTTAGGCCGGCCCGGTCCGACCGATCTCGAAAATTTTAGTATTAATTTTACTAATTTACCCTTATACTATATATTTAATTACAATATATATATATATATATATATATATAACCTCAATTTTCATCCCATATTAAAGGTTTAACATGTTAAAATTGCCTTTAAATGAATTAGATGGGTTTAGTTCAACTTATTAAAGTGGATTTAACCATAACATATTATGCACAATTTGAAAAGTTAGTATAATCAACTATTATAGAGTTTTAATTGCTCACTTATTGCTTAAATTATTTGTGGAAATAACTTCAATTAATATTTAAAAACCATTTCTAAAATTAAAAATATAAAAAAATTTGAAATTTATTAATATTTAAAAATAAACATTATTAAAAAAGGCGGGCTTGGGCCGGGCCTGCGGTTATAAAAAACCCGTCGGGTCGGGCTTGGGCTTTGCCTATCATACCCGTAGCGGGCTCGGGCCGGGCTTGGGCCTATGTCATGAGGTCGGGCTTGGGCACAGGCAAAGGGTACCGACCCGAGGCCTACCATTGCCATCACTATTCATCATTATCTCAATTAAAATAAATTAATATATGTTTAATATGTATTAACATTTAACAATAATGATAACTTATTTAAATATGTGCAAACACATATTTAAACGTAATCTCACTTATTTAATTTTTTTTAATAAATTAAATAAAGGCTACAACCTTAGCAAATTTAATTGCACTGTAAAATTACCAAAATACCCTTTCGCCTAAAAAGATGAAAACACCCTTCTTACTTCCTGACTCTTTAATTATCTTCTATGTGTGTGACCCATAGGCTCCTCATCATACCGGCAGTGTGTAGTATCGTGATTAACACCAATTTATCATCTCACTACACACAGACCAAGATTGGCCCCTAGTAAGGCATCATGGCCACCTGATATATTCGGATTCAGCAAAGTAGCTACCTGTCAACGATATGGTTACCGTACAATTAGATCCTTTCATCATCCGTTATCTCGATGAGACCAAGGCATAGAAATAGTGTCAACCTTCGGTTACTCTCGATATTGTGTATTCGATTCTTGGACCAATGACTGTATTATAAACGGATAGAGCAACAACTCAATCCCACCTTTGTGGCCCACGCTTTTAGTGTCATTGCCATTTCTTGAATTGTGTCGTGAGATAACTTCTCCCGTACCCGGGAGTGATGAATCCTCTATCTATCCACCATAGTCTTGATACACTCCTTGATGCAGCCAATCACCATCGTATTGACAACTTTGAATAGAATTGCGTTAGGCTAGTGTCAAACTACACCAATCGAAGCACAAGGCGCTCCGGTGATCTCAAGTCTAATGATCACATGCACCACCATTCGTTAGAGGATTTGTTTTATAGACATTGGGGTTACCATCCATATGGAATCCTCTTGTGGGTTAGTCTAGTGAACTTGCCTACAACAAGCACCCATGTGCTACACCAGGTTGTCACCAAACAACCTTAACAAGTGAGATCAATCACTACCTTTCAACAGGGTCGTTCAACACTATGATAGCCTTACCGTATTATCTGTGCCCTTACTTTAGAATAATACTGGGGCTACGGACATTTCTAGGATGGCCACCATATGTGCTCATAGGGTTCTCACTATCAAGATTTGAAACACTTGATACCCTCCTCATGGTTCTACCATTCTAAGGACATATATCAATACATACAATGATGATTTACATGATATAGTATAAAATGTCTTATATTGATCAATGAACATTATTACAAAGAGTCAATTCTACAATCATTGATTGGCTCAAGGGCACATACTCTAACAAATCTCTAGCCTTGAATTTGAGAATGATTATTGTACAGTACAAAGGAAATTAGGCATGATCGCTTAAGCGATGCGAGATATCACTTTGAAACATCTATTGTTATTCTATAATTTTTGTTAGTTCTTGACAAGAAAATAATATATAAAAAATATAATAATAATATAAAATTGAACTGTGTAACCATATGCTCTGCACTCTATAGACCACGAGAGTGCCATAATTTTTCAGAAACTTTTTGACTCTGAACAATGGTCCTGTTATCACAATAAGGTTTTCAGCACAACTGTTGTAACCTTCTTAAGCGACCAAGGCTAAATAGACGGAATCGCTTAAGTGATTAAGGGTAATTTACTTAAATATTTCTTTTCCAAGTGTATGGACATATGTTTAATATAGACGTAAACATTCTACACCATATATATTTAATATAGACGTGAAAGAACTATATGTTTAATTAAAATATAGTAACGGTCATGGTCAACTTAACGAATCGTACACCCTATATGTTAAGAGTTCGAGCAAGAAAATGGCTTCAAAGTTGAGATATGGATAAAGAAGAAGACGGTGAAATTTGTAAAGCATTGATAAATATTACTCTTTTAAGATTCTTCTTGGTCTGATTTTAAAAGAGTTGTTATTTTAAAGAGTAAATGAAGTTTGAATGACTAATCAATAGATTGTTTGTGCAACTGGTTTTGCAAAGTTACATCTCCGTACGATTCGTTCAATAAATAATACACCCTATATGTTTAATATAGACGTAAACATTCTACACCATATATGTTTGATATAGATGTACAAGAACTATATGTTTAATTAAAATATAATAACGGTCATGGTCAACTGAACGAATCGTACACCCTATATGTTTAATACAGACGTAAACATTCTACACCATATATGTTTAATATAGACATAAAAGAACTACATGTTTAATTAAAATATAATAATGGTCATATTCCACTGAGAACGAATCGTACACCTTATATGTTTAAGATAACGTTAATCGCTTAACCGATCTTGTGAAATACAATCAAAAAAATCCGAATACAGAGGATCACTTAAGAGATCCGGTGGTATTTATGATATCGCTTAACCGATTCTAACCTTTTACTCTTGGTCGCTTAAGCGATTTAGGATCCCTTAAGAGATCATGTCGAGGCAGAATCAACATCTGCCCAGATCTAAGATCGCTTAAGCGATCATTTGTATCGCTTAAGTAATTCATTGCTTTTACTCTTGGTCTCTTAAGCGATTTAGGATCGCTTAAGCGATCATGTCCGAGGCAGAATCAACATCTGCCCAGATCTAAGATCGCTTAAGCGATAATTTGTATCGCTTAAGCGATTCATTGCTTTTACTCTTGGTCGCTTAAGCGATCATGTCCGAGGCAGAATCAACATTTGCCCAGATCTAAGATCGCTTAAGTGATCATTTGTATTGCTTAAGCGATTCATTGCTTTTACTCTTGGTCGCTTAAGCTATTTAAGATCGCTTAAGCGATCATGTCCAAGGTAGAATCAACATCTGCCCAGATCTAAGATCGCTTAAGCGATAATTTGTATTGCTTAAGCGATTCATTGCTTTTACTCTTGGTCGCTTAAGTGATTTATGATCGCTTAAGCAATTATGTTCGAGGCAGAATCAACATTTGCCCAGATCTAAAATCTCTTAAGTGATCATTTCTATCGCTTAAGCAATTCATTGCTTTTACTCTTGGTCTCTTAAGCGATTTACGATCGCTTAAGTGATCTTGTTCGAGGCAGAATCAGCATCTGCCCAGATCTATGATCGCTTAAGCGATCGTTTGTATCGCTTAACCGATTCTTCGCTGTTACTTATGATCGTTTAAGCAATTTAAGATCGCTTAAGCGATCATTACTAGAAAACTCTTAGTCGCTTAAGCGATATATGTTGTCGCTCATATATCGCTTAAGCGATCATGAGCAAAACAGATTTTTCTGACTTTTCTCCTGAATTATGTAATAATCTCTCTTTGCAGAGCTAATTTGTAAATTACTATGATTGTGATACATTTCGACCTCACTCATTTTCCTCCTAAATCTGAAAAGAATAAGAAGCAAATTAAGTAATTTATATCAAGCTAATTCATCACAAATCAAAATATAAGAGACATCAATGTAAATGAAAGTTTAAACTTAAAATCATCCATAATAGTGCCAAAACACAATAAATCCTAAGACATTTAACTCTAGTTCTGATTGTAATAAAATTTCCTCCACCTAGACAATTGCAAAGAAAAACCCAATTCCAAGTACCATTTTCCCTCTCATTTCCCTTCCATACATTCTCATTTCCCTCCTGTGCAGCCCAAGCCACTTTGAGAAGTTTTCGAATTCTGTATAATCACTGTTTGAGATCATTGTTTGGTACCATGCCTTGCTAGCAGCGTTGATTGCAGATGCCGCCACTTTGAGAAGTTTTCGAATTCTGTATAATCACTGTCTGAGATCATTGTTTGGTACCATGCCTTGCTAGCAACCTTGATTGCGAGTATAAGAGAGATGCCTTGTTGATGCGTGCAAATGCAACACCTAATTTTACCTCACTAAATTCTAATGCAATGTCATGTAGTAGCAAAGAGCAAGTAAGGGTCTTTCCCGCAGAGGATTTGTGAACTCAATTAATTATCTACATCAAACAGGGTTTGTCACAAATTATAAAAACTCAACAAAAACTATCAAACTAAAATCAAACAAAATAAAACAAGCAAACAATCACGAAAGAGATAAATAAGAGAAGCTGGATTGAAGGTTTATTCACCACCACTAGACATGAATTATATATAATAAAAGCACTCTTTAACTTTCTACCCTCTTAATCACATCAGCTCAGAAAATACCAAACGTTGATAAGTTCTATCTCTCCTTACTGAGTCGTTGGATTAGAGACGGTCTGTAGTAACTGCTTCATACTAGGTTACTCATAGAAATACATAAAGTAAAATGCATTTATATTAGAAAAAGTAACTGGGCCTGAAATTTTCTTTTAATACATATAATCATTCTTTATACAAAGTAAGGTATCATTTGTAAAAGTTATCAAAAACAGTGGACAGTGTAGTTATTGCTCCTCGCTTGCCAACGCCCATCCGACCGCGTCCTTACCTAGATCCTACAAACACAAAGATAAACAACGGGGTGAGCACAAAATAATGCTCAGTAAGTAAATCCTCTACTCATCTATCCCCGTAACTTTTTCTCTTAATTCTTTCCTTACACTCTTCTCCTCTCATTTATTTTCTTTTTCTGTTTCTCTTTCACATAGCTCTCTTTTCTATTAACTTTCTGTTGTATGTCACAGCCTCATCTTACCGGAGGCACGGCTGAGTGGAGATCACAAAGCACCCACCCACTCTTTGTACTTCTACTCATTCTGTTCCTCTCTTCTTTCTCATATTTTCTCATTCTTTCTCACTTGAATGTCACGGCCTCATCTTACCAGAGGCACGGCCGGGTGGAGTTCACAAAGCACCAACCCATTCTTAGATTTTTCTCATTCTCTTTACTTTTAGAGTAGCTCATTCACAAAGTTCTCTACTCTTTCTCAAACTACTTCTTAATGCACAATTAATGCATAAGGATGGTTCATGCTTAAAGTTTCTTACTTAATGCATTTATGAAATGCACAAATGCAATATTGCATCAAGATAGTCATTCTGCATAGGTCACACTCAAGAAGACATAACTTGAGTTATACACATCGGATTGATACGGTTTTGGTCTCATTTTAAAGGTTAGAGACAGGGCTACAACTTTTATGTTTTGGTCTAAACCCAGTTCAATCCGTAAGATGCCCAAAAATCACTTAGAAAGTCACGGCTGTGACAGGGCAGTTTGGTAACATGTTTTCACCTAGGCATTTCATCAAACATTAGTTGTGCACAAACAAACCCTAATTCAATTATCATTCTATTTATTTCTCAAACCATCCAAAATGAGAGAAAAACTCTCTTGTAGCATCACATACCTACATGGCAAACACACTCCCAAAAAAATTTCTCCAATTCTTCCAATTTCAACTCATAATCAAATCATCACATATACTTCTCATATTCAAATATATCCAACAATAACCATAATACATCATACATCTCATCTCAATTTCTCAATAATCACAACATATGCATATTTAAAATAAATCTCTACTCACTTGAATTCTTAAATTTTAGCTTGAGTTGGATTTTGAGTGGAATTTACTTACCTTGTGCTTGAGTAGTCTCTCCTAAACTCTCTACTCTTGTTGGATTCCAATCTTCTCTTAACCCTAAGCATAAACTTCATAAGAACTCAACCTTTACACAAATAAATCATAGATAAAGAGTATGAATCCTTACCTTTTGATGCCTTGAAGCAAAACCCTATGAAAATCTACTCAAAAGCCCTCAAATTCCTTGGAAAAGTGAATGAAAATTTGAGAGAAAAAGGAGGAGGAGTGTGGGGGTGGTATGAACGAAATAAGGGTTTCAAACCCTTAACATTTTAGTTTATAAACTCACTTTCCCATTTTGCCCTTACTGTTTCCTAGAAATTCCATCTTTGTCCCTTAGAAAGCAATTCCATCTTTGTCCCTTAGTCAATTACCAAAATGCCTTCACTTTTATTGAATTCTCTATGATTTTCTATCTCTTTTCACTCCCCACAAAATCAACTAGTTTTGAGTGAAAATACTATTTTACCCTTAATGTAAATTTAAGGCATTTTCTTCATATTCTCTTAAAATAATTCTAACAAAATTTAACTAAGGGCTATACAACATAATTTAAATCATGTACCTCAATGTTAGGTGTTACACGATCATAACCCAACTCCCTATTTATTAGATAACCTAGGATACGATCTCTAGATTCAAAGTAATAAAAGCATTAAGTTACAAGAGACCTACTGAATCAAGGCTAAACTCATATGGTCGGTTCAGTTATCTTGAGTGATTACCCCCATGTATGCAGGCATACACTTTACCACTAGTTATTTAGGTTAATAAAGTGATTCTGTACTAAACAACCTAAATTGGCATTAATAAATTAATCCTAACTATTTAATTGCTCACTTAAACAATTAAGACAATCTATCTAAACCCTATTCACAGGGAAATAATCACATAACCAAGAGGGATCAAAAGATAAATAGATGCAAATTTTATTAATCACAAGACATATCTAGGGTTTTGAAATCACCCTCAATCACAAAAGAATTAGTTCGTCATGAATAAATATGAGAACATCATTGTATTATTCATAACAAATAATAATAACAAAGAAGAAGAAAAACTTAGTGAAACTTGGTTGGATTAATGAAGTTGATGATGATCTCCTCCAATTCTTCTTCTCCAAGCCTTCTTCAATCTCCCTTTTTCTTCAGTTCTTGAATATCTTTGTTCTCTCTTTTTAATCTCTAAAAGAATTCCCCTAAAATAATACTAAAAGACTTCTATTTATATCCCACAAGGGTTAGGGTTTTTTTTCTTCCTTAATTCTAGTTGGTTTAGGACTCTTAAACCCTATTTTCCTAGTCAAAAATGGAAGAAAAGTTCCCAACTGTCGTGACTATGCCACGGCACTGTGCCGCGGCATAGTAGCTACTGGTCTTCTTCCCGCATCATTCCATTATTCTTCACAGATGGTGATTTTTAAACTTGATAACGATGAAATTTGGAAAAGTGGTAAACATATGAAATGTAGCCCTTTGAATCGGCTTTCCAACAGTCTAAGAATCGTCTTAATTCGAGTTCTAAAGCTCAAGATATTATCAAAATACCGAGGTATGCTCAACCTGGAATGTAATCTAGAATCTTCTCTTTACTTCAACTTCCATAACTTCTTCAATTCAACTCTGATTCTTGATCCGTTTGTTTCCAATCGTCACAAATTCTCTCGCCAACATCATCTCTCATCTGAATATTATTTTTGAGCCTTATTCCCTGAAAACACAACAAAAATACCTGTGATCTTGAAAAGTGTGTTTATGAAACAATTAAGTTAATTCATGCGAATTAATCCTAATCTCTCACAAATGATACCTATAAACCACTAAGTATAAGTGTATTTTCAAGCACTTATCACAGATGGCACCACTTTGAGAGGTTTTCGAATTCTGTATAATCATTGTCTGAGATCATTGTTTGGTACCATGCCTTGCCAGCAACCTTGATTGCAGATGCCTCCTCCTAGCCACCAGCCTTGATTGTAAATGCCTCCTCCTGGCCATCAGCCTTGATTGTAAATGCCTCCTCTTGGCCACCAACCTTGATTGTAGATGCCTTGCCGCCAGCCTACTCTGACAGCCCAAGCCAGTTTGAGAAGTTCCCTCTCATTGTTTACCAGCAACCTGCAAAATTATCCGGCACACTAGGAACCACGCCAGCTTTTCTAAATTAAAAAAAAAAAAATCAAAAAGTATTTCACGGCCAATTTGTTAAATTGAAACTTGGGATGTCCGGGAAGTAAAATTTTCTCTCTTCACAAACCCAAGTTATGGAGTGCAAGATTGAGAAGTTCACTGAGTCCGTCTATTTCGGTAAAGCTCTGTATAAGCATGACACCTACAGCATCAGCACCACAACCCAAGTATCAACATCAACATCACATAAACTACAAAATTCAAAGTCCAAGTTCCATACCTTTTGATTAGGTTGTGGTCACTCAAAACGGATTCATTTTCCCATGGAAGCACTCAACAGCCCAACGCTCCCGACAGTTGCTCATTGTTTCGTCATTCAAGCCGTCCATCGGGGTGTTGGTCATGTCGAACTGAATAAATTTCAGGGCACATGCCCCACAATCAACACTACAATAGGAAGAAGACATTAGCATTAAAATCAGCTTATAGAACAATTGTATTATGTAAGTTAGTTTTATACAAAATTTACCTTGACTCATTTGTTGGGACGGGAGAGCGGTTGAGTGGCCACTTTCCGGTCAGAACTTGATCACTGAAGTGCTCAAACATCCTGCTGTCACGTAACAGCCGCGGTAACAACATGGACAGTGGTTCCAACTCAATATCCAACTGCCTGTCTCGACAAATAGTTGGGTTGCAGTCAAGGATCTTCAGCAACCCTTCCTCTAAAAGTGCGACAACTGCTATCCAGTGCATATCCTTGATGTTCATGATGCAGTAGACTCTTTTAACCTTTGCCCAACTGTGGCTATATTTGGGCCTTTCCCCCCGTACATACTGCATCATCCTGTCATCAAACTTAAAATCATCAAAGACAAAGTCCAAGTCTTCTGTGCCCAATCTTTTTCGCTTGGCTCTTTTTGCTACACCTCTACCAATGGCCTTTTTCATTAAACTACGATATGTCATTACTAGCGTTTGGGTAAAGGCCACATCGGTGATGGCACAATCGGGATACAATAGATCACCATTACTGGTCTGTCATAGCCTCATTATTGCCAATACCTCATCGATGTGTTACATCAAATAAAAACAACATGATAAGTATACAATAGCTCATGGAAAACATAAGCAAAAATAAGAAAAATTAAGTGAAAATAACTCACCGAGTCGTCAAACCACTTGCCCATCGTCAAAATCTATTCAAACCAGTCCCGAGGATAATCCCCGGTCTTACACTTTACATGGGCATCACTTCCAGATTCATTGTAATAGGCATAGAAGAGTTTTTTCTTTTCTTCCTCTATTGGCCTATACAAATCGACCTTTGACTCCATTTTCGCTTGCCCACTTCCTCCTCTTTCCTCCATTTGTACATCTCTGCTTCCTTTGCTTCTCGCCTCACCCTCCTCCATTATCACTGCCTCACTTCCTCCAGCAACCTCCTTAACCTCCTCCATTTTTGCATCTTCCTCAATTTGTTTCTTCACTTTCCTCTTTTTTCCATGTGTTACTACGGTGTAACGTGATTTGACAAACTTGCTCTTTCGGCTCTCTCTTTTCAGCCCAGGTTGCACTTCAACCGCCTTTAATACTCCACCAACTTCCTCCTCCACCCTTCCAACTTTCTCTGCCACTTTATCCACTTTCTCCTTAACCCTTTTCATCCGCTCTTCCATCTTTTCAAACCTCTTATAAACGGTTATTGTAAAACTCTCAAACAGACCGTTTATGAGGTCAACCACCTCATTCTCCCTACCCTGACACCTCGGCAAAGCGGAACTTGTTGTACTAGTTTGCTGAGGCATACGAACCTCTTTCTCCCTCTCCTCCTCCTCCTCCTCCTCCCTCCCTCCCACAGATTGGAGCTTCATCATCCTTGACGTCAACCACATTCTCAAGCAGTGGCCCTGCAACTGCCCTCACATGTGTGACCCTTTCTAGGTCTCGCATCAGGCGGTCTATCCATTCATCGCTTTCGTCCTCCAATGGTTGGAAAGATGTGACATAATGCTTTTCCGCTTCACCCCTGGTAGCGGTGAGAAAGAGACGGACGACTCCCTGCAATTAGAAACAAAATCAATCAGATTTAAGCGACATTTTAAAGCAACTGCATATTCAAAAGCTTAATCCTTTAAACTTACCCGAGACGCTTCAATTTCAATGTCTATTTGGTCATAATCCCAATGGGTACACTTCTCGATGTGCCACCGCAACATCCTAGGAAATTTCTATCGCACATCTGAAGTCTTCATCCGCCTTCAATACTCCACCAACTTCCTCCTCCACCCTTCCCACTTTCTCTGCCACTTTATCCACTTTCTCCTCAACCCTTTTCATCCACTCTTCCATCTTGTCAAACCTCTTATAAATGGCTATTGTAAAACTCTCAAACAGACCGTTTATGAGGTCAACCACCTCATTCTCCCTACCCCGACACCTTGGCAAAGTGGAACTTGTTGTACTGGTTTGCTAAGGCATACGAACCTCTTTCTCCCTCTCGTCCTCCTTCTCCTCCTCCCTCCTGCAGATTGGAGCTTTATCATCCTCGGCGTCAACCACATTCTCAAGCAGTGGCCCTGCAACTGCCCTCACATGCGTGACCCTTCTAGGTCCCCCATCAGGCGATCTATCCATTCATCGCTTTCGTCCTCCAATGGTTGGAAAGATATGACATAATGCTTTTCCGCTTCACCCCTGGTAGCGGTGAGAAAGAGACGGACGACTCCCTGCAATAAGAAACAAAATCAATCAGATTTAAGCGACATTTTAAAGCAACAGCATATTCAAAAGCTTAATCCTTTAAACTTACCCGAGACGCTTCAATTTCAATGTCTATTTGGTCGTAATCCCAATGGGTACACTTCTCGACGTGCCACCACAACATCCTAGGAAATTTCTGTCGCACATCTGAAGTCTTCATCCTCCCCCCTTAGCGAAGACATGGACGACCTCATACATCCAAGCCTACATTGTAAAAAAACAGTCCATATCATAATTCAAACACAAATATTACAAAAAATATAACAAAAAACTATTAATATTTACTTGTATTGCCCATGGGAAGCCAAACAAATTGTACGTGCTAGGTCTATTCTTCCCGGCCCATTGGGAGTGCTTAAACGCCATGTCTTTTACTTGCAGGGAGTCCATGGTTCACTTAAATGACACCCGTCACCATGGATAAACATTAAAGAAGTCCAAGTTGCTTGCAAACATCACCCAATCAAAATCAACGACTTTTGTTTAGTCACCAGCCATTAGGATCGATTGTAAGAACAATATCAAGCATAGTTTGAACTTCTAAATCAGTTAACCGAACTGCTTCTATCCTTTGCTCTAAATCGCGTCCCGTAATAGATGCTTGCCCTTGGAAAACCTTGTTAGCCAACCTTATGGCTGCCCTACTCTCCTCTATTCTTTTTTCCTCATTCGCATCTGGCAATTCCCCACATCTTAAGCTAGTCACTAAGGCATATTCCATCATCCCAAAACGTAATGACTTTCCATCCACCACGAACCACATTTCTTGCTTTTTTTTGCTTTTTACTGAGGGCAGCAACATATAATGCACTCCCTGCCCCGAGAACACCTTTTTCCAATTTGTTCCAATATAAAAAAAATGACCGAAACAAGTCTCTTTGAATCACTCTTCACCATTCCTCACTCCATCTAAAATCCCTTTTATTCTCTTAAAAACTTCCCAACTCGACCTGACTATCACCCTCACAGGGAAGTACGGTACCTTATCGCTTACAATGTCCAACCCGTAGTCTTTACAGTTTACGGTCCGCAAAATCTGCACAATCGATATAAACAAAATATCAGCAAAAAAAAATAAACCAAAACAACTAATAGTCTGCCAACATACTTTGTTAACAAAGAAAAAGTATCATACAATCAATTTAGCAATTACCTCTGTAAAGAGAGATTATTACATAATTCAGGAGAAATTACCTCTGTGGTCGGTTAAGCGATTTCGGATCGCTTAAAAGATCTTGATTCCGCCTCGTACAAGATCTCTTAAGCGATCCGAAATCGCTTAAGCGACCAAGAGTAAAAGCCATGAATCATTTAAGCGATCTTAGATCTGGGCAGATGATTCTACCTCGGACAAGATCTCTTAAACGATCTGGAATCGCTTAAGCGACCAAGAGTAAAAGAGATGAATCGCTTAAGCGATCTTAGATCTAGGCAGATGTTGATTCTACCTCGGACAAGATCGCTTAAGCGTTCTGGAATCACTTAAGTGACCATGAGTAAAAGCGATGAATCGCTTAAGCGATACAAAAGATCGCTTAAGCGACAATACAGAGCAAAGGGATGTTATTACGACTTGCGTACATTTCTTTCTACCGATATATGAATTTACTGAATTCAAAAACTTAATTGCTCTGTCTTATTTCATGACAGGATAAAAATGACCCTTGATTAATCCATCTATCAATAGTTCAACACACAATGAAAAGCTTTTAATCATTCAAATTCCACCAGTGGTTTTTCATCCACAAGCAGTACACGAGAAGTACACCATCACATATCTAAACCAGTAGCATCACTAACATGAAACATGTCGACACCACAGCCATGCACCAAACAAAGGCTAAGCAATATAGAATTGGTATGGCGAACTAAAATACAATACAGCACCAGAACTCCCAAAACAAATATGTACCCTTTCTTCGCCGGCCTCCTCCTCGCCTGAATTCTTGCCGGCCTCCTCCTTCTTCAGCTGAATTCTCGTCGGACTCCTCCTCCTCGCCTGAATTCTTGCCGGCCTCCTTCTCTTCAAAACCGTTTTGCTATTCTTCTCTCTGTTGTTGTGCCACCGTCGTCTCCTCTGCCTGTGGACCACCTTTACTGATCGAATGATCCACCGAAGCAGCCATTGAATTGCTTACGCCATCGGACTCTAGGATTCAAAGTGGCTTTAGGTTTTCCTCCTTATTGTGAATGTCAGCCATGGTTTTAAGAAAGGAAGCTTTAGGATTGAATTTGGTGTGAAAATTTGCAGTTTCGATAGTGAATGTGGACTGTATTATCGGAAATCGCAGAGATTCCGTTTAGGGTTCAAGAAATCGATTTTAGGATTGAATTTGGTGTGAAAATTTGCAGTTTCGATTGTGAATGTGGATTGTATCGTCGAAAATTGTAGAGATTCCGTTTAGGGTTCAAGAAATCGATTTTAGAATTGAATTTGGTGTGAAAATTTGCAATTTCGATTGTGAATGTGGACTGTATCGTCGAAAATCGCAGAGATTCCATTTAGGGTTTAAGAAATCGATTTTAAGATTGAATATGGTGTGAAAATTTGTAGTTTCGATTGTGAATGTGGATTGTATCGCCAGAAATCGCAGAGATTCCATTTAGGGTTCAAGAAATCGATTTTTGCCTAATCAGTTTCGATTAAGCAATTTGAATGGGTGGGGCTCATTTTTAAATTTCAAATTTTAAAAAACTTTCATTAATTATGATTTTACCCACATATGTTTAAATCTTTTTATTTTAACCCATTTTACATGTTTAATAAATCCTAACTGTGCCATGTCAGCTTTTCTAAATTAAAAAATAAATTAAAACATTAAAAAAAATTAAAAGGATTTTCAAGGCCATTTTGTTAAATGGAAACTTGTAATGTCCGCGGAGTTAAATTTTTAATTTTCTCCTATATATGATACTCCAGTTTGGGGGGGAGTTTATTAAAAAGACATTTGAAGTTTACATTTAATTAAAAGGCTATCAAGTTTTAAAATGTTAACTAAATAGCCATATTATTGATTAAGGGTAATTAGTGCTTAATTAGGATTAATGTAATCTTTTCAAAATTGTCTATATTTCCACAAACCCGAAATTGTTGCAAATAAACCCAAAAACCTTCTTCTTCCTCCCGCCATTAACGCATCTCTACCTGCATCTTCTTCTCTTCTTCTTGGCTTCGTCAACATCTTTTTCTTCCTCTGCATCTTCTTCTTCTTCCTCCTTCCTGTACATCTTCTTCTTCCTCATTCCTCTATATCTTCTTGTTCCTCCGCCATTAACACTTTCTTCTTCCTTCACCATTAACATCTTCTCCGGCAAAGATCCCCCTCCTCCTCCTCCTGACATTTCGTCTAAGTATGTGTATCTCCTTTTTACATTTTATATTTAGATTTACAAAGATTTAATAATGGATGGGGTTTGGGTTATGATTTTGATTTAGTTGTTTAGGTTGTTGGGTTGTGTTTGATGTAATACAGGTTGAAAGGAGTGAAATTTGTTGAAAATTTGTTTTGGGTATTTATTTTGGGTATGATGGATCGATTGTAGGTGGAGATGACTGAAAATGTGTTCTGGGCACGATGGATCGCTTAAGCGATCTGGTTTATCGCTTAAGCGATCTGGTAGGTCTGGTAATGCAGCAGATAGATCGCTTAAGTGATTAGGTATGTGGCATAAGATCGCTTAAGCGATCTGGTTAAAGTCTATTGTATGGGAGCAGATCGCTTAAGCGATCAGTAAATGGCATAAGATCGCTTAAGCGATCATGGTTATTTATACTGGATCGCTTAAGCGATCAAGTGTATCTTAAGCGATCCAGTATAAATAACCATGATCGTTCAAGCGATACATCAGACCAAATATGCGAATGTGCGATTCTTTTTTAAAATATTTGAACCCTTAGTACAGCATTTAAGAATATTGTTTTTCTTGCATTACAGGTAGTTGGCTATTATTATACATGGGAAAAGTTGTTTTGGGTGTTGAATATTTTGGTGAGTGGGTGGAGGAAGAAAGTAGGTGGAAGTGGATTGGGAAGAGCAAAGAAGTTATACCAATTCTTTGTGAGCACGAGGTTAGTTTTGATGAGTTGATTGATGAAATAATTAGAAGAGGTAATTTGAGTTGCTCGCGTAGTGATATAGTTGTGAAGTATGTTTTAAGCAGAGCTCCTGAAAATTATAAGGTACCTCCTACTGTATTAAAGTCGGATGAAAGTGTAAACTTATTTATGATTAATATGGCCGATAGTGGTTCGAGGCCGATTTTAAGGGTTTCTTATGTAGAAAAACCGTTGGAAGTTGGTTCCAAGGAAGGGGATAACGAGGATGTAGGCGGAGATTTGCCTGGTTGTAATTTGAACTACGAGGCCATTGATTTGTTAGCTGAAAAATCAAGAGTAGACGGTGAATTGGGTGGTGAGGAGGACACTATAGAAGAGGTTGGTGATGGGGGGCAGAATGAAAATGTTGAGGAGGAGGACCCCGTAGATGTTCCCACGATGTAGAGATTCCTTTAAATACAAATTATGCAGAAGACGTAGATTGTGAGGAAGAGAACACTATGGTCGTTTATGCAGGTTCAAAGGGGGCAATTGGAGGTAGTAGTGGATCAGCTCATGTCTTTACGGATGGATCGGACTTGCGCATAGGGTATTTATTTGACAACAAAGAGGAAGTGGTGAGGAAGCTAAAACTTGTTCTTTGTGAAAGGTAATTTTGAGTTCATCACCAAAAAGTCAAATTCATTGGCTGTGACGGTTGCATGTCGTGACCGAAAGTGCAAGTGGCGGGTTTATTGTAGAAGGTTGGCGGAGTCGAAAAAGTTTATTCTTAGCACATATACCCGTGAGCACACATGTGGTTTGGGACATATTTCAGGTGAGCATCGACAAGTGTCCGCTGATGTTATTGGACAATTTGTCAAAAAGTCGGTTCGCGAAGGAAAGGTCCATCTCCTAAAGACATTCGAGACTTGTGCGCACGAGTTGGGATGTCTTTGTTAGTTCTTTGGAAATCTTTGGAAAGGTAGACAACATGCATAAGATTTTGTGAGGGGCACGCCGGAGCACGGGTATGCAGGTATTAGAAGCATACCGTTATATGCTTGAGTTGACAAACCAAGGTAGCAAGACGGCTTTGAAGTGGGACAGGAATATGATGTTTAAATATTTTTTTGTTGCTTATGGTGCTGCTATAAGGGGTTTTGTAAACATGAGAAAGGTGTTGGCTGTTGATGGTTGCTTTCTGACGGGAAAGTATGGAGGTACATTGTTGGTGGCCCACCCGCACAGAGGCGAGAATCACACATATCCCTGTTGCATGGTGTGTGGTTGACTGAGAATGACGAGTCGTGGACTTGGTTTTTTTCAGCAGTTACGTACGATAGTGCCTGACAGTGACGAGTTGTGCATAATATCCGATAGGCACAACTCTATAAAGAAGGGGATTGCCACTATTTACCGTCAAGCACATCACGGATTACGCGTATGAGGCACCTTGGTGAGAACATAAAACAAAAGTTTAAGTGTCTTTGGCCTCCTTCGGACATACTACATGGCAGAAAAGCTTATCGGGTTGATGAGTTCGAGGAGCACTTCCAAAGAAATCCGAATCAAGGATGTTAGAGTTGCTAAGTATCTTGAGCATGATGTTGGTTTCGAGAGATGGAGTAGAGCTTACTTTCCTGGAAGAAGGTTTGATGTCATGACCACGAACATAGCTGAGTCCATAAATTCGAAGTTGTTAATAGAAAGAGAGTTTCCAATAGTTGCACTTTTTGATGCAATCCAAAGGACACTGTCGCGGTGGTTCCATGAGCGTCGTATGGAGTCAGATAATTTTACTACAACCCTTATTCCGTCAGTTGAAAAAATATTGCGAGAACATATGGGACTGTCAAATGCACTATTTGCCTATCCTCTTAATGCTCAAGAGTTTATCGTGGCGGCTATGGTCCGGATGCCCTAGTTAACCTTGTTACAAAAACTTGCAACTGTAAAGTGCTTGACATTCAACATTTACCTTGTCCTCATGCACTAGCAGCACTGAAACACCAACGGAAGCCGAATTTTGGTTCAAGAATTTACATGGAACTTTGCTCCCCTTTCTATATGACAGATCACTACATGTTAGCATATTCAAAGCGATATATCCAGGTGCCTCCGGAAGCGATGGGTAGTGCCGCCAGAAGTGGCTGACATTATCCTCCAGCCGCCATTGAAGAAGACACCAAAGGGGAGAAAAAGGGTTAAGCGTATTCCATCAGCCTTTGAGGTTCCCCAGAAGATGAATAAGTGCTCAATTTGCAAGCAACCTGGTCACAAGAGTTGTTTTAAATTTTATTGTTACCTTTAATAAATTATCCTTTATATTGTGTATTCTTATTACATGGTCTAAATATTTGTTGGTGATTTTAGTTTGGAATTAGGCTGTCAAATTGAGGAAAAAGTATGGAATTAATACGTGTTGGTAATTTTAGTTTGTCAAAATTCAGGGGAAAAGATGTAAATGTATATATTACCCACGATCGCTTAAGCGACTAAGTATATCGCTTAAGCGACAAAGTGTTTCGTAGAAGGATCGCTTAAGCGATACAGAGATCGCAAGCGATCGTGGCACTGAGTGATTGATTACGCCAGGTGCATCGCTATAAGCGATCCTGACTCGCTTAATCGACCATGGAAAAAAGGCAATATTCGCTTAAGTGATATCACTGATCGCTTAAGCGATCATGGACCTGGGCAGATTTGTTTCTGCCAATCACATGATTGCTTAAGCGATCCATTGTATCGCTTAACCGATTCTTCTGCAAATAGTTTTAAAATTTAACTAGATACCCCCACCCCCTCCACCCACGGTGACAGATTCTTGCCACCAGGGCAATAGAAATCGATACGAAAAGGGCGTTTCAATGCACGGTGGTGGCGGATGCGGCGATAGGGCCTCCTTTATATGGCCTTTTCGGCCCGACCACGGATGTGGCCGGAAAAAAGGCCCCACGATCCGCTAGAACTGGCCGTAGACGAACGGAAAATTCCAGAGCTTGCCGTCTGTGACAGCCAAATATATGGCCGTCGTTGTCGGTCAACGATGGCCAACATTTGGCCGTCGTTGACCGTCAAAGTCGGACATTTCATTGAAAGCCCATGACGGGAAGATGTGGCCTTTTCCGGCCACATCGACGGTGGATATGGCCGGAAAAGGTCTGGCCGGCCATTCACCAGGCCATTTTCGGTCGTTAGATTCTTGTCGTCAGGTAGCTGAGAATGCGGGAAGTTGGGTGGGTGGGGGTGTTTTTGTTAATTTTTAAACTTTTTCTTGGTATTAATGAAATTAATTCACTTAATGGGTCGAAAATTAATTAAAAATATACTAATATTTCCTAAATAATTAAGCAAACAAATATAAAAAATATCTTGAAGCGAATACATGTTTTATATAAATGTAATAACGAGTCTTTGAGCGAATCGTAAACCCTATAGGTTTCATCACGTGTAAAGGAACTATATGTTTTATATAAATGTAATAACAAAACAGTGCTGAAGCGAATCGTAAACCCTATAGGTTTCATCGACGTGTAAAGGAACTATATGTTTTATATAAATGTAATAAGCAAGCGTTGCTCAGCAGAATCGTAAACCCTATAGGTTTCATGAAAGCTATGTTTTATATCGTCTGAACCCATATAGGTTTCATCTTGCGTGTAAAGGAACTATATGTTTTATATAAATGTAATAACGAAGCAGGTGCTCTAGGCAGAATCGTAAACCCATATGGTTTCATACGACGTGTAAAGGAACTATATGTTTTATATAAATGTAATAACGGAAGCAGGTGCTGCAGGCGAATCGTAAACCCTATAGGTTTCATCTTGACGTGTAAAGGAACTATATGTTTTATATAAATGTAATAACGGAAGCGAGGTGCTGCGAGCAGAATCAGTAAACCCTATAGGTTTCATACCGACGTGTAAAGGAACTATATGTTTTATATAAATGTAATAACCCAAGACGTTGCTCTGAATGAATCATAAACCCTATGGGTTTCATACCGCGTGTAAAGGAACTATATGTTTTATATAAATGTAATAACCAGAACGAGCTCTCGAATGAATCGTAAACCCTATAGGTTTCATACTGACGTGTAAAGGAACTATATGTTTTATATAAATGTAATAATGGAACAGTTGCTCTGAATGAATCGTAAACCCTATTGGTTTCATACGGACGTGTAAAGGAACTATATGTTTTATATAAATGTAATAACGGAACAGGTGCTCTGAACGAATCGCTTAAGCGATCTTTTAGAGCGAATGACATATGCCCGACTATGATACTTAGCGACCTTTCATATCGCTAAGCGATTCTTCCTAAAAGACACATGGTGTAAGCGTATGTCGCAGCGAATGACATACGCCGGACTATGATCGCTTAAGTATCGCTTAAGCGATTCTTCCTAAAAGACACATGGTTGCTTAAGCGATTTATGATCGCTTAAGCGATCTTTTCCGAGGTAGAAAGCCATCTGCCCAGACTATGATCGCTTAAGCGACCCATTTATATCGCTTAAGCGATTATTACTAAAAGACACATGATCGCTTAAGCGATTTATGATCGCTTAAGCGATCTTTTCGAGAGCGAATATCGCCGGACTATGATAAGCAAGCGACCTTTCGTATCGCTTAAGCGATTCTTTCTAAAATGACCTGCCTGCCGGACCTTGGTCGCAAGCGATTTAAGATCGCAAGCGATCGTTCTGAAAAGTCTTGGTCGTTTTAGAAAGATATGTGGACAAACAAAAAATATCTTATATGGACACACCATACATAGTAAATTGAAACTGCTGATGAATTATCTTATATGGACAAACAAAAATATATCCCAAATATCAGATCCAATTCTTTACAATGATCACACCATACATAGTAAATTATTTACAATTTCCTATACTCTGCTTTTAATTTAGTTTTTGATGCCAAAGAGTTTAGAATCCACAGTGAATGGTATCAGGGCAGTCCATGCTTGAAAAGGATGCCCACGACATCATTCTTCCCGATGCTTTCGGCTCTGCACTAGCATCCAACAAATTCAAGATGATATCTACAAGGGCGGCTAATATGGTGCCTCGGTTGACTTTCTGTGGAGATTGACCATTCCATCTTAGTGACCTGCAGTGTCAAACACCATAATATGAGAAAGGCATGAATTAGAAAATAGCCAAGCCAATGAGAACAAATTAAATAAGCAATTCTGACACAAAGTACACATCAAAACACCATTGAAAATGAACATGTATATACACCCTTATTGATAATTATAACAGGTATCACATAAACTCAACTCAAAAAACCAAAGTATGAACATCAACATCACATAAACTACACAATTCAGCGTCAACTTTCATACCCTTTGATTGGGTTGGTCACTCAAAACGGATCCATGCCCACTGGAAGCGATCAATGACCCGAGCAGCTCCCGACAGTCTCTCATTGTTTCGTCATTCAAGCTGTCCATCGGGCTGTTGGTCATGTCGAACTGAATAAATTTCAGGGCATATGCCCGACATTCAGCGCTACAATAGGAAGAAGACATTAGCATTATAATAAACTTATAGAACAATTGTATTATGTAAGTTAGTTTTAAACAAAATTTACCTTGACTCATTTATTGGGCAGGTGATGCTGGAACGCCACTTTCCGGTTAGTACGATCACCCAACTGCCCAAACATCCCATTGTCACACAACTTCAGCGGGAACAACACAGACGTGGCTCCAACTCGACCTCCAACTGCTTGTCTCGACAAATGGTTGGGTTGCAGTCAAGGATCTTCAGACACCCCTCCTCTAGATGCGCAACGACTGCTATCCAGTGCATCTGTTTGTCGAGGATGATGCAGTACACTCTTTTAACAAAGGCCCAACCGTGGCCATATTTGGGCCGATCCCCCCTTACGTACTGCATAATCCTATCATCAAACCGAAATCATCGAGGATGCAATCCAACATTGTCGCTTAATCGTTTTCCCCCGCGGTCCTTTTGCTACACCACTAGCAACGACATTTTTAATTAAAGACCGATATGCCGAAACAAGCGTTTGCCCAAACGCCACATCGGTGATAGCACAGTCGGGATACAACAGATCACCATCACTAGTCTGTCGTAGCCTCATCAGTGCCAATATCTCATCGATGTGCTACATCAAATAAAAACAACAAGATAAGTATGGAAAACACAGGCAAAAAATAAGGAAAATTAAGTGAAAATAACTCACCGAGTCCTCAAGCCACGTCCCCATCGTCAACAACTTCTGAAACCATTCCCGGGGATAATCCCCTGTCTTACACTTTATATGGCCATCACTTCCCGATCCATTGTAATAGGCATAAAAGAGTTTTTTCTTTTCCTCTATTGGCCTATACAAATCGACATTTGAGTCCAATTTCCCTTCCCCACTTCCTCCCCCTTCCTCCATTTTTACATCCCCGCTTCCTTCGCCTCCCAACTCCCCCTCCTCCATTATCACCGCCCCACTTCCACCACCAACCTCCTCAACCTCCTCCATTTCTGGTTGTTCCTCCATTTGTTTCTTCATTTTCTTCTTCTTTACCTGTGTCACTACCATGTAAGGCGATTTCACAAACTTGCTATTTTGGCTCTCTCTTTTCAAGCCAGTTTGCACTTCAACTGTCTTTAATTCTCCACCAACTTCCTCCTCCATTGTACCAACTTCGCCCTCCATTGTACCTACTTTCCCTCCCACCTTATCCACTTTTTTCTCCACCCTTTTCATTGTTTCTTCCATCTTCTCAAGCTTTGCATAAGCAGACGTTGTAAAACTCTCAAACAGGCCGTTTATGAGGTCAACAACCTCATTCTCCTTACGCCGATGTCTCGGCAAAGCGGTACTTGTTGTACCGATTTGCTAAGGCATACGAACCTCTTCCTCCCTCTTCTCCTCCTCACCCTCGGCCCTCCGAGCTTCATTATCCTCAGCATCAACGACATTGTCAAGCAATGGCCTCCCCGCAGCTGCCATCACATGCGTGACCCTTTTAGGTCCCGCATCGGGAGCGGTCTATCTGTTCATCCCTTTCATCCTCCATTGCTCTGAAAGATGTGACATAGTCCTCTTCCGCTTCATCCCCAATAGCGGTCAAAAAGGGACGGACGACTCCCTGCAATAAGAAATAAAAATCAATCAGATTGAAGCAAAATAAAAAAGCAACTGCATATTCAAAAGCTTAATCCTTCAATCTTACCCCATCTGCTTGAATCTCAATCTCTAATTGGCCATAATCCCAATGGTTACAGCTCTCGACATGCCACCGCAACATCCTAGGAAATTGCTGTTGCACATTCACATTGTTGCTCCTCCCCCCCGCCTTAGCGAAGACAGGGATGGCCTCGTACATCCAAGCCTACATTGTAAAAAAATAGTCTATGTCATTATTCAAACACACATATTATAAAAAATATAACATAGAGCTATTAATATTTACTGCATTGCCCATGGGAAGCCAAACAAATTATACGTGCTTGGTTTAGCCTTCCCGCCCCATTCGGCATGCTTTAACGCCATGTCTGGTTTTTTCAGGCTCTTGATGGTTCGCTCAAATGATGTCCGTCCCCACGGATAAGAATTAAAGAACTCCAAGTCGCTTACAAACAGCAACCAATCTTTCTCAACAGCTTTTGTTGAGTCACCAGCCAATAAGATAGAATGTAAAAACAATATCAAGCACACTTTTATCTTCTCTGCATCACTAAACCGAACTGTATATAGCCTCTTCTCTAAAACTTTTCCTGTAATAGACTTTGTCCCTTTCAAAACCTTTTTACAAAAGTTTATGGCTCCCACACTCGTCCTTACTGCGTCTGCCTCCGCCTTAGTTGACACTTTCCCGCATCCTAAGCCCGTCACCAACGCATACTCCATCATACCAAACCGTAGTGGCTTTCCCTCCACCACGAACCACATTTCATTTTTTTTGTTGCATTTTACTGAGTGCATCAACATGTAATGCACTCCCGCCCCCAAAATGACTTTTTTCCACTTTGTTCCGATTCTTAAAAAGCGACCAAACAAGTGCCACCAAAATCTCTTTCACCATGCCTCATTCTAGCTAAAATGGCCCTTATTCTGTCAAAAAACCTCCCAACTCGACCTCACCGTCACCCTTGCGGAAGTAGGGTACCTTCTCATTTATAGGCTCCAACTCGTACTCTACGGTTTACGGTCCGCACAACTGCCAATCGATATAAATAAAATGTCATCAACAAAAATAAACCAAAACCACTTAGTCGCTTAAGCGATCTCGGATCGCTAAGAGATCTTTATAATCTCATGCAAGATAGTAAGCGCTTAAGCGATTTTAAATCGCTTAAGCGACCAAAAGTTAACTGAGAATCTCTTAATCTGTGATTCTGCGGACCTAAGATCGCTTAAGCGACCAAGAGTAAACACTCATGATCTCTTGCGATCTTTGGTCAGCGAATCATCGCCCATCTCGATCGCAAGCGATCATTTTTATCGCTTAAGCGATCATTGCGTGATCACGAGTAAAATAGAATAATCGCTTAAGCGATACAAATGATCGCTTAAGCGAAATTACAAGCAACATTCCCAAACTACGTACCTTATCTTCGTCGGCCTTCTTCTCGTCCCTGATCCTCCGCGACTCCTCCTCGTCCTCCTCCTGGAGACCACCCCTTTGCTGGTTCTTCCCTCCCTCTGTTCTTGTGCTGTAGGCGTCTCCTCTGCACGTGTGGACCGACCTTAATGGTCGGAGGATGATCCACCGGGAGCAACCATTAGGCTACTTGCGCCACCGGAATCTAGGATTCGAAGTGGCGTTGGGCTTCCCTCCTCATTGTCAGTGTCACTCATGGTTTTGGATTGAATTTGGTGTCAAAGTTTGCAGTTTCGATCGAAAATCTGGACTGTATCGTCGGAAATGGCACAGTTTTCATTTACGGTTAAGGAAATCGATTTTAGGGTTCAACAAATCGATTGAAAATCGCGACTATATCGCGAAAATCGTGACTGTATTCGGTTTAGGGTTCAAGAAATTGATTTAGGGTGCAAATCAATTGGTGTTCGATCGGAAAAAATCGCGTCTCCCTTTCGTTCAAGAAATCGCGTTTTCAACTGATGAATTTCGATTAAGCGAGGTGAATAGTTAATGGGGCTTGTTTTGCGAAATTTCAAATTTTGAAAACTTTCATTATTTCTGATTCGGCCCACATATGTTTTAATCTTTTCATTTTAACCTATTTTACGTGTTTAATTAATCCTAACTATGCCACGTCATCTTCTCTAAATTATAAAAAATTTGATGAACAGTTTCAAGGCCATTTTCTTAAATACATACTTGGGGGGACCAGCTAAATTTTCTCCCAGTTCGGCCCAAACACAGTCAGCCTGCTCCATGCTTGTAATGTAAACAGTAAATGAGATGCTTGTAGAAGTAACAGTATGTAATTGTGTCGAAGAAGCAAAGCATTTTTGTACAAGCTAAGCCACTCCACCAAGTCAGAGAAGAAATGAAACGAAATGAATTAAATTGAGCATCCACCATTCATTCATTTATGGACTCTTAAAGATCCACCTCCAACATTCCTTCTTCTATCTGCCATTCTTTTCCCTCTTCAATTCCCACTAGTTAAAGGTTCTTTTCTTTTCATTACTCTTTTTAGGGTTTTTGTTTCTTTTCATTTTTGCTCTTTAATTTATCAATCTCTTTCTTTGCTTTCTATAAGTTGATGTTTTCAATTTCAGAATGGCTTCAATGGGCAAATCTTTTTTTTTTTTTTTTTGGTTTTGTTTGCACATGATTATATTCACTGTAGAGTTGTTGCTATGTTGCTTTATTCTGTGGATCCGGTACATGATTTCTGTGTAACTAAATGTTTTTATGTATTATGAATTATGCTAAACCGGGAACCTCAAGGCCTCGATTGTTAATTGTTGTGAAATTCGGCTGTCATGGAATCAATTAAGTCTTTATATTTAATCTACTTGCTGTGAAATTCAGTTAATTGATTAGATGGGTAAGGAAAATCTGTCGCAAACGAAGACTGGTGGAATTAGCAATGAAGTGGGCTCTCTTGAGTCTCAAGATTCAGAGAGGTACTCACGTTATAGTGTAGACAAGGAGGCAGGCTTGGCAACTTGCCGTGTGTGCCAATGTGCTGAATCTGACAAAAGAGGAGATGCTGCATTAGGCTTTTTGGGTATTACTGCTCCTTTGCAAGAATCACTTAAAAGCAATGGAGAAATACAACCTGATGTCAAACAAGTGCAAAAAGATGGTGAAAGTGCCAAAAATGTTGGGAGAGAATCTGGTTTTGTTGAGTTCATAAGCCCTGATGGGGAAGTTTTCATTTGTAATGCCGATTTAGAAATGGGTACATGTAACAGCCAAGACGCTCTAATTGAACTTGGTTGTTCTTGCAAAAGTGATCTTGCTTTGGTACACTATGCGTGTGCCCTTAAGTGGTTTGTTAATCATGGATCCACTGTTTGTGAAATCTGTGGGCATGTTGCAAAAAATATCAGGATTGCTGACTTTAAAAAGGTTGTGGTTTCATTAAAGGATTATGAAGCATTAAGAGAAAGGACTGCCAGTGGAGAACCGAGTCCTGCTCAGGTGCATACAAGTTCAGTTGTTGATCCTGATGCTGTTGCTGCTATCAGAAGGCAACGGCTAAGTGAGATTTCATTGTGGTTTAGTCCACATGGTCATAATATTCATCATAATAGTAACTCTAATGCAGTTTCTCAGTTTGTTTCTGAACAACCTTTGAATACTGTTCCTGAAGAGGTGGTCACTGCTGAAAATCCTGCAACAAAATGGGCTGTGGAAGGTACTGGGATCTTGCTTGCTACTGGCCTACTTACTGTCACTCTTGCATGGCTCATTGCTCCTCGTGTTGGAAAGGTGTGTTAGATTACCAATCGTTATATACTTCATTTGGATTATTGTAGATGAGGAAGTTTGCTTTTAATTTCTTAGTATTGTGTTGAAATGCAATTTCATTGGTTTCTTACTCATCTTATATGCTGAGGTTCAATGCTTGTGTAGTCAGGACTGGAAGGTTTGCATAAATTCTAGCAGCTAGTACCTACGCAAAATTAACATGACTACTTGATAGGAAGCCTAAATAAATAGAGTATTTCTGTATTAACATATTAATTGTTGTCATGTTGGTTTGAGTTGGCATGTGATACTTGGCCTTGTGTCAATCTTCTCAATAGTTGTTAAGCTTTTCTATAAGCTTGTGTTCGTACTATAATATTGTACTCGGTATGATTACCAATAAGCATAATTCTTATTACATAGGATGTTGTAGTTGGTATGATTAGTACTTGTGATTCAACAAGAATATTTGTTTATATAGTGGTTCAGTATATAGTCTCAATAACAGCTCTTATGATATTGTTTTCTAGTTAATCTTATCTAGCATTATTCTCTCCTCTGATTATATGTTTATGAATTTTATGCATCAAAGACCAGACCTCTTTTTTTTTTCTCTCTCTCTAGACTATCCTGATAGACTTTTGTAGTTTTAAGCGGCATTTGTTTATATCATTTATGGGAAGAATTAGTGATTATCAGTTAATATATGAATCAAACATAAAGTAGTTCTCTTAAATTCTTGAAGTTTGAAGTTCTTAGTCTTGATGCTGTGCTGTGAAATGAATTATAGTTAATTTATTGTACTAGAAGTTTACAGCTGTTGTGACCAATGGTTGTCCATCTCTTTTGAGAAACCCTTTTCTTGGACACGACAACCAGTTTTTTTATTTTTTTTATTTTTATAATTAGAAGATAAGTATTCCCTGTTGGCTTTCTAATGCTTTAACAATAGTCAGAAAACAAGTTAAAATTCTATGCCTTTAAGTGTTAAGGAGTAACGGCACAACCAAAGTACAAACAAAAGGAAGGAAACAAAGGAACACACCAAAACATGAGGGCTGTTACTTCTGATTGAAACAGACAGCATAAATTTTAAGTTGTTTTCCTCTGTTTTTTAAGATCATTTGATGTCCTAAATTTGGCCATTAATGTTATCATTAATTTGTTTCTCCTGTTTCAAGTGCTCTTGTGTAATTATTATGCTCTAGGATCGGATGGTCTTTTTTGCCCTTTTGTATGTTATATTTATCAAATAGGAAAATGGAAAATCTTTCTTGTGGAAATTACCCTGTATGTATTTGAACTCATTCTTTTGTATTTTGTGATTATATATATTCTATTTCTGACGCTGTCAACCTTGTTTTCTTTAGTGCTTTATTTGATAGACTCAGATTTGATGTGCAGAAAACTGCTAGAAGCGGTCTTCATATTCTCCTCGGAGGCATTTGCGCTTTAACTGTTGTGGTCTTCTTTCGCTTTGTAAGTAGCTTAAATTCTATTTCATTTGGTTTTGCATCTTCCAAGCATAGTTTAGTTTTATTGGACTCTGTATGGGTTTACACATATGATTGCTAACATTTTATTGGCTCCTTGGGGTTACTTACTGGGATATTATATCCCATGAGCTTCCTAGGTTTTAGGGTTGAGAAGTAGCCCCTAGTTTAGATTACAGTAAACATATAAGGAAGGTCAAGGAATCTTTCGGTATGAGAAAAGAAAGGAATGTGTGACCAAGGTTTTGCTGCTAACTTTTATATCAATTCCTTAGGTTTAGAAACATTACAAAGTTAAATAAACAATACTAAGAGAATCAAAATCCTATAATAAAACTTATAATCCTACGCCATCCTTCCAAGTGAATTTTCTTTATTGATGACATTGGCAGCTGGTAATGTTTTGAATTCTTGTTCAGACAACTAAAACATTGTTATTATTTTTGTTATTGCTTAAGGTCTAGGATCATTATTTTTGTGGTGGTGATTGGTGTATGACACATCCTGCTGTCAGCTGATCATTTTTAAACCTTTATTTAATATCTTTCGTAGGTGATTCAAAAAAATTATGGTATACACACATGTAATGACATAAGATTAATATAGATACCCTAGAAGCTCTTTTAATGTGAAATTGAATTAATTTCATTGTTTGGTTATTCTTTCTCTCTTTTTCATTTTATTATTATTATTATTATTATTTTGGAGAATAAATTTTCTTGTGTTGAGTGCCACCAACGGGAATTCACCTCACTTTATATAGTCATTAGGCTAAATTCTGGTTAAACTGCTGGAGTGTAGACTTGTATTTCTTTGTTGGTAACCCTTGTTTGGGCCGAACAAACCTAACAAAATTCACTCAAATATATTATTTATTTATTTTTAAAAGAAACTAAAAAGTATATTTGCTAAGAAAGAAGAAAACACAGCAGTGGACCAGATTTCTATCTAGAAGCAAAAGCCTCATTTTGAAGGGGTATCAAATATACAAAACCGGAAAACCTATGATTTTAGGTGGAGGAGAATGCTCAAGATTTTATGAAGAAATTTAATCACCTTGATGCGTGTAATATGCACAAAAGTGTTATAAAATTGACTTAGCTGATGGTTGTTTTATAGGGGAGACATTCCACCAAAAGAAAAGGATCAGTTGCTTCTCTAGTTTTTCATGCACTCAGTAATTTTTTCATTTCAGATAACTTCTGCCATCAGGTTCAAGATTTCTATTATGGATTTGTTTGGCCTTTTAGCTCACAAAAGTTTTATAGTTAAGCTACTGGGTCATCGTCTCATTGTTTAACTTCCTGTAAATGACCCAGTGAATATAAGTTGGCTGTGATCTTGAATCTTTCAGTCGCAAGCTATGTGTGTTCCACTAAAATTTGTTTCTGTGATCATGAAGTTTGTTTTTGGATTCACTTTATTGTTCATTTATTTGAATATATATCTTAGACGTAGACAACTGGCTTGATTTCACGTTTATATCTTCAACAAGAGGGAAAAACAGATAACATTTGTACTTTTGAAAATTGCAGATTGTGCTTACTAGAATTAAATATGGACCTGCACGTTACTGGGCTATCTTGTTTGTCTTCTGGTTTCTTGTGTTTGGTATATGGGCATCACGAACACATGGTGCGCATACAACATGATTTCTTAGTATATTTTTAATGCATATAAAAGGTCAATATTTTACTTTTTGGTTTTGTTAAATGTTTAATGTTAAGGATTTATGTTGATGGCATTTGTAAGCTAGGTGTCTAGATCTTGTCACTAGTAGTGCTTTTACATGTAACAATGAGCTGTGGATAGGCCATCATTGGTGTGCAATGGCATAATTATTCCTGAAGATCTTGGCTATATATTATTTTCTATCTGGCGATTTTTGTTTTTATATCCTGAAATCCTTATTATCTTAACTTTTTTCTTTAGCCATAATATATATAATACAGTAAAATCTCTCTATAATCATAATGTTGGGACCAATTAAATTTATTACTATAAAGAGGTTATAATTTAATAGAGGTGTAGTTAGGGGTGGAAAGGTTCGGTTTCGGTTTGCCATATTTTGTAAACCGAATATTCGTTTCGGTTTTGATCTTTTAAAATAATAAAAACGGTTAACCGAATCGGATTTTTGAACCGGTTTAATGAATAAAAAAATAATTTTATATTTTTCAATTTTTAAAAAATTTATCCCTAGGTCTTCACTAATGTGCATTTTCCAAAATTTAATTTTTTAAAAAATAATTTTATATTTTGCGCATTTAAAAAAAATTTATCCCCAGGTATTCACTAATGTAATTTTAAATTATTAATACTTGATGTACATTAAAATTATATGAATTCAAATTATTCAATTATAATAAATATAATTTTAAGTTAAGTTAAAAAAAACCTTGAAAAAAAAAATGGGCCAAAGTGGAGAGTTTGACTGAATTGGGCTGAACAAATGCAGCTCATTATAATTAACCGATTAACCAAATCGAATTTTTGGTTCAATTTTAAATCGGTTTATAACCAAAACCGGACCGGTTTCAGTTCAATTTTTTTTTTTGAAATCGAAAACCGGTTCGGTTCAAGATACCGATTAACCGGTTTTTTTTCACCTTTAGGTGTAGTTACAAGAATTATTATTTTGATTTCTTATTTTATAATACATGTTTTAATAATATTATGATTTTAATTCATTGTTTTAGTAGCATTAGGATAGTACAGAAATAGATATCAAAAAGTTATTATAAAATTGAGCGATCAGATTTGACAACTTATTACACTAATCAAATGGATACTAATGTCTTCTTCAATAATCTAAATGAGCAACAAGTCGTGTATGTTTTAACTGAAAAAGAAATCATTATTGGAATTAGACAAGAAGAGAAAAGAGATAATCTTAAGGATGGTAGTACAAAAATACCAAAAATTTCAAGCCAATAAGCTCTAAACATGCTTGAAAGTTAGAAATATTTAGCTTCAATAAGAAGGTGTTTATGCTGGTGACTTATTACGTACCCGCAAGATAAAATATCTGATAACAATTCTAAAATATTTTAAATAAATATTTTATTTCATCTTAAACCTTTAATGTAACATAGCATATATTTTTTGCAACATGCATATAATTATTACTACATAGATGTAAGTTCTTTAAGACGGGATCTTGAAAAATTATAACTTATTACAATGTGAAATTTATTCTTATTTATAATTTACCTAAGTTAAGATTAGAAGTTTTATGATTACATGAAAATTATTCTTATATAAAGTATCATTATAAAGAAGTTCTATTATAATTATAATGAAAAATATTAAGCAAAATATGGAAAGAGTTGAAGAAATAATGAAGTAAAGGAGTTACCATAAATTCTTAGTTACACCAATGAATGAACTAAATACACTTTGTATTTCATCAATCAATATATTATTTTCTACTGTTTAAAGCTTTAATAATTGGGATAATTGTGAAAACCCTAATGTATTTCCCCATCGTTGCTATTGAAATTGCGAGCTTAACCTTTACTCCATCTTTTTTGTTTTTTGTTTTCCCCCTTTCACCCCCTTAATTGCTGTTGCTATCCATCATTAGATCTAAACCTCTGGGAACACTGCAAGGCCAGATCTAGTCTCTGGAGGCGTCATTAAAGGATGCAAACAACTGCAAAGCTAGATTAAGCCTCAAGTGGAATTCTAATCCTCATGGGTTGATCTGGCCACTAAAGGACCCATGAGGCCAATTTTGAAATAATTAAGAATTTCCCAAAGGTTTCTCATAAGTCATAACTACCCTAAACACTTACACTCTAACATAATTTTCAAATCCTTATCAAACATTCAAAATAACCATATTCATCCCACTATAAAAAGAAAAAAGTGAGTTAGTAAATTATTATAGAGGTTATATTAAGATTCATTTATTATGTATAACAAAACAATGTAGAATTTGTTCTGAATTGTGTTAATACATGGTTTATTTTATAATAATAATAATAAAAAATATATACATAAGCTTTTCCAAAATTTTAATAATGGTTAATATTATTGTATCCAGCTTCAATGTGAGCAATCTGACATAAACATGAAAGACATGTACAAAGAGTAAGAAAACTTAGTAAATTATTGATATACGGAAACCTTTCAAAGTCTACAATTTTCCTTGCTTTGTCTTGTTCACTCGCCCGACATACATACAAACCCTTCTCACATATCTGTATACAAAATGAATACAAGTTCATCAAAATCTGTTGGCAAATAAAGCATTACAAATAATGAACTGGAAATGCTAATTAAGCATCAAACACAAATCTGGTGGCCGTCAAATTTACCATAAACAGCCATATTCATTTCTGCAGCTTGTAACGGAACAAAACTGACAACAGAAAGATGAAAGAGGGGAAAAAATATCATTCCTTGTGACATTTTGACACCATCTGGCAACCAACTGGTAACTTTTGGCATACAAAAAATTTAAACACACGCAAGATTCTTCATCCTCATGCATCTCCTATGGGCCTACTCAACAACCAATTATCATAGTAACAGGAGGTTTTCCGACTATTGCTAATGGCTCCATCCAGGATTTAGTCTTTTCACATATGTTTTCAACTTTTTTTTAGCACGAACTTCAGTTATCTGAATAGTTGATGTTCCAAACCTTCTCATTGAAACCTTTGTACATGTTCATATACCGACACAAGCATAGGGATTCTTCCGATTTCTACATAAATCTAATCCTCCCATCTTTTTGTACCAAGCCCAACTCCCATTTTAACAGATACAGAAGCAGTAATGAAGCAAAACGAAGGAAAACGAATTGTAAGGTAGTGACCCTAATAAGGTAAGAGCTATGAGCATATTGGTGGTAGCCATGATAAATTGCTTCAGAGGAGATATATAATACAAACCTCTTGATGACTCTGGCAATTGCAACCAGTTACTCAAGAGAAGATCATACTCAATTCGCACAACACGAATATAGGAGCATGTTTGCCTACCCGTAGCTCCCTCCTACCTCCTTTTCCAATATTTCAATTTCTTGTCCCTCTCCTCCATCTCTTTTTGAGGCCTGCGCTCAATCATTAGTGACCTGCCCTCAAGATTTTGGGTGTCAATCATAGTCAGATGCAGAACATTGGTAACACACCATTACCGATTTAATAAATTCTTGCCTCTCTTTATAACACCTTCAACATGTTGTAATTCACCTCCTGAATATATTCTATTTGAATGTAAGATATGTAAGATCTTTTAAATATGAGTTCATCTCAGTGAGTCAAAATTTCAAAACTGAAAAATGTTTGGGGACCAATGCCTTCAGATTGAGTACATTGTAACCTCCTAGTCACATCTGCCAGGAATCCACTTCAGAAAAATCCCGACCAGTTATATCCAGTTATCCAACATATGGATCATACAAATTTTAATATCTAAATCCATACCTTCATATGTTAATAAAACCAGTCACGATTCAAAAGACAAATTTGAGCACCAATAAGTAATGAAGATAAAGGTGGAACTATTACCAAAACAAAACCAAATGATTCTCCAAAGAAAATTCAGCAACACCAATACAGGAACCAAGTACCTACATATATGATAGCCAAACACCATATATGACGCCGCCATTAAGTGGTGCCTAACTGGGGTATATGTCAGTCACTCCTCTAAACAACTATTACAAACAAAGACTACCAATAAACTGATAAAGCAATGCAACTAAATACAAAATAATTGAACCTCAATACAATCACATAAACTGCATCAAAGATTTAACCAACAACAAAACACAAAAACAACAAAAACAAAGAAAAACATAACAGTAGATGAGAAAAGAAAAAGAAAAAAAGATACCCATTTACGCGAGATAGAAGACATCATCAGTCATTAGAACAAGATACTGCAAAATTCTTAAAGGGGCATTCCTGAAATCCAACGCAGGCAATCTCAGCTCTCTAATTCGACATCTCCCATTAACTCTGAGAGCCCTGACGCGACCCGAATCCACTTTCCTAAACAAGTAAACCGAATTCCCATTCCCATTACCGTTACCATTAGAGTTTGAAGATGAGTTAGAGTTGTTCTTCGTCTTGAAAAGGGTCCAACCCATTCCAGCCAGGACCCGAGAAAAGGCCTCCATTGTATCAATCCGATCACCATTTAACCGGGAAAACAGAGAAAAAGAACAGCAGTCCCAGTGGCTACTAAAGTTTTCAACTTTATGATGGGTGGAGTCCGAATTGCCGGTCAAAAATACTAACTTGAAAAGGCCTTGAGAGAGGGACACAAAGGAACGGAGATGGGATAGCGAGGAGGAAGCGAGTGAGGGAAAGGGAAGAGGAACAGCGTCATTTGGAAGAATCAATGAAGATGATAAGGAGATTGAAGACCAAGAAGAATGAGAATGAGAATGAGAATGAGAATGTGATGGAGATGAAGAAGAAGAGGATTGAGAAGAAGGGTATGAGAAAATTATGTGAGAAAGTGAAGGGGAAGGGTATAAGTCCATGCCCATTTCTCTGGCAATGGTGGCAAGCCTGTAAGTATCAGTGACGAGCTCTTTGGTGGGAAGAAAAAGAAGCAATGGAGTTTTTGATGAACTGGGTTGTTTGTTGTGAAGATTAACATCATGATTATGAGAGTGAGAATGAAGGAGAGGATTATGGTGAATGGTTTCTCCTAAAACCAAAGAGCGAAGCAGCTTTAGAGGGAGTGGGAGCATCTTCTTTACCCTTTCAATCTAATCTAAGGTATGTAAATGGTTAAAGATTTTATTAATTGCAAGTAATGTCTGTTTGTCTCTCTCTCTTGGAGGCATCTTCTTCTTATCTTTCTAATCTTTTGACCCATTTCTCTTTTTGGGTTTGCGACCGACGTATGCACTATCTAACTCCTCCAGTCCTCTGTAATAATAACTTCAATTGCCCTTAAATGTAAGAGGATTTTAGGTTAATTATTGAGTGATGCTATTTGCGCACATTTTATCTAATTTGAGCCCACTTTAGAAAAAACCCATAAAATTATTAAAACATTCAAAATACATAAATAAATCTCGTGTATTTTCAAAATAATTATTTTCTATTAAAATTTTAATGGCTTATCTCATACTTTATTATCGTGGATTAAAAAAAAAAAAAGGGGTTAATGCGACCTACACCTTCTGAAACTTCAAAAATTGACACCGAGACCCTAAAAACTCAAAAAATTATGGTCCACTTAGTTGGAGTCCACTTTAGCTGTTAAATTGGATGTTGATCCTTGTAGTGCCCGAAATTACTTTAGAGGATATTACTTGCATTTTAAGTAAACAATTCGAGGGATATTCCTTAAAATAGGAAGTATAATTCTTATTAAATGAGGAATTTAAAGGAATAAGAAAGTTCGTTCAAATTAGGAAGTGAACGTGGACAAAATATGATGCAAAAAGTGAAAGAAATCTCGCATTTTCCTAAAACTCTCACTGCCTCTTTCCTATTCAAAGTTCTACTATGGTAAGGAAGGTCTTTTCCTTAAACTCTATCTACTTCACTATATAAAGGGAGGCTAATGGCATGGAATGATCATAACAGTTCACACATAAATGCCTCATATGAGAAAATTCCAATTGAAACATAACCGCAACCAAATTAGCCTCTCATTCCTTTCCTAACCTGCAATCTCGTAGGAACTCTGCTATATTCTGCAGAGGTAGGGACCAGCGCTTTGCTGTTTTCTACAAGGGTACGTAGGGACTAGAGCTTCGCTGTAGTCAAGGACGACTCCAGAAACACCAATCTAAGGGCAAAATGTGGAAGGTCAATGTGGTCCAAGGGCAAGATCATAACTTCCAATTTGGTGCAAAATTTGAGATCAATAGTTTGCGTCGTTTGTGGGGAATCAAACAAAAATCTATATCAACAACATGGTGACCACCCATTCTGCAAGAAGAAGGAAACTCGAGAACAAAGATGCCTTGCTCACCATGACAAACTTTGCAAACCAAGGTGACAACATCTTAGCCGGTAAACTTTTGATGTGTTGGTATCAACAACCCTTTCACTCTGTAAGAACCAGCTAATTGTCAAACCCAACCTTGTGCCGTTCTCCGTTGAACCTTTCTAGGTAAGATTTCAACGTTTCGCCCCTCTCATGTCGAATATTGGTAAGATAGTTCAATGACATTGAGAATTGCCTATTCGTTTAGAAGTTTTGAAGGAATATCGTGATTAATTGCTTCCAAGATTCTATTGAACCTGAGGGGAGTCCTCTAAACCATCTTTTTGCTCCCTCACTTAACGTCATGGCCAAGCATCAACACTTTGTGAGACTTGAAACCTGATGTAACTTCATCAAATCGTTAAAAACATCCAAGTGATCTTGTGGATCACCTTTCCCATCGAAGGCCAGCATACTCGACATCTTGAATTTTACCGAGGGGGTGCTCAAAGCACTACTTCCTAAAAAGGGGATTCTCCCTACGTTCATAATGTTCATCTTGACAAGCTCGTAGGTTGTCAAGGACTTGCTATAGGTGATCCAGCTGATCAATTGTTGGGATTTCGGCTTCTGAAGCAGATTTTCGATTACCTTATGATGGTGCTAGTTGCTCCCTTCTCTCGATTCTACTAGGTATGCTCGTGCGACTATTGTCACGTGAGGTTGTTGTGTCATGGTGACTCGGGTGGTATGTAGGGTCTGGCGAGGATTGAGAGTTTACCCTTTCCTGGCGCGAGGCGCGTCCTTCTTGTCGGTTATGGGCATCTCTCTAAAAGTTAACCCTTTCCTGGTGTGAGATGTGGCCATCGTGCTGGCTATGGGCGTCTCTCTACTGTTGGCCTTTATTAGGCACTTGGCCATGGCGCCCTAAAGAGTTTCATCATCTCTTTCACCTGTAATGGCATCCATCGATTGAGCAGAAGCTTTCAGTTGGTGTGGCTTTGTGCGGGGACCAGGGCAAGCTATCACTTGCTTCCTTGGTGGTGTTTTATTGACTAGGGGCTTGGTGCCCCGGTATCATCTCTTGTAGCATGGCCATCTGTTGTTGTAGAGCCTGGACTGCTGTTGTCAGTTTCCCGAGGGTATCCATCACTTGTGGTTCTATCGACGGAGCAACTAAAGTCCTTGCCATGGTTGGATTTGGCGGAGCTATCGCATTTGCTTGGAGGGGAGTTTTGGATCTTCTTGTTGACGCTGATGTTGCTAGTGCAGTTGGCTTCAACCCTGCTTTTGGATCTGGTTGCATGAACCATGTCACGTAATGATGCTTAGTTTGTTGGGAAAACTCAGAGAACTTTACGGGGGCCTTCTTCTAGTGCAAAACTTTTGATGCAAGAAATCGCACCAACTAGAAGTATGTAGGATTCTTGAAGAATTTGCACATGAATCTGCTTAAGATTCGTGGATTCAATACTAAACTGAAAGAAAAATAATAATCGAACACCATCACATAGAACAAAGAGGTTTTTAAAGTGGTTTGGATGCTTATGATGCAAGTCCTACATCCACTGTTTTGTAATTGAGAGTCTATGAGAACGGTGAGTTGAGTTACAAAAAGTTATCTCAAGGCATCTCTCAAGTTGTCTCTTTTCTCAGTTTGTGTGTGAATGGATCTGAGTGTGTGTGTGTGTGTGTGTGTTAGGTGTAGTGACTCTTGTGTCATGTCCCTTTAAACAAACTAGGGTTTGGATTTTTATATTGTACCCATTACAAGTTTGAATGGGAAATAAACACAAAATCAACAAAACAGGAAATTGACTTAATCTTCACCCCTTGATTCGTGAAATCTCTATCACATGATATCTCCTAGCCAAATTGGGAATCATTCTTTCATGGTTTACCATACAACGCTAGGCCATAAGGGCATTGGCCTTCTGCAATCCAATCTAGTGTGGCCAACTCTCCCACATTAATTATATTTCCTCTATTATACCTTTTCACCTCTAGATGGCAATTGTGCACATCTTGATTGATCGACTTGTCTTAGTGTGCGATCATAACGTAATATGATTTTGACATCTTCAAGACCTATCAAATTTAAATGATAACCCAGTTCGTAAATGGATTCATTATAAATTGTATGAAGAGTCTACACATTGTATAGTGGATGAAACCAGACACTTAGCCATATACAAACATGTGGATTCAATTGAACCCCCTCAACTTAAAAATAAAAAATAAAAAAAAGTCTTTATATTTTATAGAATTTACAATATTGAACCCGCTCAAACTTTGAAAAAAAAAGACTATATTTTATAATATTTATGTCTGTGTTTGTTTCTCTATTCAAAATACTTTCCTATCCAGTCCTATTCAAAATACATATTTGTTTCAATATTCTCAAAATATTTAGAATTTTTTTAACCCCATAGGTTTGTTAATTTCACTAAACACTCCCAACAATAAAAGTTTATAAATTGATAAAAATACCCCCACCCACCCACATATTCCTGGCAGTTAGCCACCACCACCGGAAAGTGGCCAGAATCTACCAGAATGGTGCATAATCGGCTGGATGTGGTCGGTTGTGCGCTTATCTGGCCTTTTCCGTCCAGATCCATCATGGATTTGGTTGGAAAATGCCAGATTTACGGCCAAAGATCTGGCCGTTGATGACTAGATCTAGTCGTCAACAATGGCCATGGCCAAACGACAGCCAAGATATGACCGTCATCAACGGCCAGATCTTTGGTTGTAGATCTAGTTGGAAAAGGTTAGATCGGCGCACTCCTGACTAGATCCAACTGGTTGTGCGCCATTCCAGTGACTTCCGACCACCGTTCAGTGGTAGTGGCTGGCTGTAGGCATTTAATGGGTGGGTGGGTGTGTTTTTGTTAATTTTAAAATTTTTATTATAGGGGGTGTTTAGCTAAATTAACAAATGTAGGGGATTAAAAAACAATATAAATATTTTCAGAAAATGTTTTCCAAAAATTTACCAAACACATTTTCAAATTCAAATCCTATTCTCTAATAACAACCCAATTCAACTTTTTCAAAAATACTATTCTAAATACTCTACCAAACATAGCCTACAATTTTGACCCTACTTAAATTCATATAAGTAATGTTATGCTTATAATTGAGTCGTACAACCAGGCAAAAAACATAGGACATTGTAGTCTTTTTACATGAATTTTGTAAAAATTTTGCCTCGTTGTATGTCTGGTTGTATGACTTAGTTGTAAGTATAGTATTATTCAATTCATATTTACCCCACAAAATTTTATTGTAAATTTATCAACTTAAACGTTTTGAACCGACTCTCTAAAAATCCTAGCTACGTCCTTGGATGAAACCTTTGATAGTAATTAGAAAGTTGAAGGTATTTCGCCATTACAACATGTGTGCATAGTAAATGAGATAACTAGAATTTTTGTACGTACAGTCCGACTCTTGTGGATTAACAAGATCATTCTTATATCTATCATGTACCTCGAAAACAAATTTGTTTACTAGATGAATTGTCATAGTAGAAGATTTTTTTAATTTGTATAATGCATGGATGGCTGAAACATCTTTCAATACTAATTTATCTTTGTACACGTCCATAACACACCACCCGTTACCTCCCCTTAATGTACTGACTCTCTAATCGGAATCAATGGTTGATCTGCCAAAGGGGTAATCGATGAAATAGATAACATCTCAATCCAACATCAGGTACATTCATATGAGGAACTTTATTCAAAAGTCCATTGCAAGATGAAGATAAACTATTAGGACGCATGCTAATTTCATCACCTAAAGTTATCATTAATGATGCAAATCAAGTCATTAAAAAATTTGTATTTAGTGGCAAACATGGTCACTAAATTCATTTTATCAACGGTATTAACAGTTACTTACGCTCTCAACTAAAAATTTAACTTCAAGGTAATAGGCAATGCAATAGTATGTCCTATAAGCCTTAGGGATTTGACGATGCTGGTTCGTATCACGAAAAGTCTTAGAAAAATACATGGAAACATAATAAGTGGTACAACTTAGTGTTGATACAAAAATACACCAACTAGAGTGATCCGATCGATCTTGACGGGATTGGAACTGATGTGTGCGTGATTATAGGTAGCCAACAATGAGTAAATAATAAATGCGGTAAAGTAAATGGCAAGAAGCTTTTTAAAGTGGTTTGGCGAGTTAAACTCTTAAGCCTATGTCCATTGTTTTAAAAAAATACATGGAAACATAATAAGTGGTACAACTTAGTGTTGATACAAAAATACACAAACTAGAGTGATCCGATCGATCTTGACGAGATTGGAACTGATGTGTGCGTGATTACGGGTAGCCAACAATGAGTAAATAATAAATACGGTAAAGTAAATGGCAAGAAGCCTTTTAAAGTGGTTCGGCGAGTTAAACTCTTAAGCCTATGTCCACTGTTTTAGTATTTGCTGTGAGAGCTTACAATCACATCCTAGAATGATTTGCTAACCCCTTTCTCATCGTTGGAGGGGGTTCTTATATAGATTTTGTACAAAGGAAAGAGCGAAAATAAAGGGATTACAATAAAGTTTGAAATACAACTCTGATATTTTCGCGATTGAGCTCTGTGATTGCGCAAAGATTGCTGTCAATTTGATCTTTTTTGAGATACCCGAGATCTGAAGTTATCTATGAGTTTTTTGAACAACTGCAAGGATTGGTTGCAACTAGCTTGTACTAGGTCGAGCATAACTCGACAAGCTTATGTTGGGTTGGACAATCGATTGAGTCGAGCTGGTTCTGGATCGAGCTATAACCTCGCAATTCTCCGAGCTTGAGGGAAAAATCACACACAACATCTGCCCCCTAGTGTTTAGTGCTCGTTTCGAGCTTCGAAGACTATTGCACGATTTGATATCAATGAAAGATATTTTTTGCATATATCTGTCAAGCAATTTTTTATTTCTGCAAAGTCATTTCGATCATCTTAATTGGAATTATCGCAAAAAAATTGAATTTGCTTCAAGTTATGTGTAGCTCGCTTCTTGAGGAACTTTTCGAATATATGCGTGGAAATCTTATGCGACAACTCTGACTTCAGACTCATTTCGAGTTTTGGTCATCGACTTATGACCGATTTCCTTCGACGTGTTTTACTTGAATTTTTTCAAGTGTAACTTTGTTGATTTGGGGAATTTCACCCTTACTGAGTTGGATTTTGGCGTGGCTTATTGAGCTAACTTGCCTTTTCCGAACTTTGACTTTGAGTTTTTGGATGAGATCATGTAGGTCGCAATTTTTGAAGCAATAGATAATAAATGGTAAACAATAAATAAACAAAAAATGACAAACAAAGGAAAGTTCATGAATAATACCTTTTTTTATTGATAGAATTTTTTAGCCATAAACAACCTTACAATAAGTAGTTGTAAGAAAATAAGATATGATTGGAACCCAAGCTGCTTATAATTAATACCTTTGCAGATGCTCGAAGTTTGAGACTCGTAGTATGGCTTCGCCATTGAGGTGTTTCACGTGGAAGGTTCCTGGTGTGAGCTTTTCGGAGATCCTGAATAGACCTTCCCATTTGGGCTTGAGTGCCCCCAAGTTCAGGTTTTGTGTCCCCTGGACAACCTTTCTGAGGACTAGTCACCCATTTCAAAGTCCTTGTTCTTGACTTTGGAGTTGAAGTACCGTCTGGCTCACTATTGGTATGAGGCGAGCCTTGGATGAGACTTGGCTCGATGTTCTTCGATTAGGTCTAATCTTCGGCAGAGAAGATCTTCATTTGTTTCTTCGTTGAAGACTTCATTCTGAAACGAACTAATCCTCACTTCAACTGGGGTTATTGCTTCACACCCGTGTGATAAAGGAAATGGGGTTTCACTTGTCGAGCTTTTAACTATTGTTCTGTAGGACCATAGGGCCTCAGGCAATTCCTCAGCCCATCTTCCCTTTAGGGCATTGAGATTCTTCTTTATGGTATGCTTAACACTTTATTCACAGCCTCTATTTGACCGTTAGCTTAAGGTCGATTAACAGCGACAAAACTCTTCTTAATACAAAGCCATTCGTAGAAAATCTAAAGTCCTCACTGTTGAACTGTTTTCCATTATTGGTTATTATTGTTTAGGGATTTCGAATCTACAAATGATATTTTTGTAGATGAAATCTTTTAGCTTGTTCGATGTGATGGTAGTTGGAGGCCCAGCTTCTACCCACTTGGTGAAGTAGTCCACAACAACTATTACGAACTTAACGCCCCATTTTCCTTGAGGCAGAAGGCCTATCAGGTCGATGCCGCAAATTGCAAATGGCCAAGGGCTTGTCAAAGTAGTTAACTCTTAGGGTGGAGCTCATGGAACATCTGCGAATCTCTGGCATTTGTCGCATCTGTTCACATAGTCTGCTACATGATCAAAAACTGTTGGCTAGTAATAGCCCTAACGAAGCACTTTGCATGCTAGAGATCTACCTTCTGCATGGTTCCCACAAATGCCTTCATGGATCTCTCTCAGAACATAGTATGTGTCTTCATAGTCAACACACTGTAGGAGCGGTGAATTGTACCCACGTTTATACAGTTTGTCATTGATGAGCGTGTATCGAGCTGATTTTGTTCAAAAAGTTCTGGCTTCATTTCTTCCTTCAGGCACTGTTTCATCTCTTAGGTAGGCAATTATTGCATCCATCCAGCTATATTCTGCCCTGTTACTAAGACTGATTCTTATAGAGCGAAGATACTTGGACTTGGGAGGAACTTAATAGGTATTGAATCAGTCTTCTCTTGGCTCATTGCAGAAGCTAGGCGAGCTAGAGCATCAGCCACTGAATTCTTTTCCCTTGGGATCTGAAGAATTGTGTAGGATTTGAACTGCTCAAACTTGGATTTTACTTGCCGGAGATAGGATTCCATTCTGTCCTCCTTTGCTTGATATTCCTCGGTAATTTGATGGACTATGAGTTGGGAGTCGCTATAAATCTTGATGGGCTCTGCCCCCATTTCCTTGGCGAGGCAGATCTCTGCAAGCAACGCCTCATACTTAGCCTCGTTGTTGGAGGCGGCAAACCTGAATCTAACTGTGGCCTTGATCGGGTTTCCTTCGAGACTTTCGAGCAGGACCCCAGCTCTTACCCCCTTTTCATTTGAGGACTCGTCCACATATAGAGTCCACTGCCATAGATTGTTAAGTTTTGGTTTCTATTGTTCGCTTTCCTTTGAGGTGCTTTCCCCTGGTAGGTTTACTTCTCCTTCTGGCTGATAGGAGAATTCTAAAATGAAGTCCGTTACAGCCTAACCTTTTATAGTTGTTCTCAAGATGTACTTGATATCATGCTGACTCATTTCCATCATCCACTGGATCAATATGCCTAATGCCTTGAGCTTCTGCATTATCTTTCTCAACGAAAAGTTTGTTAGCACGTGAATGGAGTGCGCTTGGAAATAGGGCCGCAGCTTCCGAGCAGCGATGACTAGTGCGTAGGCGAGCTTCTCCATCTCGAGGTACCTTGTCTCTGCGTTGAGTAATATTTTGCTCACGTAACATACCAGCCACTGCACTTCCCCTTCCTCACATACCAGAGTTGCGCTGATCGCGGACTTAGATACCGATAAATATAGCAGTAGTGGCTTACCCTACATGGGCTTTGATAACAAAGAAGGTTGTCCCAAATGTTTCTTTAACACTTGGAAGGCTTTCTCACACTTCGCTGTCCACTTGAAACCCTTTTTCCCCTTCAGGGTCTCAAAGAACGGTAAACACTTTTTTGTGGCTCGGGAAACAAACCTGCTAAGTGCGGGCACATGCATATCAAGCTTTGTACCTGCCTGATGCTAGTTGGGCTTTTCATGTCCAAGAGAGCTTGAATCTTTTCTAGGTTGGCTTCGACACCACGCTGATTGACCAAGAAACCCATAAACTTTCCTTTTAGAGGATTGAGTCTCATTCTGTATTTTCTAAGGATGTAAAAAATTTCCCCAAGGTGCTCAATGTGGCTTTTGGCGACCTTTGATTTGATGAGCATGTTGTCGATGTACACCTCCATTGTTTTGTCGATTTACTCGGCGAACATCTTGTTCACCAGACGCTGGTAGGTCGCTCCAGTGTTTTTCAGTCCGAACAGCATAACCCTATAATAGTAAATACTCCAATCAATAATAAATGAGGTGTGTTCTTCATCAGGCTGATACATTGAGATTTGGTTATATCCCGAGTATGCATCTATGAAGTTGAGTAGTGCGTTTTCGGTTGTTGTATCTACTAATTAGTCAATCTGAGGTAAGCGGAAAGCTATCTTTGGGACAGGCTTTATTCAAATCTATGAAGTCAATGCAAGTCCGCCACTTGCCATTTAGGTTTTTCACCAGGACTGGGTTGGCGAGTCAGTCCGGGTATTTCACTTCCCTGATAAAGTTGATGTTCAAGAGTTTGTCAACTTCATCTTTAAGCACTTTAGAGCATTTTGCATCTATAGATCTTCTCTTCTGCCTGATTGGTCGAGATGTTGGGTCGATATTCAATCTATGGCATATTACCTCAAGGTTGATCCCCACCATATCAGCATGCACCTATGTGAACACATCGAGGTTTTTCTTTAGAAGCCTTATTAGACTATCGACCATTTGTTTGCTTAGACTACTGCTGACCTTTAGTACGCGAGTTGGGTCTCTCTCGTTGATAGATATTTCTCACAGCTCTTCTGTTGGCCCTATCGCGGGCTCTTCCCTATGGATGCGAGGATCTATGGTATCTTCGAGAAGTCTAGGGTGTGGCTCGGACTCTACAATGACCATGGTTCTCAAGAGCGGCTACTTTAGTATAACATTAATGGCCCAGTTGTAACATTCTCGAGATCTTTTCCTGGAGCTTTTGATCGTCGCGACCCCATTTGGGGTTGGGAACCTCATTGCTTGGCAGCGCACATAAGTGACTTTACTCAGATCATTCAGGATCGGTCTTCCGAGGATGACATTGCATGTGGTTGGGCAATCCACCACCAAGAATTCTACCATCACCGTCCCGATCTTTGGTTCTTCCCCCAAGGTCACTGGCAGGTTGATTGTTCCCTTGAAGACCAAGTTATCCCCGGTGAATCCATAGAGTGGCGATGTGCACGTCTTCAAGTTTCTCTGTGTGAACCTCATTTCTCAAAAAGCTCCCAAGAAAATGATGTTCGCTACACTGCCATTATCAACCATCACCCTTAGTACTCTATCATTGCCGATCCTGGCTACGATTACAATCGCATCATGGTTATGGTGAGGAGATTCTTCACACTCTTCCACTGTGAATCCTATCACCTTGTTCTCTTGTCTAGGCAGCTTCGGTGGCTTTTTGTTTCATAGCTCATTACTCGGGGGACCAAGTATGTTCTGGCTTTTCAAGTATATTGCTCGCAAAAGCACCTTGAGCTCCCTACAATGTCGGGACCCCCGTAGATCATGCCTACCTAGATTTCATTGTTGGTATTGGCCAAGGCTTGCTGGATCTGGTTATTATACTCGCCAGTATTTTCGTGAGTTGGTGCCTCCTTAACAAATTCTTTTAGGTGGCCCCTCTTTATCAGATCTTCGATGGCATCCTTTAAAGCCCGATACTTGTTAGTGTTGTACCCGATGTCCCGGTGGTATCGACAATATTTTGTCAATCTCTTTTGTGTGGAGCCCCCCTCATTCTTTTTGGAGTGGGCAGTCTCTTAGCCTCATAGGACACTTCATAAATATGGGTTATATCTTGCGTGAGGAGGGTGTATTTTGTATATCAGGGGAAAGGTTGCCTATCCCTGCGGTTCTCTGTCTCTTTTGGGACCTGTTTAGGTCCTTGTCATTACGGTGTTGGCCCCTTCACTTGTCTGCTAGGCGATCTTGTCGCATGTTTGGGGCTCTTCTTGGTGAGCTTCTGGCTAGGGTGGCTAGCGAGCTTTCTACTCTCTGATGCTTGGCAGCCATCTGGTAGAACTTTGCTAGGCTCACATGGTTTTCACTTTGGAGCTTTTTCCACGACTTTGTTTATGGCTTGATGCCTGCAATTAGCAAAGTTCGAATTGACTCTTTAGGTGCATTGACGACCTTTGCTTGCTCATTCTGGAACCTCGTTAAATGCGAGGTGTTTCGTCTCTCTCTTGACGAATGTTGCTCAAGTAGCTAAGCGACATTGTGAACTGTCTCCTCTCTTGGAATTGCTATAGGTACAGTGAGGAGAATTATTGCCAAGAACTAATAGAGTTCGCCTTGAGTCTTTTATACCACCTCTTAGCATCCCTTACCAGCAGGACCGCACAGCAGCCACGCTTTACCAAGTCACAAACCTAATGCAACTCTATCAGGTTGTTGAAAGTGTCGAGGTGATATCTGGGATCTTCTTTCCCATTGAACTTACTTTCTAGCGCCCTAAATCCATAGGGAAGCGGGGCATGGTGAACTTCCTCTGCAAAGGGAAGCTCACTATCTCTTCCATCGCATTGTTCTAGCGGGCTCTTAGATCGTTGAACATTTTCTATACCCGATCTAAGTCTTTACTATGATGATTGCCCTGGCTAGCTCTGTTCAGCCTTACCTCGAGCAAGTGAGTTTGCAAACCCGTTGCTTGCAAGCCTCTTCCATTATACGCATTGCTGCACGAGGTTGAGTCATGATGGCTTGGCTAGTAGGTGCTATTAATGTTGGAAAAGCAACCCGCCCAGCCTGATCTGACCCAGCCCGCGACGGGTTGAGACTTTTGGCAGGTCGGGCCTAACCCGGCCCGCCACTTGTTAGAATTGGCTGGCCCAGCTCGGCCCGCCAACGCTAACTCGACAGGTTATGCTGCGGGCCGAGCCGGGTTAGTCCCATTTTTTTTAATTTTATTTTTTCTTTTCTTTTCTTTTCTTTTGTGTAATTGTTTTTAGTTGAACTTCTCAAATATCAATAATTCAATTAAATTAATTTTTTTTTTGTTAACATTTCAAATATTAATTCAATTTTAATACAATAAAATTGTAATATAAGAAAAATTAGATTTATTCATTTATCAAGTTACAATTCACAAAACAACTAATTTGGGGGTTGACTAGGACCTTCCTCATTCGTATCATCTATATTATAAAATTGAAATGATTCTATTAAAATATCATTGACAACCTCGTATTGATCTTGATGACACGATCGTTCCCAATCTCGAAGACATGTGAGGACTTCAATCATTTTTGGTGAAAGTTTAGTCCTCCTTTCATTTAAAATTCTTCTACTTGCACTTAATGTTTGTTCGGATGAGACAGTTGAGACAGGAATAGTGAAAACATCCAAGGCAAGTCTTGATAATACCGGAAAAATACATTTTCTGGTTTTCTAATATTCTAAGACATCAAAGTTGGCTCTTTGTTGTGGATCTGCTGGTAACATTTCGGGGGTTCCCAAATATTGTTGAAGCTCATTACTCTATGACTGCAGGGAGGACAGTATATTCGTTGACATTGTTGGTGCTTCTGAAGAAGAGGCTGTGCTTCGGGTTCGGGTCCTCTTTGGCCTATTAAATGCACTCTAGGAGTAGAAGTCTTCATTTGTTTCTTCTGATGCAACTTCCCTAGGTATTTCGCATCTTGGCGGGTTCCCATGTTTTCATATTGGAAATATACCTTGCAAGACAATCTCTTACCTCTCCTAGTTGATTGGCATATGCTTCATTTTGTAAATTTTCAGTTAATATGTCTAAACCACTTTCTAAACCTACTACTTTAATTCTAGGATCAAATATAGCACCTAAACAATAAAGAAAAGGAATGGGTTTCCAATATTTAAAAAAAAAAAAATTCCATTGCCTTTATTGGTTCCTTTAAAATTTCATTGTTTTTGTTTTTTCTAAATAACTTTGAAATTTTTATAATTGTATGTATTACGAATGGACTAGTAGGATAATACACACCAGAAAGTTGTAAAGTGGATTGGTAAAAAATTTTAAGAAAAGAATGAAATATTTTAGTTATATGCCAATCATTTTCTACCAAATAATGAGGACCTCCATTATTTGCTACAAAATAACTAATTAAATTGGCATAAGGTAAACATGAATCAAACATTAAATAAGTACTATTCCATCTAACAGGCATGTCTAATGCAAAAGTTCTAGGAGACATATTTGATTTTATACAAGAATTTTGAAATTCAGCATTTCTTTTATTACTACTAGTAATCCAAGCTAAACAATCCATAATTCTATCAATATTTTCTTCAATTGTTTTCATACCACTTTCCACAATTAAATTAATAATGTGACATGTACAACGTTGGTAAAAAAACTTCAAATTGTTATGAAAAGGATAGTTACTTTTAAAAAAATCTATAGCTGTAGTATTAGCATTTGCATTATCTAAAGTTAAACTTATCACTTTATTAATAACATCATAATCTTCTAAAATTTCAACAATTTTATTATAAATTTGTTGACCACTATGATCCATATCTATTAATCTAAATCCTAATAAAGATTTATTTAATTTACATTCGTTATCAAAATAATGACTAATCACACAAATATAATCTTGTTTAGCTCTACTACTCCAAATATCGGCAGTTAGAGCCACACTAACATGATAACTATGTATTTTATTTTTTAATTCTAATTTCATTTTCCCAAACAATTTTATTAAATCATTTCTAGTTGCAGTTTTAGAGTAACTTTTAAATCCTAGAAAAAATGAAATTTTAATAAATCTTTCAAAATATTTATCTTCAGCCATATTAATAGGTTGATCAGTTGCAGTAATATATAAAGCTAATTGTTCCCTATATACATCAGAACTATAATGCCAAGTAGTACCCATAGTAGTTATTTGAGTTTGATTGATTTCTCTATTTCCATGTTGAGCAATATGTTTATTAGCATGCCTTTTTAAAGTACTAGTACCATTACCTGAATCAACTTTATAAATATTTCCACAATACTTTCATCTTGCTTTCTTCACTTGAACTCCATTTTCTATCTCGTAAAACTTTTCAAAATGCACCCAAACATATGATGTGTGTTTGTCGTCGGTTTCGAGAGCAGTTGAGGAACCCGCTTCAGCTTGAGATGATGTTGGACGAGGACGAAAATTACGAGGACGACTTCTAGAATCACCGGGAGCTGTAGCAGCATGGGGAGGAATCGGGGGCATATTTTGACGTGTATCAGATTTTAAGACTAGGAAAACGGGACTATTTGAATCTGCTGCATTTATGTTAGTAAATTTAGCGGGACTATGATAGTAGTTTCCTTCATCATCGAAATTTATGGGAGAGAAATATCTATCCATTGTAGTTAAAAAAAAATTGATATAGAAGAAATAAAAAATTAAAGAAGGAGAATTGGAATATGGAAATATGAATTGAAAATTGCAGACACTAATAAAAATTAAAATAAGAGCAAATTGACAACAAAGAGAATAATTGAGAGATTTCAATAGAGATTAGAGATTAGAGAAAATGAGAGAATGAGAGAATTTGGGATGTGAGAAAATATGAGAGTTTAGGGCCAATTTATAGAAAAATAATGGGAAAAAAATGACAAAAAAGACCCCTCCAACTGCTATAAAACGGCTATATTTCAAGGGTAAAAGGGGTATTTAAAAAAAATTAATTTAGTTTTTTTTTTATTTTTTTCGATCAACCCACGGGTCAACTCGACGGGTTGGCGGGTCCTTTCCAAAAAGAACAAAACAACAACCCGCAGGTTGCCGGGTTGCCATATATCAACCTGGCCCGCATGGGGGTTACATGCGGGTTGGGGTCAACCCGGCCTGCCTTATTGGCAATCCGGGTTGAACCTTCTTAAATGCGGGCTGGGTTAGGGTTGACCCGCCTAACCCGGCCCATTTGTTCCACCTCTAGGTGCTATCATGCTTGTCAGTGTGTTGCTCGCGACGTTGGTTATAACTGGAATGTTGTTATTGCCAGATTAGCGCACATGAATCGTCTTGCAAGCTTGCGAGGTCTAAGCCTGCCTTGGGCATAAGTTAAAACCAGCACACTAACGCTGGGGATACCGTCAGGCAAGTCGAGAGTCTCGTGGGTGACCATTAGCTTAATTTTCCCCAATTGGCTGTTTTCTTGGTCACCTCCTAGGGTTAGTTTGCCTGCGGGACTCATGCTCGTGAGCGGAGTGTACTCTATGATGTTGGGGGTATCAGTTGCCCTTTGGTGCCAATGAACTAGAGTGGTCGCCAGTTGAATTCTGACTTGTCAGGGTGATATCTGTGAAGCGTGGCTGGTCAAGGTCCTGTGCGGTTCGTTGTTGATTTCTTAACTCAGACACGTTCTATTGCACCACCTATGCAACCATTGTTTTGATCATTTCCACTAGTTGGTCATTCACAGGATTTGACGTCCCTGCTTCTTGGTTATTCGCAGCTTGTTGAGTTGGTAGCACTGGTGGTTGGCTCCCAACGACGTTTTGTTACACCTCCTAGTAGGTGGTTTCCACGTTGTCGTGGTTCCCGGTGGTGGTTTTCGATCTTGTACACACCATTATGGGCCTTGAGTGATCAGGTCACTAGGATTGCTTACTAAAAATTCTAGGATTTTGGCGGAGGCCCTTCTTTTAGCACCAAAATGTTGATGCAAAAATACACCAACTAGAGTGATTCGATCAACCTTGATGGGATCGGAACTGATGTGTGCGTGATTACGAGTAACCAGCAATGAATAAATAATAAATGTGGTAAAATAAATGGCAAGAAGCTTTTTAAAGTGGTTTGGTGAGTTAAACTCTTAATCCTACATCCACTGTTTTAGTTTTTGCTGTGAGAGCTTACAATGACAGTCCTAAAATGATTTGCTAACACCTTTCTCATCATTGGAGAGGGTTCATATACAGATTTTGCACAAAGGAAAGAGCGAAAATAAAGGGATTACAATAAAGTTTGAAATGCAACTCCGATATTCTCGTGATTGAGCAATGTGATTGCGCAAAGATTGCTGTCAATGTGATCTTTTCCGAGATACTTAGGATCTGAAGTTATCTGTGAGTTGGTTGAACAACTACAAGGATTGGTCGTGACTAACTTGTGCTAGGTCGAGCTATAACTCGACAAGCTTATGCTGGGTTGGACAATCGGTTGAGTCAAGCTGGTTTTGAATCGAGCTATAACCTTGCGATTCTCTGAACTTGAGGGAAAAATTGCACACAACACTTAGCATCTTCGAAAGTATAATAAAAAAAATAAAAAATAAAAATTAACTTCAAGGGATCTAGGAATGCTAATTTCTGTCTAGAAAAGCCTTAGGCAAAAATAAAAAATAAAAGTCTACAAAATTTTGTTAAAACATTTTACTCTAAGGGGCATTTAGATCATATAATGCTTTATTATAGGGGGATATTATATTAATGGAATAAAAGATCACCTCGAAGATTACTGGGAATGTTTAGAAAATGTGTTTGGTTGGTTTGAATAAATTGGTGAATAATATTTTTGGTTGGGAGGACAAATGAGTGGGTATGTTATATAGATTACTAAATTGCCCTCCTTTTTAAATATTAATATAACAATATTTTTCATTATTATTTTTTGAATAATTTTTTTAACCCCCTACTTTTCAGATTTAGCAAAAACACCCTAGTAACAAAAAATGTTTTAAAGTTAACAAAAACACCCCTACCCACCCCAAGCCACTGCCGGCAGCTAGCCACCATCGCTGTTGGCTACTAGCAGTGCCACAGGTCTGGACGGGGAAATGGCCAAGTCTTTGGCCGTGAAACACCAGCCATTTCATGGCCAAAGACTTGGCTGTTTCATAGCCAGATCAGTCGCCGTTTCACAGCTACATCTTTGGCTGTGAAACGGCCATAGATCTGGCCATGAAATAGCCAGATTTGGCCTTTTCCGACCATGGATCACAGATCCATGATCGAAAAAAGCCTCATCAGTGCACGGCCGACCATATACGGCCGGTCATACGCCATTATGGAACCTTTTGGCAACTTCCAATGGCAGTCGAGGACGGCTGGCGATGGTGGCTAGTTATGGGTATAATGGCATTTCTGTAAATAATGACAATAAAAAGGGCAATGTTATCCGAAAAATTTAAAAAGCGAGAACAAAAGTGTCTGCATGAGTGAATTGGGTGTTTTGTAAATGTTAACAAATATAAGGTTAATTTGGACCAAATGCTCAACTGTTTAGGGGCAACACGGGAAACAAAATTGTATTACCAGGGTAAGTTTTAATAACACAACAACACCAACACCCCCAAACCCCCCTACCCCTAAGGTATTAAGATTCCCAACAATATACCCCCCATATGCTATTGTTTGTCATACAATATTCCAGGAATAGTTTTTTACAAACCAACCAAACATCGTCATCTACTCAATTTAAAAAATATTACCCTAGTTATCTAATATTAACCCCATCCAAACGACCCTTAAAGTGAGAAAAAATTTAACACAAAAGTATAGGTGATACATTTGGCGAATCCTATTAAAACTATGAACACATCAAAACCTTAGCAAAAGGTGATTTTGGGTGACATGCATTTTGTGTTGCCAATACACTGACGATAGGTTAACACATCATAATTTCCATGAGCTTTGTAGAGTTTATTGTAATCGAATTTCAGCTATTGCGACGACATGATTGCATCGCCAAAAATTGAATTTCTTGTGGTGATTCTTATATGACATTTAAAGATGTATCTATGTGCACTACAAGAAAACTGGCATTCTGCAACCAATTTTTTAGCAACTAACCAGAATTAGTTGTAGAAATGCTACATTTACCAACAAAATTGACATTAGTCGAGCAAAGAGGATTAAAATTTTGAGGCCCACATGTTCCAACTTTTGGCATCTAAAGTTAATTTTTTGCGACTATTTTGTTAGTCACAGAACTGGTTGCTTCAGTGACTAATAAATTTAGTTGCAATTTTTAGCGAGTGCTTTTTCCCTCCAAAATTTGATAATTTGCATCTACATTTTTTGTTACAAAAAACCTTTTTTTTGCAACTACCCCTTAGTAGCTAAATTAGTTGCGAATAATTAGGGATTTATTAGTAACTACTAAGATTAGTTATAGAAAAATGAAATTACCAAAATATCCCATATTTGGATGGTAATTACAAGGGCCCCAAAGTATTTTTAGCAACAAATGTTTGTGTTCATATTAACAATAGTTGCAAAAAATTATATACAACAACTAAATTTGATTTAGTTGCCAATTTAAGTTAAAAAATTCATATTCCCCCCAAATTATTTGTTCCCGCTAGACCTAAATTATAGGCAACTAACACTAATTCTTTACTGATTAAATTTTTAGTTACAAATTGACTTATTTGCAAAATAGAATTATATTTCAAAATTAAATAACTAATTAGAACCCTTACTTTTTTAAGTTATTTACACAAAACCCTAACCTATATAAAGCAAGCATTTTTGTCAATTTCATATCACTTCTCCATGCATCTTCATTGGGTGCCCTAGCTTTTTCCCCAAATTTCCCAAACGCATAACCCAAATTTCATATCTTTTCTCCACGCATCTTCATCTCTTCTGACGCGTCTTCATCTTAATCGCTGTTGCCCGAATTTCCGAAATGCAGAACCTGACTTCATCTCTTCTCCACGCATCTTCATCTTTCAATTGATCTTCTTGGCTTCCTTCATTCATCCAATACGAGGCAGTCCCTAACCTCCCGTAATACAAATTTTGATTCTTTAGTTCTCTCACATGGTAACATTGAATCTGATCTAAAATTTTGAGAAGCTGATGTATTTTCATGTATTGACATTGCATTGATTTGAAATACTTGATTTTTGTTTGATAACTTGTGAATTGGTGCCATTATTATATGCGTCCTTTCTTTGTTCACTTAGAGGTGTTATTGGCATGTTAGGCTTATCAATACATTGTTGCATTTTTAAACTTGGACTGTTGAGTAATGAGATACCTTTAGCTAACTCAGTTATGAAAATGTATGTTAAATTTGGTCGACTTGATGAAGCGCGTTTGGTCTTTAATGGAATGGGAGAAAGTTCCATTATTTCATGGGCAATAAGTATTGGTGGGTTTGTGAATGTTGGGAAAGTTGGTGAAGCATTTGGTGTGTTCAACCAAATGAGAAGAACTAGTCTGAAACCAGACTTAATAGTGTTTATGAAACTCATTTGAGAGGGTGATCTTAGATGGTAATTTTGGTGTAGCAGACATTGTCGTACTGCCTCTTACACTTGTCCTATAAGAGAGCAAACCATAATGTTGCTGAAGAAGGTCAACAAAAGATAGCTTAAATAGCAGAAAAATGTCAAAAAATGGCATTGGATTTGAAGGATCATACACATACCTACTACTGGAAGCTATAACAAGAGAGGAAGATGTTTGAGCAGTAGGAGTACTGGTGCTGGAAGTTGTTGCTGCAGCAGAAGGTGAAGTAGGGACACCTATAAAAATGAATTTGTCTAAAAAATTTAGAAGTTGAAGTTGAATACCTCAAAAGTTTGTGACAGTTGACAAAACAGCACAATGGACTACCATTAGTATAAACATTGACCACTAAGAACAGAACCTACATCAAACTGAGCAGCAGATGCTACTTCTGCACACTTGCCACTTTCATCTTCATAATACCCCTCTTATTATTTTTATCCTACCCTAGTAAACATTTGCTGAAGTTTCACTTGCACTTTATTGGGTTTCCTCAGCTGCTTCATTAATTTCTACCCTAGCCGCCACACCATCCCCTTTGTCTTTACAGCCTATACGAACCCTTAATAGCATACAAAACACTCAAAATCAGGTTGCTTTATTATTGGCGTGCAGCCATTCTGGATTGGTAGAAGATGGATTAAGGTATTTTCGAAGTATGCAGAATGACTATGGAATAGAACCCAGCCTACAGCATTATGTATGCTTGGTAGATCTTCTTGGCACAACTGGTCAGTTTGATTTAACTTTGAAAACAATCCAAGAGATGCCTGTCCAAGTACAAGCTCAAGCTTGGGCTCCATTACTTAGTGCATGCAGGAAACATAACAACATTGAGCTGGGAAAACTTGCAGCTATAAAGTTGTAATATACACCTCAAAATTAGATTATGAAATGAAATTCAAGTTACAAATTTTACCTTGAATTGTATAAACAAAAGAGTAATGATATTGCAATTATCAATATGGATCAGTGCAAAGTACATATACTGATCTTCCTTATCTTTTAGTCCTATTGCTTGTTTTCGGGCTGCCTTTGACTTTAATTTTAGCCATTGCTTGCTGATTCATTTAATTTAGAGTGTGGTATTTCTTTCCACATGAGGAAAAATGACATATTCTTGATAAATTATAAAATTATAACCTAATTTTTTTGTTTTAAAAGGTATTTGAGGATCTTAAAGTTGACTTGAAGACCGAGGCTAAGAAGAGTGCGGGCACCATGCTACTACAACCATAAAAAAAAAGGTATAAGTTATGTAAATTGATATTTAATTAATTTATTGATCGTTTATACTCATTTACATTATCACCAGTACAATTTTCTTTGTATGGATGAATGTGGTTTAATTGGGTTGAGTATTGTCTTTGTGATAGAACATATTTATGATACTGAATTTATGTTTTGTTTGTGAACCTAGAAGGTCACAATGGATAGAAGATGGATTTGGTTGTCTAATAGGTTGTGCGATAAATATATTCAAGGAATTGACTCTTTCATAGACATTGCAAAACAACATTTGGATAGTGAGGGTAAGACTCGCTACCCATGTAGAACTTGTTTGAATACAAGATCACATGATATATGCACCATTCAGCTACATTTGTATAGACATGGATTTTCAAGAAGTTATGATGTATGGACTTTTCACGGGGAACACATGAATGTTGGAACCATATTTGACGTCATGTCTGGCGATGAAGTGGACAATGAATATGAAGATGATGATGACATCATGGAAATGCTTAGTGATGCTCGTGGTCTAGTAAACATGCATATGGATAGGGATTCATCAAATGTAGGTGGTAGTACAACCCATAATCTTAGGAGTGTAGACTATGAGAAATTTGATGACATGTTTGCATATGCTCAAGAAGAATTGTATCCAGGGTGCACCAACATCTCAATCCTAGAGTTTATAGTTAAATTGTTGCATATAAAAGCCATCAGTCACATGACTGATAAATCATATGACTTGATAATATAGTTGATAAAAAGTGTGTTGCCTAAAGAATCCAATCTCCCCGAATCCTACTACGAAGCTAGAAAAATTATGCAACAATTAGGCTTAGGCTATGAATCAATAAATGCATGTAGGTTTGCTTGTGCATTATTTTGGAAGGAGCATGCGAATGCTGATAAATGTCCTATATGTGATGAACCTAGATATAAGATTAATGATGGAAAGGGCAAAAAAATTGCACATAAGGTTATGCGTTACTTCCCATTGAAACCTAGACTCCAACGACTCTTTATGTCAAGGCACACAACTGAAGATATGATGTGGCATAAGGAAAAACGATTAAATACAGAAGATATGTTGAGGCATCCTGCGGATTCTGAATCTTGGAAGGAATTTGACAAGACATACCCTTCATTGCACAAGATGCTCGAAATGTTCGGATGGGTATTGCAACTGATGGTTTTAATCCTTTTGGGAACATGAGTCTATCTTATAGCATGTGGCCAGTGGTACTTGTCCCTTACAATTTGCCTCCATGGAAGTGTATGAAAGACCCTTACTTTATGATGTCATTGCTCATTCTAGGGCCTAAAGCACCTGGAAGAGATATTGATGTGTATTTGCGTCCATTGATTGAAGAATTAAAAGAGTTATGGGTTGATGGTGTACATACTTATGATACAGCTCGGGGAGAACGTTTTCATTTACATGCTGCTGTCATCTGGTCAATTAATGATTTTCCCGCCTTAGGTAATTTGTCTGGATGGAGAACCAAAGGCTATAAGGCGTGTATTGTATGTAATGAGAATACTTCATCCCAATTGTTAAGAACTAAAATATGCTACATGGGACATCGGCGATTCTTGTCTCCAGATCATCGGTGGAGGCGAAGCAAGCAATTCGATGGGAAAAGAGAAATTAGATCTCTATTAAAACTATATTCAGGGGATGAAATTCATGAACAACAATCCCATGTGAACGATGTGCGTTTCAGGAAAAATATATTATCAGTTGATAGAGGTAGAAAAAGGAAACATAGTCCTGGTGCATCAAATTGGAATACTGGTGTAAACTTAAAATCAAACATAACCTTGATGTGATGCACATTGAAAAAAACATATGTGACAACATCATTGGCACATTATTGAACATCGAAGGGAAATCAAAAGATACTGATAAAGCTCGACTGGATTTGGCTGATATGAACATACGCAAAGAGTTACATTTGCAACCTCATGGTGATAGATATTTGAAACCACAAGCATGTTATACTCTTACATTAAATGAGAGAAGACAATTTTGCCAATTCCTGAAATCAGTGAAGTTTCTAGACGGGTATGCAAGTAATATCTCCCGATGTGTCAATGTGAAAGACAAAAAGGTTCATGGGTTAAAGAGTCATGATTGTCATGTCTAGCTACAACAACTACTGCCCGTAGGAATACATCCATTTTTGGGTCAAGACGTTTGTGCTGCACTTGTTGAGTTGTCCTGCTTCTTCCAACAACTATGTGCTAGGACGTTGTCTGTAAATGATCTAGATATATTGGAACAAGATATAGTCCTAATTCTTGTAAGCTTGAAATGGTTTTACATTTTTTGATATTATGGTTCAATTGGCTGTACACCTTCTATTGGAAGCTAAATTGGGTGGTCTAGTTGGATATCAGTGGATGTATCCAATTGAAAGGTTTTTGGGAAAATTGAAAAAAATATGTTAGAAACAAAGCTAGATCGGAGGGCTCTATTGCGGAGGGTTATTTGGTGAATGAAGCATTAACATTTTGTTAGAGAGAAATGATGACAGTTTGCATGGACACCCAGAAGGAGTATTATTAGTTTTTTGTCAAAAGGCTCGTCCATGGGGTTCAAGGAAGTTAATCGAACTTCCACCAGATGAATTGCAAAAGGCTCATTGGTACATCTTGAACAATTGTGAAAAACTGCAACCTTTTCTAGAGTGAGTCCCTTTTTAAGTTTAGTTTGAAACTTGTTGACAAACAAATGTTTTAAATTGTATGTAAGTTCAGCCTTATAACATAGTCCTGTCTCTTTTCTTTATGTAACACACAGAGAACACTTAAAAGAGTTGGAAGCCCTAAATTGTGATAACATATTCAAAACACAAGAACAGTTATTTCCTAAATGGTTTGCAGATCGTGTAAGTATACCTTAATCGTTTATAAAACATATAAAACAAGGTTTAAGATGTTTTAGGTTATGCTTAATGATTTGGAATTGATGCTTTTGTGTAGATGAACACCTTGCATGTTGACATGTGCAATGATACAACTAAGGAACTGTACTTCTTATCTTGTGGTCCTGATTTTCATGTTAAATTTTATAACAAATGTATTGTCAATGGAGTGCATTTCCATAACAATGATCAATCACATTGTCGAGTTACACAAAATTGTGGAGTGATGGTGCCAGGGGAGCATGATGGTGATCCAATTGATTTTTATGGTGAATTAAGTGGTGTGTTAGAGCTAAATTATGTTAATGGGTTTCGGGTTATGTTATTCAAGTGTAACTGGTTTGACACTGATGCAAAAAAGAAGAGGATACAAAAAGATTATCATCTCACTTGTATTAATGTTGGGAAATTGTGGTATGAAAATGATCCTTTTATACTTGCCATTCAAGCTCAACAAGTATTCTATGTTGATGATTACAAACTTGGGACTAATTGGAAAGTGGTTCGAAAAGCTCAACATAGAAACTTATGGGATGTACAAGAGATAGATAACACAAATGAAGAAGAGGTGGATATTGTTCCTATACAAGAAGATGAGTTTGACAGGGGACATTTCATTAGACATGATGTTGATCCTGACTTGGTTGATGCAACAATTACACATGTTGGAGCTGAAGTAGTGGGAGATGATGCCAATGTTGATGTTGAAGAAGAAGATGATACGTTGATTGATTATTGTACTAATAATGAAAATGATTTAATGAGTGATTCTGATAACAACTTTCGAGGGTATGCTTGTATGATTATATGTACTCTTTACTATTTTCTGAATGTGTAAATTTAGTTAATATCTAATTTCGTGAGATTAATTGTATAAAGTGACTTATATCTTACATGGTACGTTTTCTCTTATGTTGATGTTTGCAGATTCCGAAGATGGCTCTTGGTACAAGAAGGACCCTAGCTTGACGTACAAATGTTGTTCCACAGAATCATAGTCCTGTACCGACACTTGAAATTGCTGCAATCACTGGTAAAGTTATGATATTGGTCCATATAAGTATACTGAAATATATACTTGGATTTTAGATATTGAGTACAATGTTTGTTTAAAATTTAAGAATACATTTTACTTTACCAACATGTAAACCGTCCTTGTGATAACATAGTATTTACTGCTGATGCATTATTTTGATTTTGTAGAGAATATTGTGGCAAAGAATGTGAGAGGGAAGAGTAGAGGAGTTGGATGTGAAAGACTCCTACAAACAGTGCAGTCAAAGTTGCATGTAGACTTTCAAAAAGAAGATGGAGTACCTACTAGAGTAAATGCATCAAAGTTGAGTACTGAGGTAGGAATAGTTGTGAGGAACTATGCCCCCGTAAGAGTGCTTACTTAGAAGAAAGTTTCCTACGATGTCGAAAAACAAATGATTGCTCGTATCACGGTAATGTAGTTTAATATCATTATCCATATTGTCATACTTCCTTATGAAAATAATATATAATACCCATATAAGTTTAATGCATGTACATTATTGATGAATTTAGACCAAGTTTGACATTGATGTCACAGAGCCCCATGTACTGAAATGGCTGAAGCACAAATTGTGTAAGAGATTCAACAGCTTCCGGAGTGCCCCACACAAGAAATTCAAAGCATATGCTACTAAGGAGGAAGCATTACAGAATAGACTAGAAGAAATTAAAGATCCCGATGATTGGATATATCTTTGTGACCTTTTTTCCTAGTGAAAAGTTTCAGGTAAGGTCAACATGGCTTTTAATGTTATTATATATGTATTGTATTTTAATTTCCTGATTTTGTGGTGTTAGGCACGGTCAAAAACTTGTTCTGAGAATCGGTTGAAGATGAGGTGTAACCATCGCGGTGGTTCCAAGAACTTTATCCAGCACAAAAAGGAAAAGGTATTTAATATGATTCACCTATACAAATATACAACTTTGTTGTCTTGTTTACTAAATTTATTTCAATTTATGGTCAATGATGATATGAACTGTTAAGGTGCAACAACTTGGGGAATCAGTCAGTCCTATACAATTATTTCATGACACTCGTTGGAGCGCGGAGAAAGGGTGGATTAATGAACAAGCAAGAGAGCTATATGTAAGTTGATCATCTTTCAATTATTGATATATGAAATGTCTTACCATTCAATTTGGTATAAATGTATTGTTTGTTCGTAATTGTTCCATACTGCCATGCTTTTATTGTTTTAATTTGAGTCTCATTGCATTTCTCTATCATCTTTTGATCACCTGTAATTATTTTGTTGCTTGTGCATTTGTTTGATATTGGCATTTAGTTTTCCTGAGTGTTACCAAACTTTTATAACTTTGCTGTGGTTTGCTATTGATATGTTACAAACATTGCAGGATAATGCTGAAATTTAACTTGTGTTATATTGTTTCTCTTGATTGAACTTAACAGATTGTATTTTTTAAAGCAGAAAGTTGGAGTTTCTTCTAGTAGGAAAAACATGTTTCATGGTTTATAATCTGTTTGGATTGAACTTAACAGTTTGGATTTTATGATGTAGATATTATTATTGTCTGAATATATAACCTGAATGTCGTATCGCTGAACTTGGACGGATGAGATTAGATTTTTTTTTTTTTTTCTATATTTTGTGTGTGTGTGTGTGTGTGAAGTCTTCCTCCATGGAATTGAGATTTAGCTTGATTGAAACCACCTAAATCAGAATGATTTAAAATTGTGCACATCATCTTGTGAAATGAATTTTGTTATTTTCGAAATATTCAGCTTCATGATTCCTGAAGATCATGTATGTGAGTGGAGTTTTTACAGTGTGGTAGTGTATGTCCTTGGGAGCTCTAGTAGCAATGGCAGAGAACCATGGCTTTGTTTTGCCTCTTGGAGAATTAAAACACTTTGAAAATGGGAAATGCATATGTATAGATTTATACTTCTTGATGAGTAATACTGAACTAATCAACTTCCATTCCGTATCACCATAGCACCCTTGCCACATCACTTTTATGATATTTAGAAAATGCAACAGCCCTTATCTTTCCAATTACTTAGCATGTTTATGCATGGATATGTGAATGTAAATCTGTTGCTTATATGTGTATAAGAAAAACTTTATGTCAGAATTTGCCTTTTAGTATTGGATTGATAATGTTTGAGATACTTGCTTCTCTACTCCATCAAATTTATTTTTGTTTGGTGCTGCAGTATTCTTTTATGTTGCTATTTAGTTTGTTGGTTGACTTATTGATTATGCATTCAATTGATGGTAGGAAAAAATGATAGAGCTGCAAGATGAAACACAAGCAGGGGAAAGTGAAAAAACAGCAACTGAAATATGTGAGGAAGTTCTGGGTAAAGCTTTTGGATTTAACCAGAATTTTGCATTTTCACAGATTGACCATCAATCCACTGCAGTAGAAGTAGAGTTAAGGTGCATTGTGCAACAACAAGAAAATAAGATTAAACAGTTGGAAGAGTAGCTCATCTTATTTGATCAACAAAAAGAGAAAATAAAAAGCCTTGAACACCAACAATTTGTCATGTTGGAGATGATGAAGCAACTAACTATAGCCCTTGAACTACAACAATCTGATAAAGCTCCAACTCGACAGCCATTGCCATCTCCAACTGATGAAGACTCATCCTCATTAGCTATAGCTATTTCAAATACCGCAACTGGTGACACTGGACATGCTAACGGTATTGATGGTTATTTTTTTAGTTGTATGGGTAGTAGATATTTTGACATGGGGGTAGAACCATCTTTTTAGGATTGTTTGCATATATGTGTTAGATGGTGTACATGGGGTGGGCATTTTTTTGTTAGTTATGCACAGATAAATTGGTTGTGGGGAAAATGTGGGTGCATGCTGTTCTTTTGGGTTTTGCACATGTGATAGTGCATTTTGGATTTTTATTGCTCATCATGCATAAAAATCCATGTATGGACTATATATATATGTATGAAAATATGATATTTGATTTAGTGATCAGATTTTTATATTGTGGCCATTATTTTGTTGATGTTGAATGTATAATGTAGGTCAATACGAAATGCTCTAAAAAAAATAACATTCTGCAACTAATTGTTTAGTAGTAAAAAGTAATTTAGCATAATTGCATTCTGCTGAAGGTCAATATGAAATGCTCTAAAAAAACACATTTTGCAACTAATGTTTTAGTAGCAAAAAGTAATTTAGTATACTTGCTTCCACATTCAGCGTCTAAAAAGTAGTCGCGAAAACCTTTTGGATTTCACATTTAGCATCTAAAATGATTACAATTAACCACTAAATTTTAGTCACCAAACGATACATTCGTCCACTAATAAAATAGTCGCGAAAACTTAATGGATTCCACATTTAGCATCTAAAATGACTATAATTAACCACTAAATTTTGGTCACCAAAAGATACATTCGGCCACTAATAAAATAGTCACAAAAACCTATTGGATTCCACATTTAGCGTCTAAAATGACTATAATTAACTACTAAATTTTGGTCACCAAAAGATACATTCAGCCACTAATAAAATAGTCGCAAAAACGTATTGGATTCCAGATTCAGCGTCTAAATTAACTATAATTAACTACTAAATTTTGGTCACCAAAAGATACATTCGGCCACTAATAAAATAGTCACGAAAACCGTTTGGATTCTACATTCAGCGTCTAAAAGTATTATAATTAACCACTAAATTTTGGTCACCAAAAGATACATTCGTCGACTAATAAAATAGTTATGAAAACCTTTTACGAAATTACCCTTACACCTTTTGGCGTCTAATTTTTGTGGGATTCGCGACAAATCATTTGACACTAAAAGGTACATTTTGCAACTAATTGATTAATCGCTATACAATTTTACCAAATTACCATTGAACTTTTAGCATCTAAGTTGGGGGACTATTTTGACCAGCATTTAGCGACTATTTTGCTAGTCGCAAAAAAAAAACACTTTCCGCGTCTAAACAAAAATTTAGACACACAAAGTATCAACAACAGCGATACTGCAACTAAGGGGTGACTACCAAATTTAGAAGCGAAAAATGGCTTAGCGTCTAAATGTGACTTTCTGCGTCTAATTTTGCTAGACGCAGAATGCCAGTTTTCTTGTAGTGGTGGTTCGGAACATATCCGATGTCCTATGAGGTGTTATTAATTTCTAGCTTATCACATTGTGTTGGCACATTAATTCCTCTTATACTAGCAAGATGGCCTTTTGCCTTATTGGAATGTGCTGAAATAACATTCCCCTCTTAATCATGGTCACAATGAAATGGGCCTCTGTAGACATCATCAATGTCATCTTGATCAAATCCCCAATGTGGAGATCTAACTTAGGAATCTCCTTCCGAGATGATCACCACCTTCAACACAATGACCATCTACCACAACGTGCCTCTACTTCCTTGCTACAAATTGTTATTGACCCAAAAGATTTAAATTAAATAACTTTAGATTTTGTGGGCACTGAATTACTGCATTGATTACAATCACAAGCCTATCCAAATGCTCAACCACATCATAGGAAGTGAACTTATAGGTTTTATAGTAATTAAGTCGGACTTTGATGACAAAAATTGGAACAAAATCTCCAACATTATTCTTAGATAAAGATAATACGTAACATACAGCATCGTAATCATCATTTAACTCCATGACTTGAATGGTACTGAAGACCTTGTTTCATCTATGCTAAGACTTTTAGACAAAAATTCAAAAGATCATTCATAATTCACATTAATGAGCATTAGAGCAAAAATTTCTTTCCCTCATATAAAACTCATCGAATTATCAACCAAAGTTTTTCGTTTCCCATTGTGACAAAACAAAATGACCAAATCACCCATTTTAAGTGCTCATAAATGAACAAAAGTCATATTAGAAATCAAAGCAATGGTAAACTTTAGAAAAAAAAAATTGTTAATAAAAAATTCCACTTTGCGAAAAGAAATCAAGTTCGTGAATTAGAATTCACAAATTGAATCAATCTGATAAGTTATGATCCGGTTTGCGTATAAATCATGAGCTAGGTAATTTTATGTGAAGTGGAACATAATATTGGCATTATAGGTTTTCGACTTTCAAACCATTTTCTCATTTTTTTTTTTTTTTTTACCAACAAAATGGATTAATGTGATATAACAAACGAAGTTACTTAACAACTAATAAATTAAGAATAATAGATATCCTAATTAAATCACAAGATCATGTTAACATAATCATTATTGCAATCACATTAACATAATAAATGAATTGCAATAAGTAACATCACAGCATAAATAACTAATTTCCTTAGTCAATGCATAAAGTAGAAGCGTATATTGAGAGAAAAAACAGAGAACTTCCATAATCTTTTATATTTTTGAGATTAACTGTTTTACACAAGGTAAAGCTTCTTTATGTTAGGAATCGATCTACCCAATGCAGCAGAAAAACAAAAATTAAAGATAGATCAATTGCCTTTTTGCCAAGATCCGGGTATCGATTATATTGTTTACATGTTAAAGAAAAAATTATGTACAAAAACAATATTAACAGCAAATCCATAAAAGGATTCAAATTCACTAACGTACGTTTGAAGGCTCTTTCAAAAAGTCTCTGATTCAATTTCGCTTCCGATTCAACGTAGAACCGCACGAACGTTGATCCACACGAAGACAATTTGGAAAACCAAAAAGGGATTTGCTAGATCCACTAGATGACTTCAAGAATCAATTTTCAAAGAATCAAGAAGAGAAAAATTCTTCTCTTCAAATCAATGAGAACGTGTGAGAGAGAGTGAGGGTGGCTAGGGTTTTGTTTTATTCAACAAATGAATAATGATATAATATGTTTTAACTAAGTTTCACTTAATTAAAACCCTAATCCCAATAGGAATAGCCATGGATTCTCAAGTTAACCCATCCTTGTAATCAAACACACCCTCTATGGTATTTTAATTTTTTATATAATTATTATTATAATTAAAATCATATTAACACTTAATTAATGATAATTCATTTAAATATATGCGAGCACATATTTAAATATAATCACTAATTTTAATTTTAATATTAAAATTAAATGCAGGCAATAACCTTAGCAAATTTAATTGCACTGTGAGATTACCAAAATATCATTTCGTACTAAAAGACAAAAATACCCCTTTCACAAACTGATTCTTAAATTATCTTCTAAGTGTGTGACCCGTAGGCTCTTTATCATATTTGCAGTGAATTGTATCGCGATTATCACCAATTAATCGTCTCACTACACACAGATCAAGATTGGCTCCTAGCAAGGCATCATTGCCACTTGATAGATTCGGATTCAGCGAAATAGTTACCTATCAACGATATGGTTACAATGCAATAAAATCCTTTCATCATACGTTATCTCATCAAAGCTAAGGTACAGAAATAATGTCAACCTTAGTTATTCTTGATATCTTTGTATTAAGCTATTGAACCAATGAGCAGATAAATAAATTGGATTGAGCAACAACTCAATCCCACTGTGACCTCAGATTTGGTGTCATTGCCATTTACTGAATTGCGTAGTGAGATAACTTCTCCTGTACCCAAGAGTGATGAATCCTTTGTTGATCTACCATAGTCTTGATACAATCCCCGATGTAGCCAATCACTACGGTATTGATAGCTCTGAATAGAACTACATTGGGCTTAATGTCAAACTAAACCAATCGTTGCATAAGGTGCTCTAGTGATCTCAAGTCTAAGGATCACACGCACCACCATTCGTTAGAGGATTTATTCCATAAACACTGGGGTTACCATCCATATAGAATCCTCTGGTGGGTTTGTCTAGTGAACTTGCCTCCAACAAGCACCTATGCATTGCACCAGGTTGTCGGCAAACGACCTTGACAAGTGAGATCAGTCACTATCTTTTGAGAGGGTCTTTCAACATTATGATAGCCTTACCGTATTATCTGTATCCTTGGTCAGAATAATACTAGGGCTATGGATATTTCTAGAATGGACCACCATATATGATCATAGGCTTCTCACTATCAAGATTTGAAACACTTTATACCCTCGTCATGATTCTACCATCCTAAGGACATATATCAATACATACAGTTATGATTTACATGATATAGAATAAAATACGTTTTATTGATTAATAAACATTATTACAAAGAGTCAATTCTACAATAATTTATTGGCTCTAGGGCACCTACTCTAACACTTCATATATAAATGATTAGGGAAGTTGTGTGGTGATTGCAAAGTAGTGACCACTAATTAGATGTGTATATGGGAGGGTCCCACATCATGGGTGTCCCACCCATATCCAATATCTCCCACTGACACATGATTGGACTATCTCTTCCTATGCTTCTACAAGGTTCATACTTTAGTAAATATGCCGTGTGACCATGCATACATTGAAAGCGTATTAGTTATATATTTGTTATGAATATATAACTTCTTGAATAACGAAACTTCGGTTGTATGTTGTATGTAGTACCCTAGATTACCTATCACATCTTTCTTTAACTATCTCATTTATAATGAACATCTGTTGTATTCATAATTATGTTTTGTCCTTACATAAAAAACAAAACATAATTGGTCGACCAATGAATACACAAGATTATAGTGTGATAATCCAAAAATTGTAATCTTCCTTTTTCTCGATTCTTACAACTTTAATTTAATTTGCTTTTCCAAAAATGTCATAGCAAATTGAATTTATCTTAATCTTTTGACAACACTCTAAGATAGAAATCATTAAATAAAGTTTTCAAGAAAAAGAATAGAGTAATAAGGCTATTCTATGAGATTTTATTCTTATAATCTTAGGGTCTCACGCAATGTTAAAGTTGAGATTTTGACTTTCATTACCCTCTTGGTCAATATTTTTGCATATGTGGTATGAATCACATGCTACAACATGTCCTCCTTTCCCATGGAGTGCATGTCTCTCTTTTTCTAGTAAATGCCATACAGATTTTAGTTTAGACATACCTAATGTCTAACTTGAGTTCACTTTACATACTTTTAATTCATTAGAACTCTAATCTAACAATTAGACAGATAAAATAATTTTTTTTTGATAATTTATCACTTATGGTCATACTTCATTATGACATTATTTTTATTTTGTTTTAGGCAACGTTAAATATTTTAAGCTTTGCTCTCTATTATCACATAGATAATAAGCTTAAAATTGTCTCATCTCCATTCCCACAAAGTAATGGAGGCGATTGCTTGTGTGAGAAGGCCAATCTTTTAACTGTCCAACATGCTCTTCAAAATAAATGTATATAAATTTAAATAACATACATACACACACACACACAATATATATATATATATATATATATATATATATATATATATATATATATATATATATATATATATATATATATATATATATATATATATATATATATATATATATATACTCCTTCATGTATGTTCCATAATAAACGAAATTGAGTATTGACAATATTGTTATTTAATATTGATAAGATAAACGTGAACATCTTTTTTTTTTTTTTTTTGGGGAATCTCAAAGTATGAGTACATTCAACATCTACATAAGCCTAGAGATCTGACATGTCTATTAAATGTATCTCTTGGTATAGGCTTTGTAAATGGATCTACAACCATGTCATGCGTAGATATGTACCTCATGTTTACCTCTTTTTGTGCCACCAAATCTCGTACAAAATTGTATTTGATATCTATGTGTTTTGTTTTACCATAATATTTGGGATCCTTAGTGTATGCTATTGCTGCTTGACTGTCATAGTTTACTCTCACTGGCTCAATAGGAACATTAATTATTCCTAGATGATTTATGAACTGTCTCAACCAAATGGCTTCTTGCACTATAGCTGAAAATGCTATAAACCCAGCCTCCATTGTAGAAAAGGCCATACATGATTGTTTCTTACTGCTTCAAGATATGGCCCCTGCCATTTAGTAAGAAAACATATCTGAAAGTAGATTTCCTTTCATCTAAATCTTTTCCCCAATCAGCATTAGTGTGGCCTCTCAAGTGTAAATCATTTCCTTGATAACATAATGGGTAATCAGCTGTTCCCTTTAGATATCTTAAGATTCTCTTCTCTGCTTTCCAAGGTACTTGTCTTGGGTCGCACTGATATCTGCTTACTAATTCAATAGCATAACAGATGTTAGGTCTTGTGCACATCATGGCGTACATGAGACTTCCAACAGCACTTATGTAAGGAACATTCTTCATTTGTTCCTTTTCTTGTGGAGTATTTGGACATAATTTATGACTCAAAGTCTCGCCTTCCACGATAGGGGTGTCTATGGGTTTACAATCTTGCATATGAAACTGTTCAAGAATTTTCTTAATGTATGGCTCTTGTGAAAGAGATACTAATTCCCTTGAGTGATCCCTTGAAATCTTGACTCTAAGGATATATGTAGCTTCACCCATATCTTTCATCTCAAAATGAGATAATAACCATTCGTTAATTTCATTAACAAATCCCTTATCAGTTCAAGCTATAAGTATATCATCAACATATACTGATAATATAACAAATTTTTTATTGGATCTCTTTGTATATACACAATGATCTTCATCAATCATTTTGAAATCATACAACATTATTGCATTAAGAAATCAAATGTACCACTATCTTGAGGATTGCTTAAGGCCATAAATTGACTGTAAAAGTCTACACACTTTATGTTCTTGACCTTCTCTAATAAAACCTATTGGTTGTTCCATATAGATTTCTTCTTGTAATTCTCCATTGAAAAAAAGCAGTCTTTACATCCATTTGATGTAATTCAAGATCCATGTTAGTAACTATAGCTAGAATAAGTCGAATTGAGGTAAACCGCACAATAGGCGAAAAAGTTTTTTTATAATCTATTCCTTCTTGTTGTGTATACCCCTTCGCAACTAAGCAAGCTTTGTATCTTTTAATATTGCCATCAACTTTATGCTTGATTTTGAGAACCTATTTGTTCCCAATGGCTTTACATCCTTTTGGGAAATCAAACCAACCAATTCCCATACTTGGTTTGATTTCATAGACTTTATTTCTTCTTCCATTGCTTTCACCCAGTTTTCCTTAGAAGGGCATTTGAGAGCCTCATTTACATTTCTTGGCACTTCTTCATCTTGTGGAGTAACTAGAAAAATTCCCCCTTCAATCTCAAATCATCGACGTGGAACTTGTTTCTTGTTTCATCGACGTATTAGAGATTGATTGGTGTTTCTCCCACTTGGACTAGCTATCATAGTTGGATCGTGAGTGGGGAGCTATGGAGGATCTAAAATTGATTAATCAACTTCCATATCGCTCCCATTGGGATCTTGTATAACCAACTGGTTTTTAGTAGCAGAATTGCCTTGGTCTTGTGTTTCATATAGAAACTGTTAGAGTAGGTGCACTAGAGCCAATCAATTATTGTAAAATTGACTCCGTAATAAATGTTTATTTATCAATAAAAGGCATATTCTTCTATATCGTGTATGTAATGATATATGTCCTTAGGATGGCAGAACCGTGATGAGGGTATCAAATGTTTCAAATCTTGATAGTGAGAACTGTATGATCACATATGGTGGACATTCTAGAAATGTCCGTGGCCGCCCCAGTATTGTTCCGACCAAGGACACAGATAATACGGTAAGGCTATCATAGTGTTGAACAACCCTGTCGAAAGGCAGTGACTGATCTCACTTGTCAAGGTTGTTTGCCGACAACCTGGTGCAACGTATGGGTGCTTGCTAGAGGCAAGTTCACTGGACAGACTCGCTAGAAGATTCCATATGGATGGTAACCCCAATGTCTATGGAATAAATCCTCTAATGGATGGTGGTGCATGTGATTCTTAGACTTGAGATCACCGGAGAGCCTTGTGCACCAATTGGTGTAGTTTGACACTAGCCCAATGTAGTTCTATTTAGAGCTATCAATACGGTAGTGATTGGCTACATTGAGAAGTGTATCGAGACTATGGTGGATTGACAAAGGATTCATCACTCTTGGGTACGGGAGAAGTTATCTTACTGGGTAATTCAGTAAATGGCAATGACACTAAATATGTGGCCACAGTGGGATTGAGTTGATGCTCAATCTAATTTAATATTCCTATCATTGGTCCAGTAACTGAATACAAACATGTCGAGGGTATCTGAGGTTGACAATATTTCTGTACCTTAGTCTCGATGAGATAACAGTTGATGAAAGGATTTGATTGCACGGTAACCATATCGTTGACAGGCTACGGTTTCTCTAAATCCGAATCTATCAGTGGCCATGACGCCTTGCTAGGGGCCAATCTTGGTCTGTGTGTAGTGAGACAATTAATTGGTGTTAATCGTGATACTACACACTGCTGATATGATGAGGAGCCTACGAGTCACACACTAAGAAGATAATTTAAGAATCAATTTGTGAGAAGGGTCTTTTCGTCTTTTAGGATGAAAGGGTATTTTTGGCAATCTCACAGTGCAATTAAATTTGCTGAGGTTGTTGCCTATATTTAATTTTAATATTAAAATTAAATTAGTGAGATTATATTTAAATATATCTCTATATATATTTAAATGAAATATTATTATTAATTAAATATTAATATATTATTAAATATTAATTTATTTTAATTATAATAATTAATTAATTAATTAAAATACCATAAAGGGTGTGTTTGGTTGCAAGGGTAAACTAGGGTTGGAGCCCATGACTATTCCTAAGTGGAATAGGGTTTTAATTGTTGCACTATATAAGTGCAACTTAAAATTAAAACATAAAAGAATGAATTATTCATTCAATTAAAACCCTAGCCACCCTCGCCACCCTCTCTCTCTCTCTCTCTCTCTCTCTCTCTCTCTCTCAGAAAACTTTTATTGTTCTTCTTTCTTGATTCTTGAAGCCCTTGATTGTTCTAGCAAAATAATCAAGGGTTATGTAGATTATCTTTGTATGGACTTCCATGAGTGCGATCCTACTTTGGATTGATTGGCGAAAAATCACGTGAACAGTATACGGTGAATAGTAATCATGAATAGTACATGAACAGTGTTTTGGTCTGAAATTATAGATATTCAAAGGAGCCTCCAAACATACGTAAGTATTCTAATCCTTGAATGGAATTAATTTATATAGATTTTTTTTTTATAGACATGTAAACGGTATAATCTATACTCGGATCTAGGCAAAGAAAGGTAATTGATTTACCGATTGAATTTTTGTTTTCCACTGCGTATGGTAGATCAATTACTTACAGTGATATCAGTGCCTCGGGTATTAGATTATATTGTTTAATTGGTGTTTGATAACATGTATATTTGTTTGATAACATGTTATTGCATGATTTAAAGTGTTTTTTTTTAAATCTGAAAAAATTATGTATGTTGAATGTCGTAATTAATCAATTGATTAAATAATGTGTTGATTGAATGTGTATTGGTTGGTTGGTGTCCTGGTCAAATGTTTAAGCATTTGATTTGATTTGGATTTGATAATTGCTTGAAAATACACTTATACTTAGTGGTTTATAAGTATCATTTGTGGGAAATTAGGATTAATTCGCATGAATTAACTTAATTGTTTCATAAACACACTTTTCGGGATCACGGGTATTTCTGTTGTGTTTTCAGGAAATAAGGCTCAAAAATAATATTCAGATGAGAGATGATGTTGGTGAGAGAATTTGTGACGACTGGAAACAAACGGATCGAGAATCGGAGTTGAATTGAAGAAGTTATGGAAGTTGAAGTAAAGAGAAGATTCTAGATTACGTTCCAGCTTTAGCATGCCTCGGTATTTTCAGAATATCTTGAGCTGTAGAATTGGATTAATATGATTCTTGGACTGTTGGAAATCTGATTCAAAGGGCTACATTTCATATGTTTACCACGTTTCCAAATTTCATCGTTATCAAGTTCAAAAATCACCATCTCTGAAGAACAATGGAATGATACGAGAAGAAGACCAGTAGCTATTGTGCCGCACACACTTTTTCTAGTAGCTATTGTGCCGCAACATAGTGTCGTGGCATAGTCACGACAACTGGGAACTTTTCCTCCATTTTTGATTAGGAAAATAGGGTTTTAAGAGTCCTAAACTAACTAGAATTAAGGAAAACAAAACCCTAACCCTTGTGGGATATAAATAGAAGTCTTTTAGCATTATTTTAGGGGAATTCTTTTAGAGATAAAAAAAGAGAGAGAACAAAGATATTCAAGAACTGAAGAAAAAGGGAGATTAAAGAAGGCTTGGAGAAGAGGAACTGGAGGAGATCATCATCAACTTCATTAATCCAACCAAGTTTCACTAAGTTTTTCTTCTTCTTTGTTATTATTATTTGTTATGAATAATACAATGATGTTCTCATAGTTATTCATGAAGAACTAATTCTTTTGTGATTGAGGGTGATTTCAAAACCCTAGACATGTCTTGTGACTAATAAAATCTGCATCTACTTATCTTTTGATCCCTCTTGGTTATGTGATTATTTCTCTGTGAATAGGGTTTAGATAGATTGTCTTAATTGTTTAAGTGCGCAATTAAATAGTTAGGATTAATTTATTAATGCCAATTTAGGTTGTTTAGTACGAAATCGCTTTATTAACCTAAATAACTGGTGGTAAAGTGTATGCCTACATATAGGGGGGGTATTCACTCAAGATAACTAAACCAACCATATGAGTTTAGCCTTGATTCAGTAGGTCTCTCGCAACTTAATGCTTTTATTACTTTGAATCTAGAGATCGTATCCTAGGTTATCTAATAAATAGGGAATTGGATTATGACCGTGTCTAATCAAACGGCTCAGTAAGGAGAGATAGAACTTATCAACATTTGGTATTTTCTGAGCTGATGTGATCAAGAGGGTAGGAAGTTAAAGAGTGCTTGTATTATATGTAATTCATGTCTAGTGGTGGCGAATAAACCTTCAATCTAGTTTCTCTTATTTATCTCTTTCGTGATTGTTTCACTGTTTTACTTTGTTTAATTTTAGCTTGATAGTTTTTGTTGAGTTTTTATAATTCGTGACAAACCCTTGTTTGAAGTAGATAATTAATTGAGTTCACAAATCCTCTGTGGGAAAGACCCTTACTTGCTCTTTGCTCCTACACGACATTGCATTAGAATTTAGTGAGGTAAAATTAGGTGTTGCGTTTGCACGCATCAGGATTCGTGTCATTATGTGAAAAATTGCAAAAGAAGTTACTGTGCCTGATTCACTGTTTTACGATGTTAGCTGCGGCGAAATAACATTCGTCATAGCGAGATGCAAAAAGTGAATCTGGTCATGGTGAAATAAACCTTCGCCGCAGCGAAATTCCAGAAAAGTAGATCTAGCTGCGGTGAAATAAAACTTCACCACGACATAAAACTCTCTAGAACGATTTGTGTTTTCTGGAAGTTCAAGGTCGCCGTGGCAAAATAAAACTTCACCGTAGTGACCATGTGTGCATGAACTTCTCCAAGGCAAAGAATTTCTTCGCCATGGCAAGAAACCTACTGTTCCGTTTTTACTTTCTGTTTTTCACACAGAGGCTAAATTACAGTTTTTTGAACTTTTAATGCCAATATTCATTTTGCACGTTTAAGGTGGTAACTTGATAATTCAACCCAGCCAATTTAAAAATTTATTGTTTTTGAATGTATGCAATGTTCTTGTTTGATAATTGCATGGTGCCCGGTACATGAGCCTTAGACCTATTGTTTATTGTTTATTGGGTTTGTTTGTAATTTTTATAAACGAATAGGACCTACGTGTCCTGCCGCTCTCTCTTAAATCTCCATGTATTTCTTCTCCTCATCTCACTCCCTTCGTATGTAACATGAGGTTTCTATTTTATTGATGTAAATTAGAATAGGTTTTTTATTATAAAATTATTTGTAATGATCGTGAAGAAGAAACGAAGGAGCTATGAAGAGGAATAACTTGAAGATCCAATATTTATTTTTAAACCCTAGGTTGACCCATCGATTCCTCTAGGCTCGAGGAAATCGGTTTTTGTGGGCCGTGTACCGACACGTTTAATTTTTTGTTTAGAATGCATGCTAAGGTTGCATATTCAATAACATGCCAAACAATGACATTCTAACAAAGATAATAATCTGGTAAGACATTAAATAAAAACCCTTAAATAAGATATATTAAGTCATGTATGCCTTCCATCACCATGGTTTTAATCAAACCACTATTCGTCGGAACCTTGTTCACCACAACAAAAGGTACACTTCTACTAGTGGGAGGTTAAAATTCATTGGAGTTTTCCTTAATGATGATGGATCGACTTAAGATGACAGTTTTATTTGTTCGCCACAGCGAAGGTTGATAAATACGTCATAGGCATAGTAGAGAAGTGTAATGCTTTCTTTTTAGCTAGTATACTCGTAAAATAATCACTAAACCTCATTAAAAATATATATAAGAAAATACACATATATATACGAGTAATAAAGTATGGGCCCATATGTAATTTTTCTTTATATACATATATTTACAAAATATTCTCAAAAATAGCAACTTGACAATGTAGCCCGACCCTTCCACTGCGTGACGTTTTGAGCGACCGCAACTCACCTATTACCTACAAAACATTAAAAACAACGGAGTGAGCACTAATGACTCAGTAAGTAAACCCATTATGCTACCCTTCTCTCTCTCCATTGCTTAAAATTCCAAATTTTCTTTCCTTACATCACATTTCCCGATTATTCTCTATTTTTTCCCTGTTCTTCTCTCTGTTCTTTCTCTATTTTTTCTCTATTCTTTCTTTGTTTTGCTCTCTGTTTTTCTCTTTCTTTTCTAAATTTTCCACTACCCATGATAATGAGCATGGTATTATGCATATTCATGATGCAAATGCACAAATGCATAAATTATGCATTTTCTTTTCTATTTTTCTTATTCTGTTTTCTGTTTCTTTTTCTTTATTTATTTTTTTCTATTCTTTCTTTTCTTTCTTTCTATTTTTTTTCTTTCTTTTCTATTCTTGTCGATCGGACTCGGTTGAGGCATGGTTTTGGAGCCTTGGCCGTGTGAGTGAATTCTCTAATTCTAGGTACAATCCTCATCCACACACACTTCTAACGGACTGTACATTTCTTCTTTCTGAATTCTGAGGCCGCACTAAAGGCGGCGTGCATGTGGGACTATGTCACTCACGGCTCCCCATCGCAACAACCTTCTCTTCTTTTTATCTTTTTTTTTTACACTTCTTTAAGAAAAATTTAGATTTTAATATCTTTAATATTCTCATTTCTTTCTATTTTCTCTTTAACATATTTTAGGGTATTTTCATGCTCTTATGAATATGTATGCATGTAGATGGTTTCATGCTTATAATTCTTTATAAATTCACATATTTAAATGCAATTATGCATTATGGAATGCAAACATGTCATTCTTTACCATCTACAAACACATCCCAAGGTAACACATAATCATACTCATACATACACTTTTCTTTGGCATTTCATCAAACAATTCATGTGCACAAATCAACACTAATTTGGCTACACTTCTAGCTCTATTTTAGGCCACCAAAAATTTGGAATAAACTCCTCCATAATTAACACCAAATCTGCCCAAAATACACACTTCAAAATTTTCACTTCAATTCTTCCAAATCTCATCCAAACATTCATCAAATAACAACTACACCAACACAACTTCTCATGGATAGGTTCTAATCATTATTCAACACCAAATCCATCAACAATTCTACATATAACACATATATATATGCATAAAGAAAGTTCTCTACACAACATAACTTAAATCATACTTAGGGTAGGATTTACTTACCTTTGATATGAGCAAATTCAACCCTTTAAGAATCTCCTTTGATCAAACTCTCTTCCTCTTAAATCCTATGAGCATAAACCATCAAAATCAACACTTTAAAAACTAAAATTCACTTCTTAGTGCAAGGATCTTACCTATAGAAGCTTAAGATTGAAAATCCACTCAAAAACACCCAAAACCTTTGAATTTCCTTTGAAGAAGAATTGCAGAATTTGAGAGAATATGGAGGTGAAAGTGGCGTGCAAATGGGTAAGAGTGGCTAGGGTTTCACTCTTCAGTTTGATATAACATAAAAATTATATATAGTTTCCCATTTTGCCCTTGAACTTTCTTTAAAATTTCATCTATGTCCCTTAGTCAATTACCATAATGCCCTCATTTTTATTGCATTCTCTATGAAATTCTATCTCTTTCCACTTCCCACAATTTCAACTAATTTTGAGTGAAAAGACCATTTTACCCTTAATGCAAATTTAAGGCATTTTCTTCACATTTTCTCAAAATAACTTTAGGAAAAATCAACTAAAGGTATAAGAGCATAAAGTAAATTACGTACCTTCATATGGGAGTTACAATTCTCCCCTTCTTATAAGAATTTCGTCCACGAAATTCAAACAAACAACTCCGGGTAACGGTTTTGCATATCTTGCTCCACCTCCCATGTAGCTTCTTCAACTTTATGATACCTCTAGAGGACTTTCACTAAAGGGATACTCTTATTCCAGAGCTTTTTAATCTTCCTGTCCAATATCTGAACTGGACGCTCCTCATACACAAGATTTTCTTCTAAGTCCACATCTTCTACACTTAATATATGGGAGGGATCACTTACATATTTCCGAAGCATCAAGACATGAAATACATTTTGTACTCTGTCCATGTTGGGTGGTAAAGCCAACCTACAGGCTACCTTTCCCACTCACTGTAATACTTCAAAGGGACCAATGTATCTCGGTGCTAACTTTCCCTTGCTACCGAAACACATCACCCGTTTGTAGAGGGCAACTCTTAGAAACACTTTATCACCCACTTCGAATTCAACATCTTTCCTCTTCAAGTCTAAATAGCTTTTCTGCCTGTCTTGGGCTTGTTTCATTCTACTTCTGATTAACTTGACATCTTCTATCATTTTCTAAGCTAGTTCTGGCCCAAGCGTTGTATTCAACTCATCTTTCTCGCCTATCTCATCCTAATGTAGTGGAGATCTACAATGTCTACCATACAAAGCCTCGTAAGGAGCCATCTTAATTGTAGATTGATAGCTATTATTATAAGCAAACTCCACCAAGGGTAACATCTCATGCCAGGACATCCTGTAATCTATGCTACAAGCTCTCAAAATATCCTCAAGTATCTGATTTGTTCTCTCTGTCTAGCCATCTGTTTGAGGATGGTAGGCGGTACTAAAAGCCAATCTGGTACCTAAGTTCCTCTATAAACTAGTGCAGAAAGCTGAGACAAATCTGGAATCTCTATCTGATACTATTGTCTTGGGTACTCCATGTAGTCTCAATATCTCTTTAATGTAAATCTGGGCCAATTGATCCGAAGTAGTGCACTCCTTTACTAGAAGAAAATGGGCTGACTTGGTTAATCTGTCTATTATCACCCATATAGCATTAAACCCTTTCTGCACTCTAGGGAGACCTATAATAAAATCCATCAAAATACTGTCCCATTTCCATTCAGGAATACTAAACGGCCGAAGCAACCCTGATGGCCTTTGGTGTTTTGCTTTCACTTGTTGACAAACTAAGCACTTAGCTACAAAATCTCCAATATCCTTCTTCATACCTGGCCACCAATAGCATTTCTTTAAGTCTTGATACATCTTGGTTGCTCCAGGATGAGCAGTGTATGGTGTGTCATGAGCCTCCGTAAGAATTCTCTTCTTTAACTCATCATCTTGAGGAATGCATAAATGACTCCTGAAATGGAGGACACCATCTAACAGATGGAATTCTAGTATCTTAGCCTCAAGCACTTGTTGACTTATTTTCTGACACCACTTATCGGCAGCTTGCTTTCCTCTGATTTCTTCCAGTAATGTAGACTGAACCTCTAACATGGCAATCCTTCCTGGTATGACCTCAATCTATTCTTTGCACAATTCTTCTATTAATTCTTTCTGCCTTGTGAGTCGGGACAAGTAAGCTTTTCTACTCAAGGCATCGGCTACTACATTGGCTTTCCCAAGTTGATACTTAATTTCACGGTCATAATCTTTAACCAACTCTAACCATCTCTTCTGTCTCATATTCAGCTCTCTTTGGGTGAAGAAATACTTCAAGCTTTTATGATCTGTATAAATGTTACTCTTTGCTCCATACAAATAATGCCTCCATATTTTCAGTTCAAAAACTACAGCAGCCAACTCTAGATCATGTGTAGGGTATCTCATCTCATACTCTTTTAAGTGACGAGAAGCATAGGCTATTACTCTACCCAATTGTATCAATACTACACCAAGTCCTTGAAATGAAGCATCTGTGTAAATGTCATAATCTACACCCTCTTGTGGTAACACAAGAATAGGAGCTGTGGTCAATCTTCTTTTTAACTCTTGAAAACTTTCTTCACAAGCATTCGACCAAATGAAAGGAGTTCTCAGCTTGGTGAGAGCTGTAAGCGGTTTGGCCAACTAAGCAAACCTTGTTACAAACCGCCTATAATAACATGCTAGCCCTAAGAAACTTCTCACTTCCTTTATTGTCTTCGGCTGTTGCCATTCCAGAATTGATTTTACCTTACTTGGATCCACTAATACACCCTCATTTGAGACGGTATGACCCAGAAAGATAACTTGATCTAGCCAAAACTCACACTTAGAAAATTTGGCGAACAACTTTTTATCTCGCAATTGCTGTAGCACAAATCTTAGGTGTTCTTCATGTTCCTTTTCTGTCTTAGAATACACCAAGATATCATCAATAAACACCACTATAAATCAATCAAGACAATCTTGAAACACCCTGTTCATTAAGTCCATAAAGATTGCTGGGGCATTGGTTAACCCAAAAGGCTTCACCACAAACTCATAATGCCCATATCTGGTCCGAAAAGCAGTCTTGGCAATCTCTTTCTCTGCAACCCTTACTTGATGATAACTTGACCTCAATTCAATCTTTGAAAACAATGCTGCTCCTTTCAGCTGATCAAATGAATCGTCTATGCGAGGTAACGGGTATTTATTCTTCACTGTCACTTTATTTAACTCCTTATAATCTATACACATCCATAGAGATCCATCTTTCTTTTTTCACAAAAAAAATTGGAGCGCCCCAAGGAGAATGGCTAGGTCGAATAAAACCCTTGTTTAAGAGTTTTTGAAGCTGCTTTTTCAATTCCTGAAGCTCGGTTGGGGCAATCCAGTAAGGGGCTTTAGAAATGGGTGCGGTCCTTGGTGCCAGTTCAATACTAAATTCTACTTCTCTTTCCAGAGGTAAACCCGACAAGTCTTTTGGAAATACATCTAAGAACTCTCGAACTACTGGCACATTCTGAATCTCTGGTTGTGGGACATCACTACTGTGCACTACATGAGCAATATATCCTCAGCACCCTTTTCTTAACATCTTTCTGGCCTTCACACTACTGATTAACATACTAAGCTGGTGACCCTCGCCAAAATTAAACTTATCTCCTTCATCAAGATTAAATCTTGCTTTCTTTCTCCGACAATCAATCTCTACTCTAAACTTCCCTAGGAAATCCATGCCTAAAATAACATCAAAATCAGGCATATCAAACACTATCAAATCCACTGGCAACTCACTTCCATGGATCACTATGGACTCCTCTGGTAGCATCTCTTGAGTTACTACACTAACACCATCTGGTAACTCTATCTTAATGGGACAATCCATTCTAATAGGTTTCAAACCTAATCTCTCTAAAATCCTATGTGTAATGAGTGAATGTGTGGATCCAGAATCAATTAATGCATAAAGAGGAACTTAATGAAATAATAACTGACCAGTAACTACGGATGAGCTAGCTTCAGCTTCACTCTGGGCTACTGTAAACACTCTAGCATTGGTTCCTTTAGATGTCTGCGTTGCGGTTGCGGATGCAGGAGCAGCTTTACAATCTTTCATCATATGCCATGGTTGCCGGCATCTGTAACATAAATTTTGGCCCAAATCTCTAAGACACTCCCCATAATGATTTCTTCCACACTTCTGGCACTGGGGAACTTCACTAGTTCTCGGCTTTTTATTCTGCCAATCCCTCCTGTTCTTCTTGAGTTGAAACTTTTTCTTATTTCTCACCTCTCTATTTGTGGGGGCATTATCTTTATCTCTCTGTGGAGAAGGAGGTGGAACACTAGGGGCTACTGCTAATAGAGTTGCTGGGGTTAGCTTATTCACAAATATTTTTGCCCGTAAAGCTCATTCCAAAGCTTCACTGTATGTTTGAGGGGTTTGGGCACCGGCCATCACATCTCAGGCTATTTCTGGTTTCAGCCCATGCACGAATTTCTCTCTTCTCAACTCTGGTGTACTCACTACTCCTGGCGCGAACCTTGCTAGGGAATCGAATTTCATTGAATATTCTTTCATTGAATTAGCCCCCTGTTGCAAACTAATAAACTCTTGAATCTTTTCATGGACTCGATCAACTGTTCCATATTCTGCCTCAAACAATCTCCTGAAATCTCCCCAGGTCATCAAAGTTGTATCATGAGTATCCTCCATCCATTGCCACCATATACCGGCATCACCCCTAAATAAAAAACTGGCATACTAAATCTTCTCTTGGTCTGTCATAAGGAAAAATGTCGTCGTACGCTCCACTGATTTGAACCACTCATCTGCCACTAGTGGGTCCACTGTACCCCTAAATTCTAACGGCTGGTGTTGACTAGGCAACCCATAAATCGGCTCAATACGATTCTACACTACTAGGGGTACCAGCCCCTCTCTCCTCTCTCTAGTGGTCGGTACAATCACCGGGGTCTCAACTCTCTCTGGTACAGAGCCTCCCTGACTTTCTGCCAAGACTTGTTGTATAATATTACGAATCCTCGCTTCATCGAGGATAGGGGGAGTAGATTCTGGAGGGTTGGAAGGTTCACCTGTGCTTATTTCCTTCCTACTGTTTCCTCGGGTTCTACGTCTCATCTACATAAACCAACACTTTTAGTCAACTCAATTCACTCATCTACTACAAGTAAGGAAAGAATTAACTTACAGCGGTCGACTATAGAACATCAACGTGGCATGAGAGGCACACTGTCAAATCCCAAAACCTTTGCTCTAATACCAAAAATGTAATGCTTTCTTTCTAGCTAGTACACTCATAAAATAATCACTAAAACTCATTAAACATATATATAAGAAAATACACATATATATGAGAGTAATAAAGTATGGGCCCATATGTAATTTTTCTTTATATACAAATATTTACAAAATATTCTCAAAAATAGCAACTTGACAGTGTAGCCCGACCCTTCCATTGCGTGACGTTCCGAGCGACCGCAACTCACCTGGTACCTGTAAAACATTAAAAACAACGGAGTGAGCACTAATGGCTTAGTAAGTAAACCAACTATGCGACCTTTCTCTCTCTTTGTTGCTTAAAATTCTGAATTTTCTTTCCTTACATCACATTTCCTGATTATTCTCTATTCTTTCTCTGTTCTTCTCTCTGTTCTTTCTATATTCTTTCTTTGTTTTGCTCTCTGTTTTCTAAATTTTTCACTACCCATGAAAATGAGCGTAGTATTATGCATATTCATGATGCAAATGCACAAATGCATAAATTATGCATTTTCTTTTCCATTTTTCTTATTCTGTTTTTTGTTTCTCTTTCTTTCTTTTCTTTCTTTCTATTTTTTTCTTTCTTTTCTATTCTTTCTTTCTATTTTTTTCTTTCTTTTCTATTCTTCTGATCAGACTCGGTTGAGGTATGGATTTGGAGCCTTGGCCGTGTGAGTGAATTCTCTAATTTTGGGTACAGTCCTTATCCACACACACTTCTAACGGACTGTACATTTCTTCTTTCTGAATTCTGAGGCCGCTCACTAAAGGCGGCGTGCATTTGGGACTATGTCACTCACGGCTCCCTATCGCAACAACCTTCTCTTCTTTTTATCTCTTTTTTTTTTTTTTTTACATTTCTTTAAGAAAAATTCAGATTTTGAATATCTTTAATATTCTCATTTCTTTCTATTTTCTCTTTAACATATTTTAGGGCATTTTCATGCTCTTATGAATATGTATGCATGTAGATAGTTTCATGCTTATAATTCTTTCGAAATTCACATATTTAAATGCAATTATGCATTATGGAATGCAAACATGTCATTCTCTACCATCTACAAACACATCCCAAGGTAACACTTAATCATACTCATATATACACTTTTCCTTGGCATTTCATCAAACAATTCATGTGCACAAATCAACACTAATTTGGCTACACTTCTAGCTCTATTTTAGGCCACCAAAAATTTGGAATAAACTCCTCCATAATTAACACCAAATCTGCCCAAAATACACACTTCAAAATTTTCACTTCAATTCTTCCAAATCTCATCCAAACATTCATCAAACAACAACTACACCAACACAACTTCTCATGGATAGGTTCTAATCATTATTCAACACCAAATCCATCAACAATTCTACATATAACACATATATATATGCATAAAGAAAGTTCTCTACACAACATAACCTAAATCATACTTAGGGTAGGATTTATTTGCCTTTGATATGAGCAAATTCAACCCTTTAAGAATCTCCTTTGATCAAACTCTCTTCTTCTTAAATCCTATGAGCATAAACCATCAAAATCAACACTTTAAAAACTAAAATTCACTTCTTAGTGCAAGGATCTTACCTATAGAAGCTTAAGATTGAAAATCCACTCAAAAACACCCAAAACCTTTGAATTTCCTTTGAAGAAGAATTGAAGAATTTGAGAGAATATGGAGGTGAAAGTGGCGTGCAAATGGGTAAGAGTGGCTAGGGTTTCACTCTTCAGTTTGATATAATATAAAAATTATATATAGTTTTCCATTTTGCCCTTGCACTTTCTTTAAAATTTCATCTATGTCCCTTAGTCAATTACCATAATGCCCTTATTTTTATTGCATTCTCCATGAAATTCTATCTCTTTCCACTCCCCGCAATTTCAACTAATTTTGAGTGAAAAAACCATTTTACCCTTAATGCAAATTTAAGGCATTTTCTCAAAATAACTTTAGGAAAAATCAACTAAAGGTATAAGAGCATAAAGTAAATTACGTACCTCCATATGGGCGTTACAAGAAGTACACATGTTGAGTGTACGTGGCGACATGTAGTATCCACTCTACTGATACTGGGAATTACACTTGAGGACGATGGCTAGGCCATTGGATTGTGTGATTGGCTTGTTGGCTTACTTCACATTTGAGGTTGGTAGTGGGAGCTATCAACTAGTGTGGATTAAGTTTGTTGGCCTACCTAATCAACCCATTTTGGCTTGTTCGCCACAACAATGGTTTGAAATGGGCCAGATGGGATCTCAGTCCACTAGGAAAGCCAACGGGCTTTCCCGAGTTAATAGTGAGGGCTATTGGCTTGAGGAAAATAGTAGGAGTGTTTTTTAATAAAAGACCATATTAAGAAATAATAAACATTATATTGACTTTACTTTTTCTGAATTGTAGATTCACTTAAAAATGAGCATTATGAACCTGCGACCGATAATTGAGAAAGAAAATTGGTTGGACGGATCCAATTTCTCGGTCTGGTATAATAATCTTCGGATTATACTTAAGTCCGAAAAGAAATTGTATATCCTTGATAAGCCATACATGGCTGGGCTTGATCCTAATGCCACTCAAGAAGTAAATAATACTTATCAAAAGTTCCTTGATGATGCTGATGGCGTTCAATGCTTGATGTTAGCATCAATGACACCAGTGCTACAAAAGTAGCATGAGAATATGGACGCTGCTATCATTATTCTACACCTCAAGGAGCTTTACGAATGGAATGCTCGACATGAAGGGTACAAGGTGTCAAAAGCACTGTATTAAAGTCACCTGTCTGAGGGAGCCCAAGTTGGCCCTCATGTGCTTAAAATGATCGAGCACATGGAAAGGCTTGAGACTTTGGGGTTTGAGTTGGATGCAGAATTACAAGTGAATTTAATTTTGCAATCCTTGCCTGACTCTTATGCACCGTTCATAATGAACTTCAATATGAATGCTATGGTGAAACCCTGTCGGAGCTTTTGAACATACTAAGGACTGCAAAGAAGGACTAGAAGAAGTTGCAAGACTAGAAGAAGTTCAAGGCTGTTTTATTGGTAGTTGCCAGTAAAGGAAAGGGTAATGGCAAGGGAAAGGCCAAGGCCAATCCCAAGCCTAAGCCTAAAGGACAGGATGCTCTCAAGCTTGCGGGTGGCGTTGGGAAAGGTAGGAAGGTAGTCTGCTTCTATTGTGGCAAGCCTGGCTACTAAAGGAAGCACTGCAAGGCTTTCCTCGCAAACAAGAAGAAGTTAGATGCTTTACTTCAGGTATGTTTATGATTGAGATTAACTTCTCTCCTTCAACATCTTGGGTCATTGACACAGGATGTGGTACTCACATTTGTACTGATGTGTAGGGACTAAGGCAGAGTAGATTGCTCGCCAAGGGAGAAGTGGACCTACGAGTTGGAAATAGAGCACATGTGGCTGCATTAGCTATAGGGACTTATTGTTTGTCTTTGCCTTTGGGCTTATTATTAGAACTCAAAGACTGTTATTTTGTACTTGCAATTTCTAGAAACATTATTTCAGTATCCGCTTTGGATAATATAGGATATCGTTTTGAGATTTCTAATGGCTTGTAGTCATTTAGTTTGAATGGTATTCTATTTGGAATTGCAAGGTTATTTAACAGATTATATGTTCTTGATTTGAACAATAAGGATATTCTCAACGTTGAAACTAAGAAAGCTAAACATAGCGAACAAAACCATATATACCTTTAGCATTGTAGATTGGGTCATGTTAATCAGACCCGTATTGCAAAACGTCAAAGGGATGGAGTTTTGAACCCTTTTGACTTCCAGTCATTTGAGGTTTGCGAGTCATGCCTTTTAGGCAAGATGACCAAGTCACCCTTCATAGGACAAAGTGAAAGGGCTACTGAACTGTTAAGCATCATCCATAGTGATGTACGTGGTTCACTAACAGTTGAAGCCAGAGGTGGATATTCCTACTTCATCACATTTACTGATGATTTCAGTAGATATGGTTTTGTCTACCTCATGAGACATAAATCTGAAGTCTTTGATAAGTTCAAAGAATTCAGGAATGAAGTACATAATATGTTGGGCAAAAGTATTGAAGCTCTTCGGTCAGATCGAGGAGGTGAATACTTAAGCTCAGAGTTTTCTGAATACCTGAAGGAATATAGGATAGTATCACAACTCACCCCTCCATATACACCCCAACACAATAGAGTGTCTGAAAGGAGGAATAGGACCTTACTTGACATGGTTAGGTCCATAATGAGTTTTAGTGATTTACCTGCATCATTCTGGGGTCATGCCCTAGAGACTACGACTCACATTATGAACCGTGTGCCGTCAAAGTCTGTAGACAAGACTCCATTTGAACTATGGAATGGGCGAAAGCCCAATTTGTCTTATCTAAGGATTTGGGGTTGCAAAGCTTATGCAAAAAATTGACTTCGAACAAGCTAGGCCCAAAATCCTACAAATGTATATTTGTGGGGTATCCTAAAGGCACCAAAGGATACTATTTCTACCATTTAGAAGAGCGAAAAAATTTTGTTGCTCATACTGGTGTCTTCCTAGAAAATGAATTTTTTCTAAGAAGTACTATGGGAGAAAAGTAGAACTTGATGAAGTTCTAGAGCTACAAGATATACTAGACGAAGAACAGGAAGATGTGCCACAAGCAGTGATTGAACATCAAGAGGAGGTTACTCCACAACTTGTGGATCAAAGTGAACCACCTTAAGTAGCATAGGAGCTACGTAGATCTGGGAGGGTATGCCATGAGCCTGAGAGATACAGTGATCTTGTGACTCAATATGGTGATGCACTTGTCTACCAAGATGATGAACCCATAACCTATGAAGACGTTATATCGGATCCAGATTCCGTTAAATGGCTTGAAGCCATGAAATTTGAGATGGACTCCATGTACCAGAACCAAGTATGGTCTCTGGTGGAACCACCTGAAGGGGTAAAACCCATAGGGTGTAAATGGGTTTTCAAGAAGAAGACTAACATGGATGGTAAGGTGCACCCTTATAAAGCACGACTGGTTGCCAAAGGTTTCAAACAAATTCATGGTATTTGCTATGAGAAAACCTTTTCGCCAGTTGCCATGATTAAATCCATCCAGATTATGCTTGCAATTGCAACATATCATGATTATGAGATTTGGCAAATGGATGTCAAAATGGTTTTCCTGAATGGAAACCTTGAAGAGGATGTGTATATGACACAACCCGATGGTTTCGTTCTTGATGGGCAAGTTGAGAAGGTATGCAAGTTGCAAAGATCTATTTATGGACTCAAGCAAGCTTCAAGGAGCTCGAACATTCTTTTGGATGAAGCCGTAAAAGAATTCGGTTTTATCAAGAACGAAGATGAGCCATGTGTTTACAAGAAAGTGAGTGGGAGCGCAGTAGCATTCCTAGTGTTGTATGTCGATGACATACTTCTGATCGGGAATGATATACCGAACTTGCAGTCGGTAAAGACTTGGTTATCCAAGTGCTTCTCCATGAAAGACTTAGGAGAAGCAGCCTACATCCTCAAAATAAAGATCTACCGAGATAGATCATGTAGGTTGCTTGGCCTAAGTTAGAGTCCATACATTGACAAGGTACTGAAGAGATTTAGTATGGAAGAATACAAGAAGGGATTTCTTCTAATGTCACATGGTGTCTATCTCTCTAAGGATATGTGTCCTAAAACACACGATGAGAGAGATAGAATGAGGAGGATCCCATATGCGTCAGCAATTGGATCCATCATGTATGTCATGTTATGTACTTGGATTGATGTCTCATGTGCATTAAGTACTTGTAGTAGATAACAATCGGATCCAAGTGAGTGTCACTGGATAGTTGTCAAGAACATCCTTAAGTACCTGAAGAGGACTAAGGACATGTTCTTGGTTTATGAAGGGGAAGATGAGCTCACTGTAAGAGGATACAGTGATGCTAGTTTTCAAATGGATAAATATGATTATCGATCACAATTAGGGTTTATATTTTGTCTCAATAAGGGTACAGTGAGCTGGAAGAGCTCCAAGCAAAGCACTGTAGCAGACTCTACAATGGAGGCTGAGTATATTATATTATCCGATGCGACTAAGGAGGTAGTTTGGATTAAGAAGTTCATTACCGAACTTGGTGTGGTTTCCATGATTGTTGATCCGATAAAGGTATATTGTGACAACAATGGAGCAATTTCTTAAGCAAAGGAACCACGGTCTCACCAAAAGTCCAGACACATACTCAGATGTTTTCATCTCATCAGAGAAATGGTTGAGAGGAAAGATGTACAGATCAGTAAAGTGCATACTGATGACAATCTCGCCAATCCACTATGAAGCCTCTATCGCATCAGAAGCATGAAAAACACTTAAGGTCATTCGGTATTAAACACATGAATGATTGGCTATAGTACAAGTGGGAGATTGTTAGATTAGGTGCCCTAGAGCCAATCAATTATTGTAAAATTGACTATGTAATAAATGTTTATTTATCAATAAAAGGCATATTCTTCTATATCGTGTATATACTGATATATGTCCGTAGGATGGTAGAACCGTGACAAAGGTATCAAGTGTTTCAAATCTTGATAGTGAGAACCGTATGATCACATATGATGGCCATTCTAGAAACGTCCATAGCCCCAGTATTATTCTAACCACGACCCTATCGAAAGGTAGTGGCTGATCTCACTTGACAAGGTTGTTTGCCGACAACCTGGTGCAACGCATGGGTGCTTACTAGAGGCAAGTTCAAAGGGCGAGGACCCACGAGGAGGATTCCATATGGATGGTAACCCCAGTGTCTATGGAATAAATCCTCTAACGGATGGTGGTGTATGTGATCCTTAGACTTGAGATCACCAGAGCACCTTGTGCACCAATTAGTGTAGTTTGACACTAGCCCAATGTAGTTCTATTCAAAGCTATCAATACGGTAGTGATTGGCTACACTGAGAATTGTATCGAGACTATGGTGGATCAACAAAGGATTCATCACTCCTGGGTACGGGAGAAGTTATCTCACTGGGTAATTCAGTAAATGGCAATGACACTAAATCTGTGGCCACAGTGGGATTGAGTTAATGCTTAATCCAATTTAATATTCCTATCATTGGTCCAGTAACTAAATACAAATATGTCGAGGGTATCTGTAATACCTTCTTACTTAGAAAATATACTATGAAAAATATACATACTTAATAAATGAAAAGTAGTTGGGCCTAAAATTTTTCTTTACTTAACATATAATATTATGTACATAGCAAAACTACTTATACAAAAACTTTTACAACAGCGGACAGTAATGCCATTTCTCTTCGCTTGTCGATGTCCATCCTACAGCTTCTCACCTATTTCCTGCAAAACATGGAAAAACAACGGGGTGAGCACAAAAATGCTCAGTTAGTAAATCCTCTACTCCTTAATCCCCACAACCTATACTTTGGTTCTTTCCTTACTCTATTCTTCTCTTCTTCATTCTTTCTTTGTTCTTTCTCTGTTTTTAGTTCTCATTGTTCTTTCCTTTCTTTCTAATTTTCTTTGTTCTTTCTTTCTTAGTCTCACTAACCATGATGGAAATCATGGTAGCATGCATGAATGAAATGCATATGCAATAATGCTTAGACATGCATTTTCTTTTCTTCTTTCTATTTCTTATTCTTATTCTGTTTCTTTTCTTGCTTGCTCAAACTCTTCTTTTCTTTTCTTGCTTTTCTTTTCTTTTCTTGCTTGCTTAAGCTTTTTCATTCATTCTCATTCTCATTCTCATTCTCATTCTTATTCTTATTCTTATTCTTATTCTTTGCCGATCGGACTCAGTTGATGCATGGATTTGGAACCCTGGCCATGTGAGTGAGTATAGTCCTCATCTACATGTACTCTTGCGGACTGTACAAATTCCTTCTTTCTTCTCAGGCCACTCAATTAAGGTGGCATGCATGTAGGAATTCTTCTTGGTACAGCCCTCATCCACATACACTCTTACGGGCCGTACAATTCTTCTTCTTCTTATGCCACTTAATTAAGGTGGCGTGTATGTGGGGATTCGTCTTCTTAGCACTTACGGGTTCCCCATCACAACAACCTATTCTTTTCTCTTCTTTAGCACTTTTCTTTCTTTAATTCTTTAGTGTTTTTCTTTCTTTCTTTTTACTCTTAAAGTTCTTTAGTCTTTCTTTAAGTTCTTATACATATGCAAATATATGCATGTGGATGGCTCATGCTTATGCTTCTTTCTTAGGTGCAATTATGCAATGCAAATATGCAATGTTGCACAAAATTAAGGTTCTCTACTCATGCACATGCTTCTCTTAGATATTTCATCAAACACTAAGCATGCATACTTAAATGCTAATTTAACTATAATTCTACTTCCTTCTTAAACCATCCATTATGGGAGTATAACTCCTCAAATCATCACAAATCCTGGCCAAGAAACACACTTTAAATATTCTATTTAAATTCTCTTTAAATGCAACCAACTTTCACTTGGTCACCACAACATCAACTCTACTTCTTATGGCTCAATTATACTTATCAAAAGCCATCTACTCATCAACATCAACATTAACATTCTCAACAATCAATTTCAAGCTCATAAGCATAAACATGCATATCAAATCATTTGGTTGCTTAAATCTTAACTTAGGTTGGATTTACTTACCTTTGGCTTGAGTAATTCCACAAGAAACTCTTTATCTTTGTTGGACTAGTTCTTGCTCTCAAACCCTAAGCATAAACTTCATAAGAATTACTTACTAACATAAATTAATCTCATATCTAGAGTAAAAATCCTTACCTCTTGATGCTTAGGATCAAATCCTTATAAAAATCCAACCAAAAGCCCTCAAATCAACCTTGGAAAATTGATGGAAAGATGAGAGAATTAGGGGGTAGAGGTGGCATGTGGGACAAAGCAAATGAGAGGGTTTGTGTGCTTGAACCCTTAATATCTCATGTAATTAAGCATTCTTTTCCATTTTTCCCTTACACTTTCTTGAAAATTCCATCCTTGTCCTTTAATTCTTTACATATTCACCCCCATTCCAACATATTCTCCATGAAATTTTCTTACATTTCACTCCCCACTTTTCCTACTAAATAGGGGTAGAATGGTCACTTCACCCCTATGGAAAATTCTCTAGAAACTTCACAAGAAAAATCAGTCGACTCTTCGCCACGGGGAAGAAATACAGAGTATACGTCACCGCAGCGAAGGTTCTTCTTCGCCCCAACGAAGTCTGCACTTCTATAATTCTCCAAGGCTTCACCAAATTCAAGGCATCCAAGCAACTTTAACACCTTACAAACTTACCCAAGGGCAACCAATCAACAATAACAACATAGCAATTTAACTTAGGGCCAACAAACAACACCAAGACAAAAATAAGCATACCAAACCTACGTACCTCAAAGTGGGCATTACAGTATCTGAGGTTGACACTATTTCTGTACCTCAGTATTGATGAGATGACAGTTGATGAAACGATTTGATTGCATTGTAACCATATCGTTGATAGACTGCGGTTTCGCCGAATCCAAATCTATCGAGTGGCCATGATGCCTTGCTAGGGGCCAATCTTGGTCTGTGTGTAGTGAGACGATTAATTGGTATTAATCGTGATACTACACACTGCTGACATGATGAGGAGCCTACGGGTCACACATTTAGAAGATAATTTAAGAATCAATTAGTGAGAAGGGTATTTTCGTCTTTTAGGATGAAAGGGTATTTTGGTAATCTCACAGTGCAATTAAATTTGCCGAGGTTGTTGTCTGTATTTAATTTTAATATTAAAATTAAATTAGTGAGATTATATTTAAATATATCTATGTATATAGTTAAATGAATTATTATTATTAATTGAATGTTAATATATTATTATATATTAATTATTTCAATTATAATAATAATTAATTAATTAAAATACAATAAAGGGTGTGTTTGGTTGCAAAGGTGAACTAGGGTTGGAGCCCATGGCTATTCCTAAGTGGAATAGGGTTTCACTTGTTGCACTATATAAGTGCAACTTAAAATTAAAACATTAAAGAATTTATTCATTCAATTAAAAACCCTAGCTCTCTCTCTCTCTCAAGAAGAAAACTTTTCTTGTTCTTCTTTCTTGATTCTTGAAGCCCTTGATTGTTCTAGCAAAATAATCAAGGGTTCTGTGGATTATCTTCGTGTGGACTTCCGTGAGTGTGATCCTACTTTGGATTGATTGGCGAAAAATCACGTGAACAGTTGACCGTGAACAGTATGTGAATAGTGCCGTGAACAGTGTTCCTGTCCAAAAGCAGAAATATTCGAAGGAGCCTCCAAACGTACGTAAGTATTCTAATCCTTGAATGGATTTACTTTATACAGATTTTTGTTTATAAACATGTAAACGGTATAATCTATACTCGGATCTAGGCAAAGAAAGGTAATTGATTTACCTATTGAATTTTTTGTTTTCCACTGCATATGGTAGATCAATTACTTACAATATCTTGTTGTGTTCCCAATTTTGAGGCAGTGATCTTATGACAGCTTGAACCTGTTTTTCATTAGTTAGGACATGACCTGCATCTCTTAATTCACGAATCATGTTTGATAAGTGCCTTAAGTGTACTCTCATAGTATGCTTAGGCATTTTCTTATATGTGTCAAACTTGATTGTAAGTGACCAGAGTTTGGTAATGGACGTACCTCCAAACTAGATCAAGGAGACCAACAAGACTAGGGTAATTAAGATTCTCTCAAAGGACATTGTATTTCATCTCATCTATAATTAATCCTCCTTGCTAGACAATTTCTTGTATCTTTTCATTCACATGAATGAAATGATTCACTAGTTGCACCAACTCATCCTTTGTGTCTTTTAACATTAAGGTGTGAGTTTGTAGAGTTCTAATCATGTTTATTATCCTTTCTTTCTGAGTGGGTGTTTTAGCAGCCCTCACACGTCTATAACTTAACATTTTTTCTTTAACCAAAAAAAAAAAAAAAAAAATTCTATTCATTTATCAAATAAATGTTAACTATATTTGACAAATAATATATTTACATGTATTTATGGCTCAACAACTAAAATAGACCCACAATATCTTACCAAGTATGCATTCAATTCTTAAAAAAAAAATAAAAAAGGGGAATTGACACTTTTAGAACCCTCCATGAGCGGGCAGAATCCTCCATGCATCGATAGAAGCAGTCACGCGCCTCCATGCGCTGACAAAATCAGCCATGCACTAGCAAAAGTCGTCATGCACAGCCATGCACTGATAGAGACCCATAGGTCCCAAGATCGAAACCTAGCTCTGATACCAACTGCTAGAAAAATCTTAAGAAACATTATGCATAGACATACATGCTTAAACAAACATCAACAACATAATTCAGGATCTTGAACAAACAATTTCTCACAATCCTTGTAATTTGGAAATGTACCTGATGCGGAATTAGAAGATGCCATCAATAATTATTCAATATTGATCTCCTCGATAAATTGAATTCTCTCTCTTAGCCTTCACTTGATGTTACACAAACCTTAGATGGAATCGGTTTTTTATTTTTCTATGTGTAACCGTAATAGGCAGAGAGTGGACCAATTTATATGTATCTTCCTTAAATCTAGTATGTCCATCAAAAAGCTGAATGTACGATGAGATTTATTTGCTATTAAAAAATTAATGTTAATGCCCCAAAAAATCGGGCCACTTAAATAAAATCTTACATTCTCCCACTTGGCTCGTTAAATAAAGACACTAAAAGTTTAATAGCATAAACGTTAAGTGCACATAGAGTAAATAAATCTCTTCTATAATGTCCATCATAATTACCATTCCATAATAAATTACAAAATACGGGTTATGGTAGTTGTACACTGTTTAGATCATATACTTCCTTTCACACACCACAATACCTGCAACTTATCATAGTTTGTCCATAAGTGATAAATAAATTTCATCATGGTCCACAATAATGTCTCATAGAGACTTTCCAGTTAACATCAACTCAAAGCAAATTATGTGTACACCATTATGAGAAACAAGAAATTCATTAATGTATAATAGAAACACATTGGTGAGCTTAGAGTGTCATAAACATCATAACCACATCATTTATCACCACAACCAACACCCATTCTATGTACATGTTCTTTAAGTGTCTTGGGTGGTAAACCTTTAGTCAACAGATCTACAATCATGATATCTGTTCTAATATTCTAAAAAACACTCTTTGTTTTTTAACCTCCTCCTTAATGACATAATACTCTAATTCCACATATTTGGTACCTTTAGAATATTTGCCGTTCTTGGAGAAGAATATTGATGTAAAATTATCACAGTAAATTTTTAGCGACTTGGTAATGGCGTCGACTACCCCAAGTCCTTTAGTAACGTTCTGCAGCCATAATGTACGAATTGTGGCTTTAAAACACGCCACAATTTCTGTTACCATAATGGATGAAGTAATGATAGTCTATTTGGCACTTTTACATGTTATTGCTCCTTCGACCAAAAGGAATGGATAAACAAATGTAGACATTCTACTGTCAAGGCATCCTGCAAAATCCGAATCCAAGTATCTATTCACATCTAAGTGGTTGGACCTCCTATACATGAGCATGTAATTCTTTATTCCTTACGGTACCTTTAAAACTTTCTTTGCAGCCTTCTAGTAATCAATTCCTTGATTATTTTGATACATTGAATTGCCCACAACAAAAGCATATGGAATTGATTCCATTTCTTTAGTTTTACATCATTCTTTGGACATTGCATGAGACTAAATTTATCCCTTTTTTATTTTTACGAAAACAACTATGCTGAACATTGTCCATATTAAATCTCTCAAGAATTATTTTGATATAACCTTTTTGAGACAATCCCAACAATTCTTGTGATCTATCACAGAATATTTCAATTCCTATCACATAGGACGCCTTTCATTTCAAAATTCCTCGAGAGAAAATCTTTCATCTCATACGATATGCTTAAAACATTAGTAGCAAGTAAAATGTCGTCAACATATAGAACTAGGAAAATAAACTTACTCCCACGGACCTTTTGGTATGTTCATCGAGCAACAACGTTTTCTATGAAACCAAAGGATGTTATGGTATCATTAAACTTAACATACCACTGCCAGGAAGCTTGTTTTAAGTCCATATATTGACTTCATAAGCTTACACATCAATCGACTTTTTCCTTTAACTGAGAAACCTTCAGGTTGGTCCTTATAAATTTCCTCTTGGAGTTTTTCATTAATAAAGGTTTTTTAAACATCCATTTGGTGTAGCCCTAATCATAATGAGCCACCAATGCCATAATAATCCTTAAAGAGTCCTTATTTGAGATAGACAAAAAATCTCTTTACAATCAACACCATCTTTCTAAGTATAACCCTTGGCAACAAGTCTGGCTTTATACAGTTTAACATTACCATTCGAGTCACGCATGGTTTTGAAGACCCATTTATACATCATTTTGGCAATTTGACGAGGTTCTAGACTCTATTAGGTTCCATGGATTTCAACTCATCTTTCATGGCATTGAACCATTTTTTCAGACTCAGTACTTTTTATGGATTTTGAAAAAGAAATTATGATTCCAATATCAAATCATCCAAAATAGCTGATCTCTATGCGATCTTCTTAATGGCACCCTTTGTGATTTATTTCAATAAGATCTTTGTGAGTTAGTTTTTTGCTGGGAGTGTATCCTCATTCAAATGTTGATAAGTGCTTGAAAATGCACTTATACTTAGTGGTTTATAGGTATTGTTTGTGGGAAAGTAGGGTTAATTTGCATACATTAACTTAATTGTTTCATAAATGCACTTTTCAGGATAACCGGTGTTTTTATTGTGTTTACATGGAATAATTGTTTAAAAATCATATTTGGATGGGAGATGATGTTGGCGAGAGAATTTTTGATGATTAGAAACAAACGGTTCAAAAATTGGAGTTGAGACGAGGAAGTTAAGTTGGATTTACTGTCACATGCAAAATCTAGAAAATGCTCCAGTTTTGAGTATGCTTCGATACTTCAATGGTAACTTTTTAGATATCTGATTGTGCTTATTCTTGAACCATTAGAAATATAACTCACAGGGATACAACTTATATGTTTATGACTTCTTCATATTCCGACCTTTTTGTACTAAAAAATGAAGATATTTCGGCACCACGACAAAACATTTCTGGCACCACGATATCTGCTCTCAGGTTTGAAGGGAGGATTTCTGCAAAAAGTGTGTTGAGGCATGAAAAATTCATGCTAAGCTAGGCGTAATGAACGAGTTTGGTGCTGAGGCATAAAAAATTGGCATTGCGGCATAGAACGGAAATTTTAGATAAACAAGGAGTCTTGTAAAACTTAATCTAAATTTTGTTCTCCTATTTTGAATAGGGCTTTCCCATTATTTTTCCCACAACCCTAGCACTATAAAAGGACATATTTAGGTATTTTTTAGAGGAGAGAGGATAGAGAACAAAAAAATACTCTATAATGTAGAGATCAAGAGAGATTGAAAGAGGCTTGGAGAGAAGAATTGGAGAAGATCATCATCAACTCCATTAATCTACTCAAGCTTTCCTAAGTTTTTCTTTTTCCTTTGTATTATTTGTTATCATGAATGCAATGATGTTTTTATTTTTATTCATGGGTAACTAATTCTTTTGTGATTGAGGGTGATTTCAAAAGATAAATAGATGCAGATTTTATTAATTTCAAGACATGGAGAAGATCATCATCAACTCCATGTCTTGAAATTAATAAAATCTGCATCTATTTATCTTTTGATCCCTCTTGGTTATGTGATTATTTTTCTGTGAATACGGTTTAAATAGATTGCCTTAATTGTTTAAGTGCTCAATTAAATTGTTAGGATTAATCTATTAATGCTAATTTAAGTTGTTTAGTATGGAATTGCTTTATTAACCTAAATAACTAGTGGTAAAGTGTATGCTTGCATGCATTGAGGGTAATCACTCAAGATAACTAAACCGACCATATGAGTTTAGCCTTGACTCAATAGGTCTCTCACAACTTAATGCTTTTATTATTTTGAATCTAGAGATCGTATCCTAGGTTATCTAGTAAATAGGGAATTGTGTTATGACCGTGTCTAGTCCAACAACTCAGTAAGGAGAGATGGGATTATCAACGTTTGGTATTTTCTGAGCTGATGTGATCAAGAGGGTAGAAAGTTAAAGAGTGCTTTTATTATATGTAATTCATGTCTAGTGGTGGCAAATAAACCTTCAATCTTGCTTCTCTTTTTCATCTTTTTCATGATTGTTTGCTTGTTTACTTTGTTTAATTTTAGTTTGCTAGTTTTTGTTAGTTTTTATAATTCGTGACAACCCCATTAGAAGTAGATAATTAATTAAGTTCATAAATCCTCTGCGGGAAAGACCCTTACTTGCTCTTTGTACTACACGACTTTGCATTAGAATTTAGTGAGGTAAAATTAGGTGTTGTATTTGCACACATCAATTTTTGGTGCTATGTCGCCGAGGATTTTGATTAACTTAATTATTTATTTACTTTTTGTTATTTTTTTTCAATTTTAATTGTTTTCTTTGTTCTTGTTTTTGTTTTTTTGTTTTTTTTATTCTGATTACGAGGAGATGGCTACTAATATTGAGCAGCAATTGAGCACCTTGACTGCACTTGTGCAACAATTGGTGTTTTGACAAGTTAAAAACATGCGACATTTGCTCTAACATTGGTCATCTTACCAGCATGTGCCCTACTTTTCAAGATTTTGCTATGGGAGGATTTAAAGGTCACAAGGGCAGAGGTATGACCCATTCTCCGACACCTACAATCAGCTGGGATGGAGGGATCACCCTACCCTTAGCTATTTGGGAAACCACCAAGATGTTGCCCCTACCTATCCACTTGGTTTTCCATACCCAAGAGTCCCACAACCATATCAAGCAAGGCCACAAAATGCTCCCCAATCTCAATGCATGTCTTTGGAGGACTTAGTAAATTCCGTAGCTATTAGCACTCTCCAATTCCAACAAGACACAAAGGCATCAAAATTGGAGGACTTGGTAAATTCCTTACCCACTAGCACTTTTCAATTCTAACAAGAGAATCTCAAGTTCCAACAAGAAACAAAGGTAGCGATCCAAGATACGAAAATGTCAATCAAGAATTTTGAGAGCCAAGTTAGTCAATTGGCTACTACCATTGGAAGACTAGAGGTGCAAGAACCCGTGATCAACCCTAGGGAGAATGTTCGTGATATAATAGTGAAAAGTGGGAAGCAACTTGAAGAATCTCATATGAAACCAATCAACATTGACAAAACTAAAGATGAGTTGATTCAAGATGGAGCGAAAAAGTCCAATAATGAGGGTGATGGGGCGATTGACTCTAAAGAAGCAAAACAGCCACCCAAGCAAATGCTTGAGCTCAAGAGTAAAGATCCATTGGAAGTTGCAATATGACATGGTTTAGCGACCAAGGAGCCTCGAAACTTTGAAGAGGATGTGGATGTGGGAGCGGAATCAGAGGAGATCATTGCATCACTTGACGTTCTTCCAAAGAAAAATCCAAGGTATGCTCTTATTTATATTTCTCTTCCCATATCTAATGAGAAGCTTCTGCCTTTCATTGTGTAGGAACCTACTTTGGAGCTTAGACCTCCTCTAGAACACTTTAAATATAAGGGAGAATATGGTTGAGAAAGTGATGATGTCAGGCTAAGGACGTTAAACCAAGCGCTATACGGGAGGCAACCCATTGATTTTTTATTTCATTTTATTTTCTTTTCCCTTTTCATTTTTTTTAGATGTTGTTTAGTTGTTGTTTTGTTACTCTAATTCATATATTTAAGTAGTGATGTGTGTTGCCAACGAGGTACACCATGAGTTTCTTTGTTTTGATAGAATTTGATATAGTTGATGGAACGAAACAAGAGTGGTGATCAAACTTTCACGTGTCTTCACACTTCGATATTAAAAAAGGGGGTAACTTTTCTTTTCCTTCTCTTTTTCCTTTTGCTACATTGGGGACAATGTAGATATTAGGTTGGGGGTGAGGGAATTGTCCCTAGTTATTTATTTATTTAATTTTTGTTAAAGTTATATATTTGGGTAAGGGTTTTTTTTTTTTTTTTTTTTTGGCATGTTTTTAGTATTAAATTGTTCAATGTTTCAGATTAATGTCAATGATATGACTATAATTGGGATGACATGTAATGTTTAGAAGACGTTAAATGTTGCTTAGGTTTAAGGGTGATTTCAAATTATTAGTTTCATCTAATTTGAGACTCTCATGCTATGTGGTATGATTTGGTTGGTTTGTCTTAAGGCTTGGTGATGTTTTTATGTGTGAATTTTCATAGACATTTTTGCGATCTCAACAAATTCTAGAACTCACTTGATAACTACTTAAGGTGAAATCCTAGAATGAACATTACTTATGATATGATTTAGGCTATCTTTGGATCGTTTGAGCCTTCAAGCCAACCCTTTATTGAAATTATTGCTAGTTACCCCTTTGAGCCATTATTAAACACATTTAGCCTTGATTTTCCTTCATGTAACCTACATTAACCCACCATTATTTCGAACCAAAAACACTTTCCTACCCTTGAAGTTTTAAGATACTTAATCTAAGTACAAGAATGGTGAGAGCAATTAGAGAAGTGAGGATGGAATTGAGTTTGTGAAAATTGGCAACCTATTCTAAAATTGTTCAAAAGAATAGGTTGGGGGTTGTGGAGTGATTTTTAATCAAGGTGTGGGGTAGTATATTTAGCTTTCTTTACTTTCTTCCAAAAAAAAAAAAAAAAAAATGGTGAAAAAAAAAAAGGAAAATAGAGAAGAAGGAAAGAAAGAAAAAAAGGAAATTTATTGAGAAATATTGAGAAGTGTGATGCAATGAAATTATTTTTGATGAAAGGTGGAAAAAGTTGGGTGTAAAGGAGAATGGTGGTGCTTGAATGAAAGTGTTTGAAAGAAATATAATTGAGTCTCTTATGATTTCCATTCTTTCATAACCTCATAACCTAGCCTAAAATTACAAGCTTAATAAAGACCTATTGATCCGAGGTAGTGTGATCATTCTACATTAGTGGAGAGTAGTTTGAAAAGTGAGCCTATGGAATTTGATTCTATACATTATATTCTATTTTTTAAAATTTGAGATCAATTCTTTGTTTGTGAAGTTTGTGCACGTGATCATCCGAGTTTTGGGATTAACAGGTTTGTGGTTTGTTGGATGTGTGAGAGTGGATAACAAAAATGAAATTTATGTTTGAGTTATCTTTGTGCTTGGGTGATATTTAATTATTCTTTATGTTATATGTTGTATGCAATTTTTGAGACGAATGTATATCTGGAAACTAATATTTTGCTTTTTTGTTTTGAATTTTCCAGTCTATGATAGGTTGAGTGTGGATGTTTGTGGGTATCATCGCTGGAAACCCTCACGAGACTACAACTCGTCCAACTGGGGCCGCCTAAGGGTTAAAAGGCTTGTTGCATATGCTAAATGCAATCGTGACAAATCTACGGAAATGATTTAGGTTAGTTTAGGATTAGATTTTATTTTGTTTTTAGGCTAAAAGACGTCTTTAGATTGCTTAATTTGCTAGGGACTAGAAAGAAGCTGGTCGGGGGTTGTGATAAGTGCTTGAAAATGCACTTATACTTAGTGGTTTATAGGTATTGTTTGTGGGAAAGTAGGGTTAATTTGCATACATTAACTTAATTGTTTCATAAATGCACATAGGTGTTTTTGTTGTGTTTACAGGGAATAATTATTTAAAAATAATATTCGGATGGGAGATTATGTTGGCGAGAGAATTTTTGATGACTGGAAACAAACGGTTTGAAAATCAGAGTTGAGAAGAGGAAGTTAAGGTGGATTTACTGTCACATGCAAAATCTGGAAAATGCTCCGGTTTTGAGTATGCTTTGGTATTTCAATGATAACTTGAGCTTTCGATATCTGATTGGGCTGATTCTTGTACCATTAGAAATATAACTCACAGGGATACAACTTTTATGTTTATGACTTCTTCATATTCTGACATTTTTGTACTAAAAAATGAAGATATTTCGGCACCATGGCAGAAAATTTCTGGCACCACGACATCTGCTCTCAGGTTTGAAGGGAGGATTTCGGAAAAGAGTGTGCCGAGGCATGAAAATTTCATGCCGAGGCAGGCGTGATGAATGAGTTTGGTGTCGAGGCATAGAATGGGAATTTTAGATAAACAAGGAGTCTTGTAAAACTTAATCCAAATTTTGTTCTCCTATTTTATATAGGACTTTTCATTATTTTTACCACAACCCTAACACTATAAAAGGATGCCTTCAGGTATTTTTTAGAGCAGACAAGATAGAGAACAAAAAAATACTCTATAATGTAGAGATCAAGAGAGATTGAAAGAGGCTTGGAGAGAAGAATTGGAGAAGATCATCATCAACTCCATTAATCTACTCAAGCTTTCCTAAGTTTTTCTTTTTCCTTTGTATTATTTGTTATCATGAATGCAATGATGTTTTTATTTTTATTCATTGGTAACTAATTCTTTTGTGATTGAGGGTGATTTCAAAGCCCTAGACATGTCTTGAAATTAATAAAATCTGCATCTATTTATCTTTTGATCCCTCTTGGTTATGTGATTATTTCTCTGTGAATATGGTTTAGATAGATTGTGTTAATTGATTAAGTGCCCAATTAAATTGTTAGGATTAATCTATTAATGCCAATTTAGGTTGTTTAGTACGGAATTGCTTTATTAACCTAAATAATTAGTGGTAAAGTGTATGCTTGCATGCATTGGGGGTAATCACTCAAGATAACTAAACCAACCATATGAGTTTAGCCTTGATTCAGTAGGTCTCTTGCAACTTAATGCTTTTATTATTTTGAATCTAGAGATCGTATCCTAGGTTATCTAATAAATAGGGAATTGGGTTATGGCTGTGTCTAGTCCAACGACTCAGTAAGGAGAGACGGGACTTATCAATGTTTGGTATTTTTTGAGCTGATGTGATTAATGTAACGCCCCACTGAGGTACGTAGTTACTGTTCTTTCGATTGCTCTTAGTTGAGTTGGTATCGTGGTATTATTGTTTGATTAACATTAGTACGAGTGTTGTGTTGAATAATTGCCTTGAAATTGGTTGAAAAAAGAGAAGAAGTTCGGATCTGCCGTACCGAGGCGAAGAAGAATCTTCGCCGCACGAAGAGGTGTTGAAGCCACGGGGAAGGCTGGCAGACGGTTTCGCCGCGGCGGACGAGCCGTTTAAAATGTTTGTTAAGTTTTAGATATTTTCTTCCCTAAGGGCAATTTGACCATTCTACCCCTAATTAGCAGGAAAAGTGGGGAGTAAATTGTAAGGAAATTTCAAGGAGAATATGTTAGTATGGGGGTGTGTTAGTAAGGAATCAAAGGATATGGATGGAATTTCCATAAAAGAGCAAGGGACAAATTGGGAAGAATGAGTTTTAAGAGGTATTAAAAAGGGTTTAGCCTTTGATTGTTCTTCATTCTTCCAATTCCACCGCCTCCTTCATTCTTCTAAACTCTCTCAAATTTCCTTCAACCTCCCAAGGATTTCCAAGAGCCTTTTTGAGTAACTTTTTGTGGGGTTTTAATCTAAAGCTTCCTAAGGTAAGGATTTATACTTTAGATGAGAGTTTTCCTATGTTTTGACTAGAGTCTCATGTTGTGATTGTTGGCTAAGTTGTAGAGGAAAAGCAAGCTTCCAAAGGAAAGGAGAAGTGTTAAAGAAGCCAACTTCTCATAAGGTAAGTAAACTCAACCTAAGTTGAGATCGAAGAACTCTTTTAAGTGGATTGATATACATATGTGTTTCCTTTTAAATTGTTGATTGAGAGTAGTAATTATGTTTGAGTTATGAGTTATGAGAAGTGTGGTATTTGCTTGATGTTGGGTTGAGTTTGATAGAAGTTGAAGGAAGTTTTGAGCAAGCTTATGGAAGTGTTTGAATTGTGACAGGGAGTTTAGATTGTTGTGAGGGAGTTTTCTCCCATTTGGTTGATTAAAGAAACAGAAAAGTTAGAAAAGAGAGTAGAGACTTATGAGTTTAGACTACTCTAAGAGTAGAAAGAAAAAGAGAATGAGCACTATAGAGTAAAGCTAGAGTAGTGCTTAATAAGAGAGTAGTGCTTAATAAGAGAATAGTGTAGGTTGTGCGATGGGGAACTGTGAGCAGTTTCAGAGTATTCCAGCATATGCGCCGCATCAGTAAAGCGGCGAATATCGAAAGAGTAGTGGTGTAGCCCGTAGTGTACATGCGGATGAGGGCTATACCCAAGTTTACCCGAGAGATTCTATGCACTCACATGGCCAAAGGTTCCGAATCCATGCATAACCAAGTCCGATCGGCTAGAATGAGTAGAAGTCACCGGGGAGTGGGAGCGAGTCCCAGCCCGTGCCTCGGTCGAGATGGGGCCGTGACTTACTAGAAAGAAAGTTAGTATAGAGAAGCTACGAGAAAGAGTAATTAGACAGTGAGTAAAGAAAGAGTTACGGGAATAATCGAGTTTAGGGGTTTACTTACTGAGCCTTGTTTGTGCTCATCCAGTTGTTCTCTATGTTTTTGCAGGTTCTAGATGAAGGACACGGTTGGATGGACATCGGCACACAAAGAGAAATGGCTACTCTGTCCACCCTTTTTGATAGTTTTGCATATGTTACAAACATTGTATAAATTTGTATAAAGAATGCATGTGTTCAATGAAAGAAAAAATTTTGGGCCCAACTTTTTTATATTAAGGCTACGTGTATTTTCTTGTGCATATTTTTATAAGAATCAGTCGTTACATTTTTTGGTATCGAGCAAAGATTTTGGGATTTGACAGTGTACCATTCTCATCGCTACGATGTCCAATAGCCGACTGTGTATGTTAACTTATTTCCTTATGTAGAGTGTTCTTTTAAATTGATCCAATATGATCATTTTGTAGATGAGGCGTAGTAACCGTAATAAGGGTAAGAGGGTGATGAATGAGGGAGAATCCTCTAACCCCCCAGAACCAAACCCCCCTACTCTTGATGTGACATTGATTCGAATATTGTTCAAGAGGTGTTAGCGAGAGTCGGGGAGGGTTGTACCAGAAAGCCGAGACCCACCCCCGGACGAGGGGCGGCCCGCCCAAGACAAGAACGTGAGGGCCGGTACCTCCGATAGTACCGCATCGAGTTGATCCGGTTCGGGGGCTTGCAAGTCAACACCAGGCCGTCGAGTTTAAGGGCACAGGGATCCACCGGAAGCGAAGAGTGGTTTAAGTCCGTAGGCGGATAGTGGCCTTGTTTCCCATGAGCGACAGAGAGAATTAGATATGCTAGTTTCCTATTTCGGGGAGATGCCCGAATTTGGTGGGAACTAATGGAAGAGACTCACGACTCGGCTTTAATGACTTGGGCGAATTCAAAAAGGCTGTTTGAAGCCGAATATCGAACGGAAGACCAGTACATGAAAAAGTCCAAGAGTTCATTAATTTGAAATAGGGGACTAGTACGGTGAAGGAGTATTCGGTAAAATTCAATTCCCTCGCCCGATTTGCACCCGGGATAGTGTACACTCCGGTGTTGAGGAGGGACAAGTTTGTACAGGGGTTGAAATCCGATATTGCCCGAGATGTGATGACAGAGCTAAGCCTCCCCATACCTATAGTGAGGCTTTAACAAGGGCGTTAAGGGCGGAGATTTATGTGAATAAGCACATCGCCGACGAGTCATCGTTACGGTACTCGTGAACCATCCCTGCGTTGCGGAGGGAGGGAGGCTGGATGCATCAAGGAATAGAGAAGTAAGGGTTAAGAAGAAGTTCCAACCCCAAGAATAACGGGAGGGATTAGGCGGAGAACAAGCGGCCCCGGGCGAAGGGTTGCCCCTTTGTGCTAAGTGTGGAAGGAACCATTCGGGGGAATGTTTAAGGAATAGAAATGTGTGTTACAGGTGCCGTCAGCCAGGGCATCTGAAGAAGGATTGTAAAGCTCCGTTTCCACCCGCGGCTCGGGGGTCCGAGAGGTGCTAATGCCGAGTTTTACGGTGGCTCGGGGGAGGTGGCGAGGCCGATCCATCAGTATGGCCCAGTCAGTTGCTATTCCATCTTTGTTTCTTTATATGCTTTAATTGATTCTGGGGCTACCCATTCTTTTATATCGCTTGGGATGATCGGGAGATTAGGTTTGAAACCTAGCAGAGTGAGTCAACCTATTAAGATTGAGTTACCTGATGGGGTGAGTGTGTTGACTCAAGAAATATTGTTAGGAGAATCTATAGTGATCCATGGTCGAGAGCTAGCAGTCGATTTAATAGTCTTTGATATGCCCGACTTTGATGTGATTTTGGGCATGGATTTCCTAGGGAGGTATGGAGTAGAGATCGATTGTCGAAAGAAGAAAGCGAGATTTAATCTCGATAATGGGGATAAATTTAGCTTTGGAGAGGGCCATCGGTTAAGTATGTTAATTAGTAGTGTGAAGGTTAGAAAGATGTTAAGAAAGGGGTGTTCTGGATATATTGCGCATGTAGTGCACAGTGGTGATGTTCCACAGCCAGAGATTCAGAAGGTGCCTATAGTTCGAGAGTTTGTGGATGTGCTTCCGGAAGATTTACCAGGCTTGCCGCCGGAAAGAGAGGTTGAATTTAGTATCGAACTAGCACCAGGGACAGCACCAATATCTAAAGCCCCCTTATCGAATGGCCCTAGCGAGCTTCGGGAGTTGAAGAAGCAACTCCAAGAGCTTTTGGACAAGGGTTTTATCCGACCGAGTCATTCTCCCTGGGGAGCCCCAATTTTGTTTGTCAAAAAGAAGGACGGATCGCTTCGGATGTGTATTGATTATAGAGAGTTGAATAAGGTGTTTGTGAAGAATAAGTACCCGCTACCCCGAATAGATGATTTGTTTGATCGGTTGAAGGGGGCAGCGGTATTCTCTAAGATTGACACGAGGTCGGGTACCATCAGGTTAGAGTGGTGAGCAAGATGTAGCTAAGGCGCTTTCCGTTCGAGGTATGGGCATTATGAGTTTGTAGTGATGCCGTTTGGTTTGACAAATGCCCCAGCAGTTTTTATGGACTTGATGAACCGGGTATTCCATGATTGTTTAGATCAGTTCATAGTGGTTTTCATAGACGATATCCTGGTTTATTCTAAGTCAAGAGAAGAGCATGAGGGACATTTGAGAACCGTACTGCAACGGTTGAGAGAAAAGCAGTTGTATGCTAAGTTTTCAAAATGTGAGTTTTGGCTCGATTCGAGTAATATTCTTGGGCCATCCCGTATCGAAGGAAGGGATCTCTGTGGGCAGAGTAAAGTGCAAGCAATCCTCGAGTGGCGAGGACCGAGGGACAGAAAGGAGGTCCGGAGTTTCTTAGGCTTGGCGGGTTACTACGAGCGATTCGTGGAAGGGTTCGCTCGATTAGCCAAACCATTGACAACTCTTACCAAACAGAAGACTCCTTTTGTATGGTCAGAAGCTTGTGAGAAATGTTTCCAAGAATTGCAGAAGAGGTTAACAACGGCCCCAGTGTTAGTGTTGCCACAGGAGGGTGTAGATTATGACATCTATACGGATGCCTCTTTGCAAGGACTTGGTTCGGTGTTAATGCAATTAGGTAGGGTTATAGCATATGCCTCTCGGCAATTGAAAGAGCATGAATCGAGATACCCTACGCATGATTTAGAGTTGGCAGCAGTGGTCTTTGCCTTAAAGATTTGGAGGCATTACCTCTATGGTGCAAAGAGCAACATCTATACTGATCATAAGAGTTTGAAGTATTTCTTTACTCAGAAGGAGTTGAATATGAGGCAGAGGAGATGGTTAGAATTGGTTAAAGATTATGAGTGCGAGATCAAATATCAACCGGGGAAAGCCAATGTGTAGCCGATGCCCTGAGTAGAAAAGCATATTTGTCCCGACTCACTAAGCAAAGAGAATTGATAGAAGAGTTGTGTAGAGAGCAAATTGAAGTGATTCCGGGAGGGATCGCAAGGTTAGAGATTCAAACTACTTTACTGGGGGAAGTGAAAGAAAAACAAGTGGCTGATGAGTGGTGTTAGAAAATAGTTCAACGAGTACTTGGAGGTAAGGACAGAGTTTTGTGTGAGAGATGGTGCTCTTTACTTGAGGAATCGGTTGTGTATTCCTTCGAACGGTGAGTTGAAGCAGAAAATCCTTTTGGAGGCTCATGACACATGATGCGTGTTTACTATAACATGCAAAACTAGCAAGTGCACTAGTCGCTCAAGTAATAGAGTGATGGGTAGGATATCGTTCCCACGAGGACTGGTAGCAAAGCACTAAGTTTCCTATGGTGTTAACAAGTTGAAGTAATCGAAAATCTTGGATTTGTGGGAGCAATTTGTAATTGAAAGAAAAAACAAAATAAAATCTAACAAGTAATAAATTCTTAAAAAGGAAAAGGAAATGGAACTCGAGATTCAATTTAATTAAAACGGGTAGGGTTTTGACTTCGTTTGGATTATTTATGGGTTATACCTAAAGGTTACACTATTTTCACATTTACATGCAATGGTTGTAAATCGGGTTCACTACTATGATAACATACCCTCTCGGGCTATGTTTTCCTATTTATCCTTATTAACATTCCGCACCCAAGAATTTGAAGGTTAATAACTCTAAATCATGAAGCACAAGAATCCTAAATTGATTTCATTAGTTCTTGAATCTATCTCTAGCATCCAATACTATAATGGTTATTACCCATGAAGCTTAACATGAATTATTTCTCAATCTCATCATGTTCATCACATACAACACTTAATTTCAGAGTAACACACAACCACAGCTTATTCACATGAAAATAGCACAAACATAAACTCAACCCATTTCAAATCCAAACTACAATCAAAACCCCTAACCCATAGAAGATTAGTTCATAGCTAATTTAATAGAATAAAAACGGAAAATACAAGTAAACAGAATAAACATAATGAAAGTAAGATGAAAGAATAGAAAACTCCCCAAAAGATAATTATTCCAGTCAAAATATGAACTTGTTCTCTAACAATCCGAAAAATCCAGCTTTTTCTCTCTAGGAAATGTAAAGACGGCTAACCTAACAGCTCGGGACCCCCACTAAAAAAAGTTAAAGTTTTTCTTTTATACCTAGTCCTAAAAACCCAGTCAAAAACACGCACACACAAGCGTGCGTTTACAAAACTGAAAATTTTAAGCGTGCTGCGGCGAAGAATGAAAAATCCACATTCGACTGCGCCTAACGGCCGCGGCGGAAGACAATTTCTTCGCCTGGGCGAAGCTTCTTCAAAAGTTCTGAAATTTCTGTAAGCGCCACTGCTTGCCTCTTCGTCCGATTCTTCGATTTTCGACTCTCCACCTTGGAAACAAGCTTCATCGTGCATTGTCCTACTCCGGAACTCTCCTAACCTTCTGAAATCCTTCAATTACGAGTCAAATCTCAAATTTTGTCTTTATTCACTAAAAAGAGTCCATTTTAACTGAAACACGAAAAGTAGAGAATTACGCACCAATTCGGGTAAAAATGCACTAGAAAGTACCAGAAATCCGGCGAAAGATTAAATAAAAGCGTATAATTTACGGATTATCAACACACCATACTTGCTCATCCCCTGGAGCAACTAAGATGTATCGGGACGTAAAGAAAAGCTATTGGTGGGACAGGTATGAAGAAAGACATTGCGAGTTCGTAGCTAAATGTCTAACTTGTCGGCAAGTGAAAGCGAACATCAACGCGTCGAGGGGTTGCTTCACCATTGAGTGTTCCAGTGGAAATGGGAGAGTATTTCAATGGATTTCATCACCGGTCTCCCTAGAGTCCGAGAGGGTATAATGCTTTATGGGTGATTGTGGATAGGTTAACCAAATCAGCCCATTTTCTTCCCAAATAAAGGAAAGCACTACTACGGATCAGGTAGCTCAGATCTACATTAAGGAAATCGTCGGGTTACATGGTGTGCCCAAAACAATAGTGTCCGATAGAGATTCTAGATTTGTCTCGGCCTTCCTGGACGAGTTTACAGAGGAACTTGGGTACTAGATTGGCATTTAGCAGCCTATCATCCTCGACGGATGGCCAAGGCCGAGAGGACAAATCAGGGTGCTTGAGGATATGTTGAGCTCTTGTATGGATTATAGAGCATCTTGGCACAAGTGTTACCCTTTGGAGGGTTTGCCTACAACAACGGTTATCGTCTACGATTAAGATGGCGCCTTACGAGGCTTTGTATGGCGACGATGTAGGTCTCCCGCTACATTGGGATGAGGTAGGTGAAAAGGATGAGCTAAGTGCGCTCTTGGGCAGAGGTGACTCAAAAAATTGATAGAAGATGTGAGGCGATCGAAACAGGATGAAGCAAGCCCAAGATCGACAAAAGAGCTATGCCGACTTGAAGAGAAAAGAAGTCGAATTTCAAGTGGGTGATAAAGTGTTTTTGAAAGTTTCCCCCTTCAAGCGAGTAATGCGCTTCGGAAGCAAAGGGAAGTTGGCACCGCGATACGTAGGTCCATTTGAAGTCTTGCAACGAGTAGGAAAGGTGGCCTACAGATTGGCACTACCGCCTAGTATGGATAGGGTGCATGATGTCTTTCATGTCTCGATGCTACGGAAATACGTAAGTGATCCCCTCCATATCTTGAGTGTAGAGGACGTTGAAGTGACAGAGAATCTAGTATATGAAGAACGTCCAGTTCAGGATCTTAGATCGAAGGGTTAAAGAGCTCCGGAACAAGAGTGTTCCATTAGTGAAGATCCTATGGAGGAATCACAAAGTGGAAGAGGCCACTTGGGAGGTAGAACGGGACATGCAGAATCGCTTCCCAGAGTTATTTATTTGAATTTTGGGGACAAAATTCTTTTAAGGAGGGGAAAATTGTAACGCCCCACTTGAGGTACGTAGTTACTGTTCTTTCGGTTGCTCTTAGTTGAGTTGGTATCGTGGTATTATTGTTTGATTAACATTAGTACGAGTGTTGTGTTGAATAATTGCCTTGAAATTGGTTGAAAAAGCGAAGAAGTTGATCGCCTAGCTTGCCGCGGCGAGGTGTTGAAGCCACGGGGAAGCTGCTGGACAGTTTCGCCGCGGCGACAGAAGTTTCTTCGCCGCGGCGACAGGCCGTTTAAAATGTTTGTTAAGTTTTAGATATTTTCTTCCTTAAGGGCAATTTGACCATTCTACCCCTAATTAGCAGGAAAAGTGGGGAGTAAATTGTAAGGAAATTTCAAGGAGAATATGTTAGTATAGGGGGTGTGTTAGTAAGGAATCAAAGGATATGGATGGAATTTCCATAAAAGAGCAAGGGACAAATTGGGAAGAATGAGTTTTAAGAGGTATTAAAAAGGGTTTAGCCTTTGATTGTTCTTCATTCTTCCAATTCCACCGCCTCCTTCATTCTTCTAAACTCTCTCAAATTTCCTTCAACCTCCCAAGGATTTCCAAGAGCCTTTTTGAGTAACTTTTTGTGGGGTTTTAATCTAAAGCTTCCTAAGGTAAGGATTTATACTTTAGATGAGAGTTTTCCTATGTTTTGACTAGAGTCTCATGTTGTGATTGTTGGCTAAGTTGTAGAGGAAAAGCAAGCTTCCAAAGGAAAGGAGAAGTGTTAAAGAAGCCAACTTCTCATAAGGTAAGTAAACTCAACCTAAGTTAAGATCGAAGAACTCTTTTAAGTGGATTGATATACATATGTGTTTCTTTTTAAATTGTTGATTGAGAGTAGTAATTATGTTTGAGTTATGAGTTATGAGAAGTGTGGTATTTGCTTGATGTTGGGTTGAGTTTGATAGAAGTTGAAGGAAGTTTTGAGCAAGCTTATGGAAGTGTTTGAATTGTGACAGGGAGTTTAGATTGTTGTGAGGGAGTTTTCTCCCATTTGGTTGATTAAAGAAACAGAAAAGTTAGAAAAGAGAGTAGAGACTTATGAGTTTAGACTACTCTAAGAGTAGAAAGAAAAAAAGAATGAGCACTATAGAGTAAAGCTAGAGTAGTGCTTAATAAGAGAGTAGTGCTTAATAAGAGAATAGTGTAGGTTGTGCGATGGGGAACCTGTGAGTACGGGTAGAGTATTCCCGCATGTACGCCGCATCGATAAAGCGGCGGAATATCGAAAGAGTAGTGGTGTAGCCCGTAGTGTACATGCGGATGAGGGCTATACCCAAGTTTACCCGAGAGATTCTATGCACTCACATGGCCAAAGGTTCGAATCCATGCATAACCAAGTCCGATCGGCTAGAATGAGTAGAAGTCACCTTAGGGGGAGTGGGAGCGAGTCCCAGAGTGCCTCCGGTCGATATGGGGCCGTGACTTACTAGAAAGAAAGTTAGTATAGAGAAGTTACGAAAGAGTAATTAGACGGTGAGTAAAGAAAGAGTTACGGGAATAATCGAGTTTAGGGGTTTACTTACTGAGCCTTGTTTGTGCTCATCCAGTTGTTCTCTATGTTTTTGCAGGTTCTAGATGAAGGACACGGTTGGATGGACATCGGCACACGAAGAGAAATGGCTACACTGTCCACCCTTTTTGATAGTTTTGCATATGTTACAAACATTGTATAAATTTGTATAAAGAATGCATGTGTTCAATGAAAGAAAAATTTTGGGCCCAACTTTTTATATTAAGGCTACGTGTATTTTCTCTGTGCATATTTTTATAAGAATCGAGTCGTTACAATTAAGAGGGTAGAAAGTAAAAGAGTGCTTTTATTATATGTAATTTGTCTCTAGTGGTGGCGAATAAACCTTCAATCTCGCTTCTCTTATTCATCTTTTTCATGATTGTTTGCTTGTTTTACTTTGTTTAATTTTAGTTTACTAGTTTTTGTTGAGTTTTTATAATTCGTGACAAACCCCATTAAAAGTAGATAATTAATTAAGTTCACATATCCTCTGCGGGAAAGACCCTTACTTGCTCTTTGCTACTACATGACTTTGCATTAAAATTTAGTGAGGTAAAATTAGGTGTTGCATTTGCACGCATCAAATGTTGTCCAGCGTTGTAAGGACGTTCTTTAACAGCCAGAACAAATTTTGAAATAGTTGTGGAAAAGGAAACATTTATGAGTACAAGAAGATATAGCTTAATTTCCTGTATGTTCACAACTCGTCGTTCGTCACTCCCACTAACTTCACCATTTTCAAGAAATCTAGAATTACCCGTCTCTACAACTCTTAGACTATGGTTTGGACAACAAAACCTATACCTTTTAGATTTCTCGGGGTAACCAATAAAGTAACCACTGACCGTTCGAGAATCTAATTTCTTTTTATGTTGATTGTAAATTCTTGCTTTCGCTTTGCAACCTCTAACGTGTAGGTGCCTTAACTAGGTCTTCTTCCAATCTACAACTCAAAAAGAGTTTTGAGACAGCCTTACTACGAATCCTATTCATTAAGTATGCAGCGGTTTTAAAAGCATGCATCCACAAGATATAGGTAATGAGGAGTTACTTATCATACTCCTAATTATATCCATTAATATCCGATTACACCTTTCTGTAACACCAATTTATTGAGGAAAGCTTGGCATAGCATATTGTGCGCATATGCCATGACTTTTCTAGGACTTTACAACTGGACCTAGACATTGTCTTAATTTAGTATGTTTCCCATAGTATTCACCACCTCTATCAGATCTTATTATTTTAACTTTTATGTCTAATTGCCTCTCAGCCTCATTTATGTACACCTCAAGTGCATCCACAGATTGAATTTTTTTTTTTAATTAAGCAAATAGATATATCCATAATGTGAAAATCACCAATAAAAATGATGAAATACTTTTCTCCACCAAAAGATGGAGCATCCAAGGTTCGCATATATTGATGTGTGTATAATTTCAAGAAGCTGAGAACTTCTTGTTGCTACTTTCTTAGAGTGTTCGGTTTGCTTTCCCTTAATGCAATCCACACATATTCCAAATCAGTAAAATCCAAATTTGGCAAAATCTCATTCTTTACTAACCTTTGTAACCCTTCTTTGGATATATTACCCAACGTTTATGCCACAAGAAAGTAGAACTTTCATTAAGTATACTGCAACTAATTCCAACATTGTTGTGAACAGTAAGGATTTAGCAAAAACATTATATCCAGAAACATCAAGTTTTGAAAGGGAAACTAGGTTCCTAAAAATTGAAGGCACATAAAGCGTTTTTAATAAGTCTAGATGATAGCCAGTACTAGGACTAAACGATAAGTCCCTATGCCTTTAATCGGAGCCTTCATACGATTCCCAAAAACAAAAATCCTTTGTTGGATTTGTAGTTGGATCATAAGGAAACCTCGTTTTATGTTGGAAATATGAGTAGTAGCATACATACAATTTCATACAACAATCATTGGTGATAAGAAGAATAAACAAAACTTCAGAACAGGAACAAGAACACTTGATCTACGAAGAGGGATTGTTGTTCCATTGAATAGGAAAACCCGTTCCATGCTTAAGCTGTTCCTTAGAGGAACGGTCCCGTTCTAGTGACCGTTCCTTTCTTTGGAATTTAATTGCTTAAAAGAGAGAAATAGGAACGCTTATTGTAAACATTAGGAATGCCCATTCCTAAATCCTCAAGTCATTACCTAGATGAATAGTCCCATTCTAGTTCCTTTACCGACGAGGTTAATAGAATGTCTCCCTTAATTTTCTAGCCTTATTTCCTCTTGAACAAACATACTGGCCAATTAGTTAACATTGCACTTATCCTTGATAGTGTTATAACTTATTTGAAAAGGACCATACTTCGGAGGAAGTGAGTCCTGAATGAACTGCATCAAAAAATGATGACTATCATCCTCAAGGTCTTTAACCTTGTTGCAGCATTAGTCATCTCAATGGTATACTCTTGCTTCCTTCTCGACCCATCAACTTTATGGTTGTGAGTTGTGCCATTAAAATACCAACGAGTGATTTGTCTACAAAATGAAAACGTTCTTCCACAAACTCAAGGTACTCATTTGCTCTTTCTGTTTATGGAATAGTGGTCTTAATGTTGTTGGCAATAGTCATTCGCAAAAACACAAGACTTAGTCTGTTAGACCATTCCAATGCTTTAAGGTATAACATCTCTTCCTCACTACTCGAATCTGTAATAGCAGGAGGTTTATCTTCCAGTGAAGCTAAGTCAAGATCCAAAACACCTAAATGGAACTTGACTTGTTCGCACCATTCAGAGAAATTTAACCTATCAAATACGGTAACAAATGAAGTTTGCCAATGAAGTTATACAGTTGATGATGCGAATAATAATACATAAATGCTCAAATTAAAATATATTTGCATCATAGATTCAGATAATTTAAACAATCAAAGCACAACATAGTTCTCCTTTGGGTAGAAACTACAGTATACTATCATAAATTAAATGCCAATAAAAAACTTTATGAGACAACCAATATTTTCAATCAAACATACATGTTATCTTCGGATATACAAGTATATTTGACCAAAAACTATCAATATGCCTCCATAATGCCTACTAATCATAGGAAAATTAATTTACCTTTGGGTAAATCCTGAAATTCTCTAATCATTAGTGAGCGTCAATTTATCCACTTATTTTTTCCATTAATAGGCATTTCATTAACAACAAAGCTACGGACACCGAAAATTTTGCACTGAAAATGTGTACCGGCCTACGTGTACCCCTGACTCACACCACGCTTGATTTTTCTATAATTATTTTTCTAGTGAACGGCCGTCCATCAAATATGGACGGCTGTTCACTCACATGGAATCTCGTCCATATTATACGGACGGGGGTCCATTTACTACGGACGGGCGTCCCCATTTAAAGGACGCCCGTCCATAAATAAAATGGAATAATTTTTTTTTATAAAAATTAGGGACGATCATTCAAAAAATTTTGGGACAGGTCCTCCTTAACAAAATATGAAAATAAAAAATAAAAAAAAACTTTGGGGACGGTCGTCCATACTTAAAAAAAAAAGCTATTAATGGATCAAAGAAGAAGAAGCTTACTTTGTCCAGCTTCTCAAAAGAATCTACACGTCGTGGAACCCATCCCCTGATCGCCTCTCCAGCCATTGTGGCCAACCAGGCCGACAACCCTGCTGCCACTTGCTCACCTTCTGTAGCTTTGGGAATATTACCCATCCCTGTATGATGTTGAGCAACAACATATTCCATTTTCTCCCTCTTTCGATCGAAATTCTCACCATGCAACCGAACAGACCCATTCACCTGCTTATCAATCAACATTGTTCTCCCATCATTACTATCATATTGATCTTTCACCCGATATGCGTCCTCTCTCCTTGAGCAAGTTGCCCTTGATACTCTTAAGTCAGATGAGGCCTTGCTCGATAGATGCTCTCTTGGACTCTCTTTACTATCTTCAATAGCAGAGGGTTTACAACAAATGCAACCCATCATACACCAACACCACCCAAAACCGTCCTTCAAAATCAACAGTTACCCCACAACTATAGCATTCAGATTATCATTTTTGAATTTTCTTTATTGATAAATTTATAAGTACATGTGTCTGTCTCATAAAACAAAGATGAAGAAGAAGGGAGGAGATGGGGAATGAAGACAAAGAAAAGAGAGGAGATGGGGAATGAAGACGAAGAAGAAGAGTTTTGTTTAGAATTTTTTTTTTTTTAAAGTATGGACGGGCGTCCAAAATTTATGGACAGCCGTCCCCAAAGTTTTTTTGTCCAAAATTTATGGACGGTCGTCCCCAAAGTTTTTTTTTTTTTTATTTTCATATTTTTGTTAAGGATAGGCGTCCCTTATTTGTGGCCACCCGTCCAAAATGAAGGGACGGCTGTCCATAACGGATGAACGGCCGTCCCTAATTTTTATAAAAAAAAATTATTCCATTTTACTTATGGACGGGCGTCCTTTAAATGGGGACGCCTGTCCGTAGTAAATGAACCCCAGTCCATATAATATGGACGAGAGTCCATGTGAGTGAACGGCTGTCCATATTTGATGGACGACCGTTCACTAGAAAAATAATTATAGAAAAATCAGGCGTGGTGTGAGTCAGGGGTACACGTAGGCCGGTACACATTTTTGGTGTCCGTAGCTTTGTTGTTTCATTAATATCATGGATAATTGATAATTCCATGCATGTAAATTTCTTTTTCATGCTAGTTTGGCCACTTTGGTGACTAACAAAGTATATAAAGACATAAAACATGCATGTAAATAAAAATCCTTAATGCATAAAAATCCCATGACATTCATGTATGCAATAATAATCAATAATACAAATAGAACCATAATCATTCATAATTAATAAATCAATAATAATAATAAGACATTACATAATGAGAAACCATTTAGTAGCATCAAGTCCATTCATTTAGCTAAAAGTAACTTCAATAGCATTTTAGGATTAATCTGCCAATTCTAAAAGTTTTTTTAGGGCTAAATTATAAATTAGACTTTCAAGGGGTATAAATGAAAATATATGGTACATGTGGATCAACCTGTAATTTATTGATATATTACCATAAAGTCTCATATATCCTATAAATTTTCATTTTGGTCCATGAAACAAAAAACTAGCCTCATGCGTGGCGCGTGAAGGCCACGCGCCTTCATCCTTCAGCACCATTATGGGCCTCCACTGTCGTTGCAACTTCTAGCCACTAAATATAGGCTTTCTGACGCCCCTTTATGCCAGAAAACATGGGGTTTTGCATTTTTATTCATCCTAATCAACATAAAAGCTAAAAAACAACATAAAAACTTCATATCTAGGCCAAAAAAAACCACCAAAAACTTCATACAAAACCTTCATATTTATACCCTTAAAAACCAAGATTTAATCCTTCATAAAAACTATTTCTTTGTTTCAAATCAACACGAAGCATCATTCCAAAACACCAAGAATCATAACATAAAACATCATGCTCAAATAAATCATTAAATCAAACTTTCCTAATTAACTTTATGGAGATATTATAGGTTCAATAACCTGGTGCTCTGATACCAACTATTAGAAAAATCTTAAGAAACATTATGCATAGACACACATGCTTAAACAAACATCAACAACATAATCCAGGATCTTGAACAAACAATTTCTCACAATCCTTGCAATTTGGAAGTGTACCTGATGCGGAATTAGAAGATGCCATCAACAATTATTCAATATTGATCTCCTATATAAATTGAATTCTCTCTCTTAGACTTCACTTGATGGTACAAAATCCTTAGATGGAATCAGTGTTTTTATCTTTCGATGTGTAACCGTGATAGGCAAAGAGAGGACCAATTTATATGTGTCTTCCTTAAATCAAGTATGTCCATCAAATAGCTAGATGTATGGACGAGATTTATTTGCTATTAAACAATTAATGTTAATGCCCCCAAAAATTGGGCCATTTAAATAAAACCTTACATTCTCCCACTTGGCCCAATAAATAAAGATACTAAAAGTTTAATACATCATAATTACCATTCCATAATAAATTACAAAATACGGGTTATGATAGCTGTACGCACCACCACCATACTTTAGATCGTATATTTCCTTCCACGCACCACCATACCTACAGCTTATCACATATGGTCCATAAGTGATATATAAATGTCATCATGGTCCACAATAATGTCTCTTAGAGACTTTCCTGTTAACATCAACTCAAAGAAAATTATGTATACACCATTATGAGAAACAAGAAATTCATTAATGTATATTAGAAACACAATGGTGAGCTCAGAGTGTCATAAACATCATAACCACATCATTTATCACCACAACCAACACCCATTCTAGGTACATGTTCTTTAAGTGTCTTAGGTGGTAAACCTTTAGTCAATAGATCTACAATCATAAGATCTGTTCTAATATTCTTAAAAAACACTCTTTGTTTCTAAACCTCCTCCTTAACGACATAATACTTTAATTCCACATATTTGGTACCTCTAGAATATTAGAAACACAATGGTGAGCTCAGAGTGTCATAAACATCATAACCACATCATTTATCACCACAACCAACACCCATTCTATGAACATGTTCTTTAAGTGTCTTAGGTGGTAAACCTTTAGTCACCAAATCTACAATCATGAGATCTGTTCTAATATTCTTAAAAAACACTCTTTGTTTTTGTACCTCCTCCTTAACGACATAATACTTTAATTCCATATATTTGGTACCTCTAGAATATTTGCCATTCTTGGAGAAGAATACTGCTGCAGAATTATCATAGTAATTTTTTAGCGACTTGGTAATGGCGTCAACTACCCCAAGTCCTGAAGTAAAGTTCCGTAGCCATAATTCATGAATTATGGCTTCAAAACACGCCACAAATTCTGCTACCATAATGGATGAAGCAATGATAGTCTATTTGGCACTTTTTTGTTAGAATAGTTGTCCTAGAGAATCAAATATTATAGATTTGACTCTTTGTAATAATGTTTATTAATCAATAAAAGGCATTTTATTCTATATCATGTAAATCATAATGTTATGTATTGATATATGTCTTTAGGATGGTAGAACCGTGACAATGGTATCAAGTATTTCAAATCTTGATAGTGAGAACCCTATGATCACATATGGTGGCCAATCTTGGTCTGTGTGTAGTGAGACAACTGATTGGTGTCAATCGCAATACTACTCACTGCTGATATGATGAGGAGCCTACGGGTCACACACTTAGAAGACAGTTTAAGGATGCTAAATTTTGGAAGGGTATATTCATCTTTTAGATGAATGGCCATATTGGTAATTTTGCTATGTAATTAAATTTACTGAGGTTGTAGCCTATGTCTAACTTTATTATTGGAGTAATTTAGCAAAATTACTAATTTAATTATTGAAGTTAATATTAATATTTATATTAATACTTAACTAAATAATTAAATAGTGACTAATATGTGATTCCACCTAAGTTTGGGTTGTTGCTAAACTATGGGGGTGGAATAAAATTTTGCTTGATTATTTAAAGGAAGCAAAATTTAGGTTTATTCATATTTTTCATTTGGCTGCCATCGGTGAGTATTTTTGAGAGAAAATTTCTCTATTCTTCTCTTACTCGATCATCCTAAATACCATCCTTAAAGCTAAGAATTAATTCTAGCAAAATTAATTCTTGGTCTCGGACGTATTATCTTCATGTGGACGATGTGAGTTCGATTCCGTTTTTATATCGATAGCGAATAACATTCAGAGACACTGACAGAGCCTCCAAATGCTGGTATAATGTAATCCTCGCATGGATCTTTATTGTTTCAATTTAAGCATGTAATATATATACATATCAGACCCTGATCTTGGCAAAATTAGAGTAATCGATGGGCAAAAATTTTGTTTTTTCGCTGCCTCTGTTCTTTGATTTACTAACACTTTTACATGATATTACTCATTTGATCAAAAGGAAAAGATAACCAAATGTAGACTTTCTGCTGTCAAGGCATCCTGCAAAATCTGAATCTGAGTATCCAATCACGTCTAAGTGGTTGGACCTCCTATACATGAGCATGTAATTCTTTATTCCTTACAGGTACCTTTAAAACTTTCTTTGCAGCCTTTTAGTAATCAATTACTTGATTATTTTGATACATTAAACTGCCCACAACAAAAGCATATGGAATTGATTCCATTACGTTCTACATCATCCTTTCGACATTGCATGAGACTAAACTTATCCCTTGTTTATTCTGTACAAAAACAACTATGCTGAACATTGTCCATATTAAATCTCTCGAGAATTCTTTTGATATAACCTTTCTAAGACAATCCCAACAATTCTTGTGATCTATCACGAAATGTTTCAATTCCTATCACAGAGGACGCCTTTCATTTCAAAATTCCTCGAGAGAAGATCTTTCATCTCATACAATATGCTTAAAATATTAGCAGCAAGTAAAATGTCAACATATAGAACTAGGAAAATAAACTTGAACCCATTGACCTTTGGTATGTACACCGATTAACGATATTTTTTTTTTTAAACCAAAGGACGTTATATATCATTAAACTTAACATACCACTGCTGGGAAGTGCTCTTTTATGTTATACACAAGGTCCGGAGTTCTCCTCAAGGGTATGATAAAGTGTTTAGGGTAAAGGGGTTGGACAATTTAGTTGCACGAAAGAAAAATAAGGCAAAAATATCAAAAGGCTCAAATGGGTGACTAGGGACAATTCATCCATTGGTTGGCTAGAAATGCTCAAGCGTTTTGAAAAATTGCCTAAATCATTTCCTCAACAATGTCTGATCCTAGAATTTCACCTCAAGCACCTCTTAACTAGGTTCTAGAGTCTACCAACATTATCAAGACTTCACATAGCTACATAAAATGTTTCTAAGCATGCCAAAAGAATGAACATGGTGGTTGAACCACTCAATGAACCTCAAGCTAAATCAAGTCAACCAACATCAACTTGAAGCAATGCTTTGCATTTTCCATAAATAATATTCCAACAATCAAAATCTCATCATGGACTTATGCAAATCATCGAGGCGACAAAAATAAGAACAAACTTGCAAAATCATAATACACAACACAAAAACCATAAAACACACAAAGACAAAAGTCAATAAAAACACGCAAAAATTTTCAAATTTTTTCTCTACCCCTCAAACAGAAAATGATGTTGTCCTCAATGTCAGACAATAATGAACATAGTAGTAGAAAACCAAGCTTAAGGTTATGAAATACTCCCCTAATTAATCCATGAAGATCAAAATGAACACAAAATCTGGACATCCTTTCATTGTTTTTTTCATTAGCAATATCTGTCAAAACACATAAAAACTCAAGGGTCCAAAATGTGTTAGAAAACCTCACAGAGTATGAAAAAATTACATCTCAATCTCAAACCTTAGCAAACTAAACCTACAACCTAAGAATACAAAAACAAAGTAAACATAAAATAGGAAATAAAATGAGTTCCATTGTACAAAAATAAAACAAAAACAAATGTGTTTCAGGTTTCATTAATCTTCATTCTCTCCCTCATCTTTGTCATCTTTATCCATGGCATCATCAGGAATTTGATCTTCATCTTCTGGCCAATCTTGCCATTGGAAGTTGGACACATCTATGCCTAGACTGGTGCAACATTTATGTTGCATCTCATACAACATTCGGGTTTGATCTCCCAACCAATCTTGGCATCTCTCAATTTTGTTCACTTTGGTTAGAATTTGTTGCAATAGATCTTTTGTTGTGGGTGAGGGTGCAAGTGTAGGTGCAGGAGCAGTTGTAGTTGATCTTGGTCTTTTTGAGCTTGAACTAGCTTCTTCAATAGTGGTTTATCTTTCAGTCTCTGGTAATAAACTTGGTCTACGATTTGTGCAGGATGAATAAGCGGTTCATCATCTATCTTCTGAACTCCAGCTCTTCTACAAATCTCTATGATGAGATGTGGGAAAGCATAACTAGCTCTCACTAGTTTAGCTGCATGCCTTTTATTCTCCATTATGATCTCGCCCACATCCATCTTCTTTCTAGTTGCAATGGCATAAAGTAAAATGGCTCTATCCGCATCCATTGAACCATAATGTGTCTCTGGAATCATCCTCGAACAAATAAAGTATTGTCAAATTCTAACCATGACTATCAAATCAGTCCCTTCAACTTTCTCCTTCCCTTCTTAGTGATCTCCCAAGAAGTACCTAGTTTTGCTATTACCCTGATTATATCCTCAAAATTAATGTCCTTAGGCTTGAATTCCAGATAATCATCATGTTCTATTGGTTTAATTTCATAAAATTCATTGATGATCTAGGCCCTAAATGGAACTTTGATACCCCTTACATACACATGCCCAGGGTCACACTCAGGGAAGTTAGCATAAAATTCTTGTACAATGGGTGCTACGGCTAGATGCTTAGGTTCTTCCAAAAAGGTTACCCAATTCCTTCCTTTTGCACAATCTTCTGCAAAGATACTAGTTAACCCTCTCTCTGGAATAAAACCCTTGTCCTTTTACTGAACGGCTACTTCATAACGATGTTTAGCCTTAGAATTCACAAACCCATTGTCAACTTGCTTGTCCTTACCCTTCGGAGTGGATTTGAGTGGCATTTTTCGCTCAACACAAATCACTATAGTCTACCACTTTTCTTAACCCAACACAACCCACACTCAATCAACATAGAATGTCAATAATTCAACTCCCAAATCAAGCACTAATGCAAAACTTCTCACAACCTAACAATCAAATCTCCAATTCAACCACAACAATTCAAAATTCACAATTAACACCCAAAATCACCAAACTTCCAAATACAATCTAACAACTTCAATATCACAAACCCAACTTCCTCAACACAAATCAATTCAAAATCAACACTTCCCACACTCCAAACACAAATTATAACCCTAAACACGGAAATCAAATAAAAAATATGAGTTCATGCATAAATCTCTAAATCAAGCATTCAAACCATGAAATCTGTAAAACAAAAGCATGAAAACTCAAAATCTTACCACACCCAAGCTTGTTTAACCCTTAATTGCTCCAGCTTTGCTCCAAATCGCAAAACCCCCAATTTATGGACAACCTAGGGTTTCCAAATCTTATTCAAAATTGGCTAAATTTGTTGCAAAGGAAGGTTGTTTGAGTGTCTAGGGATGTAATGGAGTGGAATGGTGTGTGAAATTCAAGTGGAAAAGGTCAAAAATTGAAGATGAAATTTTTTTTCTCTCTGCAAGCTAGGTTTAGTTCTTGTGAAAATGACAAGTTTATATAGAAAATGGACTTCGCCATGGCGAAGATTAGTTCTTGTGAAAATGGGAGGAAAATGACGAGTTTATATAGAAAATGGACTTCACCGCGGCGAAGAGGAAATTTCGCCACGGCAAAATTCTGGAAATATTGCAATATCGCGTCAAGTCTGCTCAATGCCGCGGTGAAATTTTTTTTCTTACTGCGGTGAATTGTTGAAAACTTTTATGCACTACGATAGCAGTGTATATCTTGCCGCGGCGAAATCAATTCCTTGCTGCAGCAAAGTTTGGAAATTTGCTCTTCATGCCAGACTTCAATTTTTCACCTGAAACACCAAAAGAAAAACAAAAATTAATTACTTCCTAAGTCAAATAAAGCATAAACAACATGTAAAACAAATAAAATCACACAAAATGAAAAACGCTTGGGTTGCCTTCTAAGAAGCACTTGTTTATAGTCGAAAGCTCGACTTTCTCCTCAAATCTCATTTTGGAATGTCAAGCTTGATGGGCAATGTCTTGCAACTCAAAGCTCCATCAATGCATGGCTTCAATCTTTGCCCATTAACTTTAAAAGTGCATTTTTGCTCATGAAAAATCTCAACTGCTCCATATGGATGAACTTTAGTAACTATGAAGGGTCCGAACCTTCTTGACTTATGTTTTCCAAGAAAAAAACCTAAGTCTTGAGTTGTAGAGCAAAACTTTCTGACCCACTTCAAAGTTCTTCTTCACTATATGCTTGTCCTGCCACATTTTTGTTTTCTCCTTATAAATTCTTGCATTTTCATATTCTTGTGGCGAAACTCATCCATTTCATTTAGTTGAAGCATCCCTTCTTTTTCAGCAGCTTGTAAATCCATATTCAACATTTTTACTGCCCAATAAGCCCTATGCTCCAATTCCATAGGCAAGTGGCACGCTTTACCAAACACAAGACGATATAGGGACATTCCAATTGGTGTTTTAAATGTTGTTTGGCATGCCCATAGTGTATCATCTAACTTCCATGACCAATCTTTCTATGATGCATTTACCGTATTCTCTAGAATTTTATTCAATTCCGTGTTTGACAATTCAACTTGTCCACTCATTTGAGGATGGTAAGGTGTAGCCACCCGATGTGTCACCCCATATTTTCCCAATAGAGCTTCAAATTGCCAGTTGCAAAAATGCGTCCCTCCATCACTTATAATAGCCTGTGGCACTCCAAATCAAGAGAAGATACTCTTCCTAACAAAGCTTACTGCTACTTTAGCATTATTGGAAGGTAATACAACTACTTCTACCAACATTGACACATAGCCCACCGAAACCAAAATGTAGGTGTTCCCAAATGAATTTGGGAAGGGTCCCATGAAGTCAATCCCCCAAACATCAAAAATTTCCACAACCAAAATATTGTTCAAGGGTATTTCATTCCTCCTTGAGATATTCCCACTCCTTTGACATTGGTCACACTTTTCAGCAAATCTAAAGGCATCCTTGAATAGATTCGGCTAATAAAATCCAAATTGAAGGACTTTAGTTGCAGTTCTTGTTCTTCCAAAGTGACCACCAACTTCCTTTCCATGACAATGTCATAATATGCTCTCCATTTCTTCTTTTGGCATACACCTACATATCATCTGAATCGCACAATGCTTATATAGAAAAGGTTCCTCCCAAAAATAGAACTTCAAATCAGAAAGAACTTCTTCTTTTGTTAGAAAGTCATATCCATCAGAAGCACTCGAGATGACAAGTAGTTTGCAATATCAGCATACCATGGTGCTTCTTCAATTTTCATCAATTGTTCATTTGGAAATGTGTTTTGAATTTAGACCTATTTCTCATCCTTCCTTTCCGGTTGCTCAAGTCTGACCCTTTCTTATCCCGGATTTCCAAATCAAACTCTTGAAGGAGTAGAATCCGTTAGATAAGTCTCGGTTTTGCTTCTTGCTTTGCCAAAAGATGATTGAGCACTAAATGATCTTAGTAGACAAGGACCTTGGCACCTAACAAATAAGAGCGAAATTTTTCAAATGCATAAACAATTGCCAAAAGCTCTTTTTCAATGGTAATGTAATTCAATTGTGCATCAGTTAATGTTCTACTGGCATACTGTATCACATGTAAAACTTTATTCTTTCTTTATCGTAAGACTACCACTATCACATAATCACTAGCATCACATATTAATTCAAATGGAAGTTCCTAATCGGGAACCGTAATAATAAGTGTAGATACTATTAATTGCTTAAGAGTCTGAAAAGCATGCATGCGATCATCATTAAATTCAAATGGTGCATATTTAACTAACAAATTGCAAAGGGGTTTAGAAATCTTAGAGAAATTCTTGATGAATCTTCTGTAGAACCCAGTATGTCCTAAGAAACTCCAGATAGATTTGACATTTGTTGGAGGTGGCAACTTTTCAATCATTTCAGTTTTGGCTCGATCCATTTCAATTCCCTTCCTTGAAATCCGATGTCCAAGAACTATGCCCTCTTGAACCATAAAATGACACTTCTCCCAGTTTAACACTAGGTTAGTGTCTTGACATCGCTGCAAAACAAGAGAAAGGTTAGAAAGACAATCATCAAAAGAAGAGCCAAAAATGGAGAAATAGTCCATGAACACTTCAAGAAATCATTCCACCATATCACTAAATATGGACATCATGCCATTGCTGAAAGGTGGCTGGTGCATTACACACCCAAATGGCATCCTCCTATAGGTGAATGTACCATATGGACAAGTGAATGTTGTATTTTCTTGGTCTTCAGGAGAATTGGGAATCTGGTTTACCCTGAGTAGCCATCTAGGAAAAAGTAATAGGCATGTCCCGCTAGTCTTTCCAACATCTGATCAATGAATGGTAGCGAAAAATTATCCTTCCTTTTTGCTCATTCAGTTTCCTATAATCAATACACACCCTCCAGCGCGTGACAATCCTGGTTGGGATTAATTCATTGGTCTCATTTTTCATCACTGTTATGTTGCCTTTATTTGGAACCACTTGTACAGGATTCACCTAAGGACTACTGAAATGGGATAGATGATTCCTGCATCTAAGAGTTTTACCACCTCTTTCCTTACCACTTCCTTCATAGAAGGGTTCAATCGTCATTACAGTTGCACTCTTGGCTTCATATCATCTTCCATAAGGATCTTGTGCATGCAAAAAAGATGGAGAAATGCCCTTTATATCTGAAATGGTCCATCTAATTGCAGACTTGTGCTCTCTCAACACTTGAATCAATTTCTCTTCCTCCAATTTACTCAAGTTCACATTGATAATCACTGGAAAACAATCAGATTCACCAAGATACACATACTTGAGATCAGATGGTAAAGGCTTCAATTCAAGCTTGGGAGGTTATTCTAACTTTGCCTTATCCTTTTCCTTACTCATGTCCTAAGTCTTCAAATTATGGATCCTGGATGGTGCTCATCGGTTGAAGTGCTTCCAAATACCTAGCACGCTCATTCTTCCTTGGCTCATCTTCCTCGATAGTTTTGGATTGGGAAATGCATGCTCCAAGAGGTAGTTGAGGATTGATCTCTTCAAATGTGTCTTTTACTACTCTATCAACCACATCAACCCCGAACATGACTCTACTTCTGATGGAAATTTCATGGCCTCAAACACATTAAAAGTTATCGTTTCATCTTGGACCCTCAAAATCAATTTTCTTTCCTGAACATCAATTAAAGTTCTGCTAGTAACAAGGAATGGTCTTCCCAAAATTAGCGGTATCTCTTTGTCTTCCTCCATATCCATACAACAAAATCTACAAGGAATATGAATTTATCCACCTTCATTAGCACATCTTCAATAATATCCCGTGGATGCTTGATCGATCAATCGGCAAGCTGCAAAGAAACCATTGTAGGCTTCACTTCACCGATCCCCAATTTCCTGAAAACAGAAAAAGACATTAGATTTATGCTAGCACCTAAGTCACACAAAACTCTATCAAATGTAATATCTCCTATAACATAAGGGATAGTGAAACTCCCTAGATCTTTGAGCTTTGGTGGTAACTTCTTCTGTAGAATGGCACTGCATTCCTCCGTAAGCATCACTGTGTCTTCCTCTTCCAGCTTCCTCTTGTTTGAAAGAATTTCCTTCAGGAACTTAACATAACTTGGCATCTTTTGCAAGGCATCTGCAAAAGGAATGTTAATATGCAGTTTTTTGAAAACATCAAGAAATTTCATAAATTGCTTATCCTAACTTTGCTTCCTTAATCTCTGAGGGAAAGGAACTGGAGGAGTGTGGTGTGCCAACTCTTGTGGTATTTCAAGAAATGGCAATTTTTCCTTGGTTTCAACATCCTTTCCTTCTTTGGTTCTTCTATTTTTGGACTTGTTGGCTTCTCTTCAACAATGATCTCTTCATCAACTTCTTCAGATTCTTCCTTCTTCTCTGGTGGGTTCTCATCCTTCCCTTTTGGTTTAACTTCTTCTAAGATTGTTCCACTTCTTAAAGTTATGGCATTTGCTTGTTCACATGGATTTGTCACCATGTTACTTGGCAAGGAACCTTGAGCTCTCTCATTCAATTTTTCTAAAATTTGACCTGATTGCACCACCAAGTTTCGAATAGATGCTCCTTGATTTCTAAAATTTGACCGTGTATCATTCATAAAACCTATGGTTTCTTACATGAATTTCCTAAACATATCCTTAAATTTTGAAACTTTCTGTTCAACTGTTGAAAATTCACCCTGGTTGATGGTTTGGCACTGTCCTTTGATTTAATTGATTGTTTTGATTACCCTAGGACAAGTTTGGGTGATTTCTCCAACCAGGATTATAGGTGTTGGAGAATAGATTGTTCTGTTGTCTCTGATTCCTAACCAAATAGTTGACTTGCTCTGATGATGAAGAGGATGAAGCAAAGGTGTTCCCCACCCCATTTAGCAGTCAATGTTTGCATGGTTACCTGCACAAAAATCACATGTCACTTAAGGTGTTTGAATGGAATTAACATGCATACCTTCTATTTGTTTCTGAAGCATGGCAAGTTGAGCTGAAATGGTTGTGTAGGCATCAACTTCATGAATACCAATGGACTTCTTCGACACTATTCTCTCATCCAGTCTTTGGTAGTTGTTACTTGCTAAAACTTCAAGTAACTTTTGAGCTTCCACCGGTGCCTTCTTCTGTAAAGCTCCCCCATCTGCTACATCTACCATTGTTCGAACATTTGGTAGCAAACCAGAATAGAACATTTGGAATTGCATCCAAACGCGCAAACAATGTTGTGGACACTTCCTCAACATTTCCATGTATGTCTCCCATGCTTCATATAACGATTCATGGTTGCCTTGTACAAACGAGGTAATGTCATTTCTCATCTTTGTCGAAAGATCTAGTGGGTAATACTTGTAAAGGAACTTCAGTGCTAGATCTGTAACGACTCGATTCTTATAAAAACATGCACAGTGAAAATACACGTAGCCATAATATAAAAAGTTGGGCCCAAATTTTTTTCTTTTTTTTCATTAGACATATGCATTCTTTATACAAATATATACAAGGTTTGTGACATATGCAAAACTATCAAAAGAGGGCGGACAGTGTAGCCATTTCTCTTCGTGTGCCGATGTCCATCCGACTGTGTCCTCATCTAGAACCTGCAAAAAACATAGGGAGCAACTGGATGAGCACAAACAAGGCTCAGTAAGTAAACCCCTGAACTCAAATATCTCAGTAACTCTTTCTTTAATCACTAGCTAATTACTCTTTCTCATAGCTCCTCTATACTAACTTTCTTTCTAGTAAGTCACGGCCCCATCTGACCGGAGGCACGGCTGGGACTCACTCCCACTCCCGGTGACTTCTACTCATTCTAGCCGATCGGACTTGGTTATGCATGGATTCGGAACCTTTGGCCATGTGAGTGCATAGAATCTCTCGGGTAAACTCGGGTATAGCCCTCATCCGCATGTACACTACGGGCTACACCACTTCTCTTTCTGATACTCTAGCCGCTTCACTGATGCGGCGTACATGCGGGAATACTCTACCTGTACTCACAGGTTCCCCATCACACAACCTACTCTATTCTCTTATTAAGCACTACTCTAGCTTTACTCTATAGTGCTCATCCTCTCTTTCTTTCTACTCTTAGAGTAGTCTAAACTCAAAAGTCTCTACTCTTTCTCTACTCTCTTTTCTAATGCATAAGTAAAGCATAATTAATGCACATCAATGACTCATACTCATTAATGAAAAGTAACTATGACATGTAGCAACAATTAAGGCTTTCTACCCTTACTTATGATTCTCTTGAGCATTTCATCAAACAACTCATGTGCATAAATAACTCTCCTCTAACTCTAACTTTTCTGTTTTCTTTAATCAATCAAATGGGAGAAAACTCCCTCATAAACCCTAAAATCCCTATCAAAAGAGAAACACTTCCATAATCTTGCTCAAAACCTACTCCAACTCCAATCAAACTCAACCCAACACCAAGCAAAATACAGCACTTCTCATAACTCATAACCCAAACATAATTACTACTCTCATTCAACAATTAAAAGAAAGCACATATGTATTTCAATCCACTCAAAAGAGTTCTTAGATCTCAACTTAGGTTGAGTTTACTTACCTTATGAGAAATTGGCTTCTTTAACACTTCTCCTTTCCTTTGGAAGCTTGCTTTTCCTCTACAACTTAACCAACAATCACAACATGAGATTCTAATCAAAACATAGGAAAACTCTCATCTAAAGTACAAATCCTTACCTTAGGAAGCTTTAGGTTAAAACCCCACAAAAAGTTACTCAAAAAGGCTCTTGGAAATCCTTGGGAGATTGAAGGAAATTTGAGAGAGTTTAGAAGAATGAAGGAGGCGGTGGAATTGGGAAAATGAAGAACTTTCAAAGGCTAAACCCTTTTTAATAACTCTTAATACTCATTCTTCCCATTTTGCCCTTGCTCTTTTATGGAAATTCCATCCATATCCTTTGATTCCTTACTAACACACCCCCATACTAACATATTCTCCTTGAAATTTCCTTACAATTTACTCCCCACTTTTCCTGCTAATTAGGGGTAGAATGGTCAAATTGCCCTTACGGAAGAAAATATCTAAAACTTAACAAACATGTTAAACGGCCTGTCGCCGCGGCGAAGCAACTTATGTTGCACACCTCTTCGCCGCGGCGAAGATTCTTCTTCGCCCCGGCGAAGTATGGCAGACTGAACTTCTTCTGTCTTTTTAACCAATTTCAGGGCAAGTATACAACACTACACTCAATATTACCAAATACCAACTCAAACAAGAGCAAAGGAAGAAACAACAACTACGTACCTCAAGTGGGGCATTACAAGATCATTCCATGTCATGATGGTTCCAATGCGTAATGACATTAGCCATCCTTTTGCCTTATCTCTCAACGAGAATGGAAACAGTCCCAACCTAATAGCATCATCTTGTAAGAGTAGGTGCCCTAGAGCCAATCAATTATTATAGAATTGACTCTTTGTAATAATATTCATTGATCAATAAAAGGCGTTTTATACTATATCGCGTAAATCATCATTGTATGTATTGATATATGTCCTTAGAATGGTAGAACCGTGACGAGGGTATCCAGTGTTTCAAATCTTGATAGTGAGGACCCTAGGAGCACATATGGTGGCCATTCTAGAAAAGTTCGTAGCCCTAGTATTATTTTGAAGTAAGGGCACAGATAATACGGTAAGGCTATCATAGTGTTGAAAGGCAATGACTGATGTCACTTGTCAAGGTTGTTTGGTGACAAACTGGTGCAACACGTGGGTGCTTGCTGTAGGCAAGTTCACTAGACTAGCCCACTAGAGGATTCCATATGGATGGTAACCCTAGTGTTTATGGAACAAATCCTCTAACGAATGGTGGTGCATGTGATCCTTAGACTTGAGATCACTGCAGCCCCTTGTGCACTGATTGGTGTAGTTTGACACTAGCCTAACGCAGTTCTATTCAGAGTTGTCAATACGGTGGTGATTGGCTGCATCAAAGAGTGTATCAAGACTATGGTGTATAGATAGAGGATTCATCACTCCCGGGTACAGGAAAAGTTATCTCATGGCGCAATTCAGTAAATGGCAATGACACTAAAACTGTGGCCACAGTGGGAATGAGTTGTTGCTCTATCCAGTTTATAATACAGTTCATTAGTCCGATGGCGAATACACAATATCGAGAGTAACCGAAGGTTGACACTATTTCTATGCCTCGATCTCGTCGAGATAATGGATGATGAAAGGATCGAATTTTACGGTAACCATATCGTTGACAGGTAACTACTTTGCTGAATCCGAATCTATCGGGTGGCCATGATGCCTTGCTATGGGCCAATCTTGGTCTGTGTGTTAGTGAGACAATTAATTGGTGTTAATCGCGATACTATACACTATCGGTATGATGAGGAGCCTATAGGTCACACACATAGAAGATAATTTAAGAGCCAAAAAGAAAGAAGGGCGTTTTCATCTTTTTAGATGAAAGGGTATTTTGGTAATTTCACAGTGCAATTAAATTTGTTGAGGTCATAGCCTTTATTTAATTTGTTAGAAAAATTAAATAAGTGAGATTACGTTTAAATATGTGTTCGCATATATTTAAATAAATTATCATTATTGTTAAATGTTAATATATATATATATATATATATATATATATATATATATATATATATATATATATATATATATATATATATATATATATATATTAAATATATATTAATTGATTTTAATTTAGATAATGATAAACAAAAATTAAAATATCTAAATGGGAGTGTTTGGAAACAAGGGATGTTTGGGTTGGGGCCCAAGCCTATTCCATAAGGGAATAGGGCAATTAAACTTACACTATAAAAGTAAAAGTTTAATTGAGAGATATTAGATATTCATTCATTTCATTGATTGGAAAAAGAAAACACTCTAGCCTAGGGCTGCAAACGAACCGAAGCAGCATTAACGCTACGCTTCGTTCGCTTCGACCATTCTTGTCCGATAATGTTCGCGAACAGTTCGATAGTTGTTCGATAATATGTTCGATCGAGTTCGAACAGGGGTTGTTCGTTCAATTATGTTCGCGAACACTATACGTTCGACTAATCCATCTGTTCGATTGTTCGTTCGTTTATGTTCGAAAAATATGTTATGCATTATTATAATTAAATTTTATTTTTTTTCATTTTTATATTATGTTTGATTTAGTTTAGATGAATTTTTTTTAATGGTAATCAATAATAAAATATTATGATACTTTTGTTTTTCTTATATATATAATATGTTTGGATTTTTTTTTTCCAAATGTCATCAATAATTAAATATATAAGTATATAGAATTTTAATTAAAAAATAATAAATTATTATGATACATAGCATGACAAATTTAATAACATAATAAATTGTATAATCAAGTGATATATAATATAGTAAATCCAATAACATAATAGCTTCATATTTTTCTAAATGTAATCAATAATTAAATATTATAAGATAGCATTTCAATTAATAAATAATAAATATAGTATGGTAAATTGATAAACATAACATATTGTATAATCAAGTGATGTATAGCATACCAAATTTAATAATATGATAGTTTAATTAAACCTAAATTAATCACACATTTGTATTGATCATTTATTACAATAAACTCTCATATCACTATGAATTTATATGTGTTGGTACAGAATAAATATGTAGACAGTAATGATAATATATATAAATATATATGTGTATATATATATATATATGTATATATATATATATATATATATATATATATATATATATATATATATATATATATATATATATATATATATATATATAAAATTAATCACACATATGTATTGATCATATATTATAATAGGTCATCAATTCACTATGAATTTATGGGTGTTGATACAAAATATATATATATATATAACAAATTAATCACACATATGTATTGATCATATATTATAATAGACTTTTATTCCACTATAAATTTATGAGTGTTGATACAAAATATATATGTAAATATTTAAAATATTTAGGATAATTTATGTAATGATAATAAATATATATATGTAAACAAATTCCTTTTGTTTGTGTCATGTTTGATATGGAACTAAATTTGTTTTGAACGATTTATTGTTCTATTTAATTTGTTTTGAAGTTTTATTATTTATGATGATTAGTTATTTTAATTTAGTGAGTTTTTATTGATTTGTTTAAAATATAAATATAGATAAAGAGTTGGTTTATTTTCAAATGTTGAATTAAATGGGTATGAATTATAAATTGTTGCATATTTGTTTTTTAGAGCATGGATTGGAAAGTTAGTGTACATTTTTTATTCGAACAAGTTATTCGAACATGTATTTACAAGTTATTGAACGAGTTATTGAGCGGTATTTACAAATTATCGAACAAGTTAGTCGAACATGTATTTACAAATTATCGAATAAATTGCTCGAGCGAGTTATCGAGGCAAGGTATTTACAAATTATTGAACAGTTATGACGAACAAGTTAGTCGAACAAGTTATGTACGAGCGAAGTTCTGAGCGAACATTCTGACGAACGCAGAATTCTGACGCAACGAGCGAGCTTTTTGTTAATCGAACGAACACGAACACACATCATGTGTTCGTTCGAACACGAACACGAACAATCACAATCAAACATGCTTATCGAACGATTTTCGAACGGGCCTGTTCGTTCATGTTGATTCGATTGCGAGCCTACTCCGCCCTCGAAAACTGCTCCCACGCCAGATTGCTTATTTGCTTTGGAATCAAATTCTTTTGATTTTCTTCTTGGATCTTAAAGGCTAAAGAGGATCGAGCAAATCAGATTGCTTATTTACAGTGGACTACTACGGTTCGATCCTACACTTGGGTCGGTAGCGAAATACATTCAGAGATAAGTTGGAGGAGCCTCCAAATGAGGGTATGATTTCTTAAACTCCAAACTAATTTTCTGTAGATTCTTATTTTGATATAAACTATAAATTTGCGCCCTGATCTTGGTTTTATGGAACGATCTGTGTCGTTATTAATATTTTGTTTTCTTCTGTGTCAATGGATCATTTCTTAATAGTGGTATCAGAGCCTAGGGTACTAGATTTTACAGTTTTATGTGGATGGTTGATTACATGTATTTGATTGATAATATGTTTCCTTAAAGAATCTGCGTAAAATCTACCTTAAAAGCATGTTTTAAGAAATCAATTAATCGATTAATTTTAATTTGTTGATGATCTGCAAGTTTGGTATATTGGGTGATGGATTTTGTTGAAATCAGTAGTTTAGATTGATTGCAAAATCCGTTTGGGGTGTTTTGGCTGCTGGTTGAACTGATCGTTGCTACAGATCAGTGTACACTGGCCGCGGCGATATAACCCATTGTCGCGGCATGCGTTATTGGCGATCGTCCTTTAGGACGAGCGTTGTTCGCAATCAACACTCGCCGCGGCGATATAAACCATCGCCGCGACGATCGCACGTGAAACATGAGTGCCACATTGATCAGTGCACGTTGCAGCAATCTAAACCATCACAGCAGCGAGCGCACTTCCGAGTGCACAGGGGCTAGATTATAAAGTTTTAAAACTTTTGGACCACATTGTAGGTCTGCAAATTGTCAAGGGGTAATTAATAATTAACCCACCAATTTCAAAAATTGATTGTTTTTGAAATGTATGCTATGTACTTGTTTGTATATTGCATGGTGCCCGGTACATGAGCTTTAGACCTATGGTGAATGTTTTAAAATTTTCGGGTATGTATTGTAATTTATTAAATAAGGCCTGCGCGTCCTACCTTTCTCCTCTTCTCAATGTACATTCTCTTCTCATCTCATTCCCCTCGAATGTAAATCGAGGTTTCTAAATTTATTGATGTAAAGAATTTTGTATAATTATTCTCATTGTAAATTTAGAATGACGTTTTTGTAATGTACTTAAAGACAGAGCAAAGGACGATGCAACCATACTTGAAGACTCAAGATTTTATTACAGGACCCCTAGTTGGCTGATAAGAGTGTAATTTATATATTTTTATTCCTTCCATATTATGTTTTTTGTTATGTTTTATGCCTATTTGAGTTGATTAGAGTTTATTTTGTGAGTTTGGCATAGTTGGATAGACTTTAGGAAATAAGTGATAAAAGATTAGGAAATTCTAGAATTTTTGTTATTCGACCAGTCTTTGCGTTTTTCAGGTTTTTCAGGGAGCTAGATTCCTCAATTGCAAAAGTGTTCTTCAGAGAAATTAAAGTAGACAAATCAAGCTTTTTAGAAAGGTATATGGACGAGAATCCGAGTTCGTTTGGGTTCTCAGTAGTTGTTTCAAAAACGGACCTAGTCGCAGAAGGATTCCTTAGCTGAGTATTGAATCTTCGCGGGCCTAACTGGAGCGTCAAATATCGAAAACGGGTGATTCAAAAGCCCAGATTTATCTAAACATCTGAGACTACAATTTTTATGAAGTGACCAAGCCTAGAAAATACCTTTTACATAGCGAGAATCCTGGTGCAAGCTGGAGGCAGTGCTTACCATATCTGATAAGATTTTGACAAATCTGGAAGTCTATCTTTTAGGAAGGATCCAGGAAAGATTTTATGTGATTCCTGGGCAGAATTAAGGAAAACACATGTTATTTAATTAGAAGTTGTTAGGTTAAACCGGAAAAGAAAACAGGTAGAGTTTTTATTTTTGAGTTTTTACTTTCTAGGTGAAGATGTGCAGCTGATCTTTCTTTTTCAGTTCAAGGGGATTTTGAAGCCTAAATTAATGTCATTGGTGTAACCTAACTTCAGTAACATTGTTCTTAATCTCGTTTTTATTGGAATTGTTTATGTTATTCTATTTTAATTGTTTATAATTTTGTTTGGGTGATTTAGTAATGGCTCTTTGAATTATTTTATCGGGATTTTATCTGTTAGAATTAGGAATTGTGATCTGTAATTGTCCTTTTTCTATTCAATGGGTAATACATGATGATAGATGATTATGGACAAGTTTTCATTCTATCATCTTGAATAACATAACCTAAGCTAAATAATCCGAGCTTGTGTGATTGTTGCTTAGATTGATCTATTTTCCTAATTCTTAAGGTTGCCATTGAATTAAACTTAAAGAGCTTATTCTAGGTTGTTCGAGGGTTAGGATCTACTTGAAGAGCTTATTTCAGTAGTGATGATTAAGGGAGAATTCGGGTATCAGAGCTTGTTGTTTCCTAGGGTCAGTAGTTCCATAATAACGAGATAGAATAGTGTTACAGTTAGTTCGTATCCAATGCATGTTTAGGTGGATCTTGAACCGAGAACTAATTGTTTTTAACCTGATTTTTTCTTCCATTAGAGACTTCTTTGTTTTACTTTAGTTTGCCTTGATTACAAACCCCTTTCATTACTCTGTTGTGTTATCCTGTTCACTGTTTGAGGTTTTATTGTGTTGTTTTCATTGTGCCTATTGGCATAGAATATAGGATTTAACTGAATCATTCCCTGTGGATCGACCCTTGCTCACCCTATATACAATTTAGTAGTTAGGTTAGTAAGGTTAATTAATTTGGTGCATTCGGCACGCTACCAAATTTTGGCACCGTTGCCGGGGAATGGTATTTGTCGATTTTTTTTTTTATGTTCTACATTTTTTTTTTTTTTTGTGATTTTTGTTTAATCAGTGCTTAGTTGTGGTTTTTTTTTTTTTTTTTTTTGTTTAATTGTGATTTTTAGGTTTTTGAAGAAAAAAAAGAAAAAGAAAAAAAATTTTTTTTTGAACAGTAGCACTATTCAACATGAAAGTAGTACTATTTAGTACTATTCCAAAGAGAAATTTTGGTTGAATTAGGAGTGCTGCAGTATTCATTTCGAAGAAAATGACATTCTGAGCATGACTAGAAAGGTTTCTAGCCCCACCCTGTCGTTCTCAAATTCGATCATTTAATAGGGTTTTTGGCCAATTTTTGCTGCTGTCAAGAAAAAAAATTATTTTTTTATTTTTTTTATTTTTGTATTATTTTTATTTTTATTTATTTAGGCTTAATTTGGTGATTTTTGTGGTTTATGACTCGATCCAATTCTACAGGAAAGTTGGAATTTGATCCAGAAATCGAACGCAGCTTACGGAAGTTGCGAAAAGAGTCACGTCAAGCAAGTTCTTCATCTCCTAGTCTCAATATAGCCCTTGGTTCAGCATCCCACAGTTCATCCAGTGATCCAGATTCAGAGATAGAAGAAGAGATGGCGCTGTCAGAACATTAAAGGAGTTGGTTGCCCCTGATTTTAATCAGCAGCCTTTGTGTATTCAGTACCCTACTTTAGATGTTGCTTTTGAATTAAAGTCTGGTCTAATTCACTTGTTGCCTACATTTCATGGTCGTGCAGGTGAAGATCCAAATAAACATCTAAAGGAGTTTCACGTTGTCTGTTCAAGCATGAAACCGATCGGAGTGACAAAGGAGCAAATTAAGTTGTGAGCTTTTCCTTTTTCGTTAGGGGATGATGCAAAGGATTGGCTTTATTATTTACCATCGGGGACAATCACAACATGGAACGAGATGAAAAGGATGTTTTTAGAAAGATATTTCCTAGCATCCAGAGCTGCCACCATCAGGAAAGAGATATGTGGGATAAGGCAATATAATGGAGAGACGTTGTATGAATATTGGGAGCGATTCAAGAAGCTATGTGCAAGCTGTCCTCACCACCAGATAAGTGATCAATTGCTAATTCAGTATCTCTAAGAAGGATTGCTGCCTATGGAAAGAAATATGATAGATGCAGCAAGTGGAGGTGCATTGGTGGATAAGACTCCTGAAGCTGCCAAACGGTTAATCTCAAACATGGCTGCCAATTCCTAACAGTTTGGTACAAGACATGATGCACCACCCAAAAGGGTGAATGAGGTAAGTACATCTTCCATTGAACAACAATTATCTGATCTTACCTCTCTTGTTAGACAATTGGCTGTAGGGAATGCGCAACAGGTAAAAACTTGTGGGATATGTTCGACAATGGGACACCAAACGGACATATGCCCAACACTTCAAGAGAAAGGGACTGAACAAGTCAACGCAACAGGAAACTTTCTTGGACCACCGAGGCAACATGATCCTTACTCCAACACGTACAATTTAGGTTGGAGAGATCATCTGAATTTCAGTTATAGAGGAAATAGACAAGTAGGAGGTGGATAGATTTTCTTCCAGAATAGACAACAACAAAGTTTTCAACCGAAGCAACTTGCCTCACATAGTTCAAACTCATCCTTGGAAGATATAGTTAAGTCCCTTGCTTTGAATACCAAACAGTTTCAACAAGATACAAGATCTAGTATTCAAAGTCTGGAGAATTAGATGGGTCAAATGGCAACTAATATAAGTCGTTTAGAGGCTCAAGTTGGAGGGAAGTTGCCTTCTCAAATAGTGGTGAATCCAAAGGAGAATGTGAATGCAGTGACGCTAAGAAGTGGTAAGAAAGTGGAAGAACCAAAACTGGACAGTCCAAGTGTAGCAAAGGAAGCAGAGATTGAAGATGAAATTGAGAAAGAAGAGGCTACAACTGAATCAAAGGTAATTCCTAACCCTTCAATTCAACTTCAATCTAATACTTTACCTTTTCCTAGCAGATTCGCGAAGTCAAAGAAAGAAGAGAAGGATAAAGAAATTTTGGAGATGTTTCGCAAGGTGGAAGTGAATATACCTCTGTTGGATGCAATTAAGCAAGTGCCAAGGTATGCGAAATTTCTTAAGGAGCTATGCACCAATAAGCGGAAGTTGAACGGTGATGAGAAGATAATAATGGGAGAAAATCAGTTTTCCAAAGAAAACTTCCTCCCAAATGCAAGGATCAAGGTATGTTTACAATTCCGTGTAAGATAGGTAACACCAAGATTGAGAGAGCTATGCTAGATTTAGGAGCTTCAATTAATGTTATGCCACGATCTATTTATGCTTCATTAAATCTAGGTCCTGTGAAAGATACTGGTATTATTATCCAATTGGCTGATCGCACTAATGCATACCCTAAAGGGGTAGTTGAGGATGTTCTTGTGCAGGTCAATGAGCTAGTGTTTTCGGCTGATTTCTACATTTTGGATATGGATGATTCCTCTTCTCTTGACCCTGCACCTATCTTACTAGGAAGACAATTCCTAAATGCAGCTTGGACAAAAATAGATGTTCATGATGGTACCCTCACGATGGAATTTGATGGTGAAGTAATTCGTTTTAATATTTTTGATGCCATGAAATATCCAACTGATGTTCAATCTATTCTTGCTATTGATGTTGTTGATCCTGTTGATTCCATAGTGTAAGAGATCTTTGAGTTGAATAATGCAGATGAGTTAGAGGTTGCCCTTCTCAAACATGTGGAATCAGAGGAGAAAGGAAAGATGGAGCTCAGTGAAGAATTGAAGGAGACAGTGGCAGCTTTACATTCTTTAAAACCGATTCTAGAAAGGTATGGAATTTCTTTTATAAAGCTGCCTGATTCTCACCAAAAAATTGTTGCCTTGTTTTGCGCAGGCCCCTATCTTGGAGGTTGAAGCTAGAGGTGGAACATATGGGCCGGGTTAGGTTAGGCGGGCCCAGCCCCTAACCCGACCCGCAGAAAGAGGGCCTCAAGCCAGGCCCGCCTTCATGGCGGGCGGGAGGGTTAAGCCCAACCCAACCCGGCCACCACCCAGGCGGGCGGGCAGGTTACACTAAGGTAACCCTGACGGCCCAGCCCGGATTGCTTGCTCTTTGGCCTCTTTCAAAGAGGCCCACGGAACTTGCGGAGTTCTTTGGCGAGGTTAACCCAAAAAAAAAAAAAAAAAAAAATTATTAATATTTTTTATTTTTTTCAATTACACTTTTACCCTTGAAATCTAGCCGTTTTATAGCCGTTGGAGGGTCTTTTTCGTCATTTTCTTTCCCTATTTTTTTCTATAAATTGGACCTAAACTCTCATATTTTTCTCACAACTCAAATTCTCTCATTTTCTCATATTCTCTATTCTCTCAACTCTCAAGTCTCAATTATTCATTTATTCTCTTAATATTTTTGTTATCAATTTGCTCTTATTTTAATTTTTATTAGGTTTTGCAATTTTCAATTCATATTTCCAATTTCCATATTCCAAATCTCTTTCTTTAATTTTTTATTTCTTCTACATCATTTTTTTTCAACTACAAGTCTACAATGGATAGATATTTCTCTCCCATCAATTTCAATGAGGAAGAAAACTATTATCCTAGTCCTAGTCCCGTGATTTTACTATGAATGCGGGGAGATTCAAATAGTCCCGCTGTCCCAATCCCAGTCTCAGAATCCGATACACCTCAAAATATGGCGTCGATTCCAACAGCGCCCGGTGGTTCTAGAAGTCGTCCTCGTAATCGTCGTCCTCGTCCAACTTCATCTCAAGGCGGCGGGATCATCAGCTAGTCAGCGAAAACAGACACATCGAGACGTTTGGGCGCATTTCGACAAGTTTTATGAGAGAAAATGGCGTTCAAGTCAAGAAAGCAAGATGCAAATATTGTGCAAATGTTTATAAAGGCTGATTAGGGTAATGGTACTAGTACTTTAAAAAGGCATGCTAATAAACATATTAATCAACATGGAAATAGAGAAACCAATCAAACTCAAATAACTAATATGGGTACTACTTGGCGTTATAATTACGATGTATATAGGGAGCAGTTAGCTTTATATATTGTTGCATCGATCAACCTATTAATATGGCGGAAGATAAATATTTTGAAAGATTTGTTCAAAATTCATTTTTCAGGATTTAAAAGTTATTCTAAAGTGCAACTAGAAATGATTTAATAAAATTGTTTAAAAAAATGAAATTAGAATTAAAAAAATAAATTTCATACTTGTCATATTAGTGTGGCTTTAGCTGCGATATTTGGAGTGGTAGAGCTAAACAAGATTATATTTGTGTGACTAGTCATTATTTTGATAATGAATTTAAATTAAATAAATCTTTATTAGGATTTAGATTAATGGATGTGGATCATAGTGGTTTAGAAATCTATAATAAAATTATTGAAGTTTTAGAAGATTATGATATTATTGATAAAGTGATAAGTTTAACTTTAGATAATGCAAGTTCTAATAGTAAAGCTATAGAATTTTTTCAAAATAATTATCTTTTATATAATAATTTGAAGTTTTTTCATTAACGTTGTGCATGTCATGTTATAATTTAATTGTGAAAAGTGGTATGAAAACAATTAAAAAAATATTGATAGAATTAGGGAATCTTTAGCTTGGATTACTAGTAGTAATAAAAGAAATGCTTTGAATTTCAAGAAGCTTGTATAAAATCAAATATGTCTCCTAGAACTTTTGCATTAGATATGCTGTTAGATGGAATAGTACTTATTTAATGCTTGATTCATGTTTACCTTATGCTAATATAATTAGTTATTTTGTAGCAAATAATAGAGGTCCTCATCATTTGGTAGAAAATGATTGGAAGATAACTAAAGTATTTCATTCTTTTCTCAAATGTTTTTACCAAGCCACTTTACAACTTTAGGTGTGTATTACCCTACTAGTCCATTGGTAATACATGCAATTATAAAAATTTCCGAGTTATTTACAAAAAAACAAAGATGATGAAATTTTACATGCACCAATAAAGGCAATGGAAAAAAATTTTTTTGAAATATTGGAGACCCGTTCCTTTTCTTTATTGTTTAGGTGTTATATTTGATCCTAGAATTAAATTAGCACGTTTAGAAAAATGGTCTTGACAATTTAAGTGAAAATTTACAAAAGCGAATCATATATCAATCAAATAGGAGAGGTAAAAAAATAGTCTTTTAAGTATATTTCCAATATGAAAACAGGTATGGGAACCCTTGATGCAAAGAGGCGAAATATCCGGAGAAGGCTGTGCGAAGAAACAAATGAAGACTTATTCTCTTGGAATGCTTGAATAGGCCGAAGAGGACCCGAGTCAAGCTGACCTCCTCTTGACGCACCACCACCAACAACAACAACTAATATCTTTGTCCTCCATGGAGTCGCGAGTAATGAACTTCAACAATATTTGGCAACCCCGAAATGTTTTCAACGGGTCACTTTGATCTCTTAGAGTATTGGAGAGCAGAAAATGTATTTTTCGGTATTATCAAGACTTGCCTTGGATGTTTTATTTGTTCTGTCTCAACCGTCTCATCCGAACAAACATTTAGTGCAAGTGGAAGGATTTTAAATGAAAGGAGGACTAAACTTGCTCCAAAAATGATTGAAGTCCTCACATGTCTTCGAGATTGGGAACGATCGCGCCATCAAGATCAATACGAGGTTATCGACAATGCTTTAATAGAATCATTTCAATTTTGTAATATAGATGATCTGAGATGAGGGAGGTCCTAGTGAACCACCCCCAATTTAGTTGTTTTGTAAAATGTAATTTGTAAATTAATTGTCAATTATTGCACTCTTTTTTCTTTACTAAGTTTTTCTCCCATTGGGTTTTTCTTGGTGAGGTTTTTAACGAGGCAATAATTGTTGTAATTTCTTATTTTATTTTTTGATAAATGAATAAGTCTAATTTTTCTTATATTACAATTTTATTGTATTAAAATTGAATTAATATTTGAAATGTTAACAAAAAAAAAAATTGAATTGAATTGAATTATTGATATTTGAAAAGTTAACTAAAAATAATTATATTTATAATTATTTATTTGAAAAAGGTAAATTAAAAAAACAAAAAAAAAAAAAAACAAAAAAAATAATAAAATCGGGCTAACCCAGGCCAGGACCGTGCCTAACCCGGCGGGTTAGGGAGTGAGGCGATGGGCAGGGCCCAACATCTTTCCCTTAATTGGCGGGCCTAACCGGCCCGCCTTTGTTGGCGGGCGGGTTGAGCCCGGCCTTAAAACAAGTAACCCGTACTGGAGGGCAATGGGCAGGAGGGTTACTTTCCACCTTTAGTTGAAGCTATTGCCGAGCCATTTGAAGTATGTGTACTTGGGAGAGAATGAGACATTGCCGGTAATTGTGTTAAAGAATTAACACCCAATCAAGAAGAGAATCTGGTTCGAATGTTGCAGGAGCATAAGGAAGCGATTGGCTGGACCATAACTGACATTAAAAGGATTAGTCCTTCCATATGCATGCATCAGATTCTGTTAGAAGAAAGAGCCAAACTGACACGAGAAGCGTAACACAGATTAAATACCCTAATGATGGATGTGGTGAAAAAAGAAGTCCTAAAGCTTTTAGATGCTGGGGTAATTTATCCAATTTCTGACAGTAAGTGGGTAAGTCCAGTGCAAGTTGTCCCCAAGAAATCTGGTGTTACAGTGGTGAAAAATCAAGACAATAAGTTGGTCCCTACACGTATTCGGACAGGCTGGTGCGTGTGCATTGATTACAGGAAGTTGAACTCAACAACTCGAAAAGATCACTTTCCACTTCCCTTTATTGATCAAATGCTTGAGAGGTTAGCTGGTCATATTTATTACTGTTTTCTTGATGGATTTTCAGGGTATAACTAGATTGTCATAGCGCCGGAAGATCAAGAGAAGATGACATTCCCATGTCCATTTGGTACTTTCGCCTACCGTTAAATGCCGTTTGGTCTCTGCAACGCTCCAGTCACTTTTTAGCGATGTAAGGTAAGTATCTTTTCAGAATATGTCAAGTCAATCATAGAGGTTTTTATGAATATTTTAGTGTATATGGTGATTCATTTGATAAGTGCTTGCATAACCTTACACTGATTTTAGACAGATGCATGGAAACTAACCTTGTACTTAACTGGGAAAAATGTCATTTTATGGTAGAGCAAGGTATAGTTTTGAGGCATATTGTTTCATCTAAGGGAATAGAGGTTGATAAGTCTAAGATAGATTTGGTTACAGGTTTGCCTTACCCCGCCACTGTGCGGGAAGTTCGATCTTTTCTTGGCCATGCAGGTTTCTATCGGAGATTTATCAAGGACTTTTCCAAAATTGCATTGCCCCTATGCAGATTGTTACAAAAAGATGTGGATTTTCAGTTTGATGAGCTGTGCAAGGAGGCATTTGACAAGGCTGAAAACATTGTTGGCGAACGGCACAGTGATACAACCACCTAATTGGGAGCTACCTTTCGAAATTATGTGTGATGCAAGCAATTTCGCATTAGGTGCTGTTTTGGGTCAACGAGTTGGCAGAGCGTGTCACGCCATTTATTATGCATCCAGGCCTTGAATTGCGCCCAGCTAAATTATTCTACAACTGAAAAAGAACTTTTATCAGTTGTTTTTGCTTTTGAGAAATTTCGGTCATATTTGTTGGGTGCTAAAGTCATTGTTTTTTTTCGATCATGCAGCTCTTAGGTACTTGCTCACAAAGAAGGAGGCAAAACCAAGGCTAATTAGGTGGATTTTTCTCCTCCAAGAATTTGATTTGGAGATTAAAGATAAAAAGGGAGCAGAGAATGTTGTAGCGGATCACCTTAGCCATTTGGTTCGTGGCAGCGATGAACTTCCTTTGCGAGAAACATTTCTGGATGAGCAATTGTTTTCCATTGAAATGGCGTCACCATGGTATGTAGATATTGTCAATTTTTTAGTTACTAACGTGTTGCCAAATGATTTGACTAGAGCTCAAAAGGACAAGATCAAGAGTGATGCTAAGTATTATGCCTGGGACGATCCATATTTGTGGAAGCATTGCGTTGACCAAGTGATAAAAAGGTGTGTACCTGAACATAAATTTACTCCTATTCTAACCTTCTGTCATACCTATGCATGTGGAGGACATTTTGGACCACAGAGGACAGCTCGTAAGGTATTGGAATGCGGCTTTTATTGGCCATCATTGTTCAAGGACGCCTACATGATCTGTAAGTCATGTGATAATTGCCAAAGAATAGGAAACATTTCTCGTAGAGATCAAATGCCACAATCTCCCATATTTATTGTTGAAATTTTTGATGTTTGGGCCATTGATTTTATGGGTCCATTTCCTGTTTCCTTTGGTAATGTTTATATTCTGTTAGCTGTTGATTATGTTTCCAAATGGGTGGAGGCAAAAGCCACGAGAACTGACAATTCAAAGGTTGTTGCGATTTTGTTAAAACTAACATTTTTGTCAGGTTTGGGATACCAAGGGCCATAATCAGTGATAAGGGCACCCATTTTTGCAACAGGACAATAGAGACATTGCTTAAGAAATACCATGTCACACACAAGGTCTCCAGATCGTACCACCCACAAACCAATGGCTAAGCGGAGGTGTCAAATAGAGAGATCAAGTCAATTTTGGAAAAGACAGTGAACCTAAACAGGAAGGATTGGTCTTTGAGATTAGACGATGCATTATGGGCATACAGAACAGCATATAAGACACCCATTGGCATGTCCCTATACAGAATAGTGTTTGGTAAGTCGTGTCATCTTCCAGTGGAATTAGAGCACAAGGCTTATTGGGCAATCAAGCATTGCAATATGGAGATGAAGGAAGCTAGCGTTAATAGGAAGTTACAATTTCAAGAACTTGAGGAGTTGAGGAATGATGCCAACGAGAGTTCACACATATACAAAGCAAAGACTAAATCTTTTCATGACAAGATGATCTCAAGGAAACATTTTTCAGTTGGACAGAAAGTCTTTCTTTTTCATTCAAGGCTGAAGTTATTTCCGGGTAAGTTACGTTCTCGTTGGGTGGGACCTTTTATTGTGACTAATGTTTTTCCTCATGGTGCAGTAGAAATATAGAGTTTGAAAACAAACAAGGTGTTTAAGGTCAATGGACACAGACTTAAGCCTTACTATGAAGGGTTCCAAGTTTACACTATTGAGGAGGTGGGATTGGAGGAGTCGATACATGAGTAGTGATGACGATGCAGAGAGTCGAGCCAATGACGTTAACCAAAGGCGCTGCTTGGGAGGCAACCCAAGAATTCAGATTTGATTTTCTTTTCCCTTGAATTTAGTTTTTTATTTTTTTGCCATATTTTTTTGTTTTATTTGTTTTATTTGCTTGTCTCTACATTTGGGGTATTACATTGGGGACAATGTAAGTTTTAAGTGTGGGGGAGAAGTTAGGCTTGGATGGGTGTTATATTCTATTTTTTTTGTTTTTTTTTTTTATAGTCTGTTTTTTATTTTCTATTTTTTTTATATTCTTTTTTTTGTTTTTTTTAGGTTTATGTTTTATTTTGTTTTTTTTTTTTTAGGAGTATGTTTCTGTTTAAAAACAAAAAGAAAAAAAAAGTTTTTGTTTTTAGGGAGGTTTATGCTTTAAGTCATGTCTTTGAACGTCTAATGATGCATGAAATAGTAACTTGACTTTTTTGTTAAGCATATTCCTTGACTTAGGACGTTAACAATATTTCATAAAATAGAGTTAATCATATTTGAATCTTTGTAGTCTTGAAATAATATGTCTTGATAAGTTGTGTGAACTTGGTGACAAAGCATGGCTGAGGAGTGTATAACAACCCTTAAAAGAAAGAAAAAAAATTCTTTCTCTTAAGCTAGTCCTAAATTTGGGTTTAAGAAAATAGGAAAAAAAAAAGAAAGGTATGTGGTGAGTCGAGATGGAGCGTAAAACGCATTCACTCATAAACACAACCATGAAATGAGATGGAGCATAAAATGCACTCATTTTTAATTGTTTTAAAAAAAAAAAAATCCCTAGTTTGCTACCCAGTTTGTAGTAGTAAAAAGAAACAGTTGAGGAAAATTCGAGGGGTGAGTTGTACATGAATTGGTTGTGATTAGTTTCCTTGTTTGTTTTGACTGATTGAGAGTAATTGTGGAAAACGATGAAGAGATACGAATGTCATTAACTCTACTTTATTTTATCTTTGTTGCTTCCTAAGTTAGGTATGAATATGCATGGATTAAATAATGTTGCTTATGCATCATGATGGTGTTCTGGATATGACTTGAGTGTAGCTTTTTCTTTCTTGTTTGAATTAGTTTGCCCGAGGATGCGCAAAAGCTAAGTGTGGGGGAATTTGATAAGAGTGTAATTTATATATTTTTATTCCTTCCATATTATGTTTTTTGTTATGTTTTATGCCTATTTGAGTTGATTAAAGTTTATTTTGTGAGTTTGGCATAGTTGGATAGACTTTAGGAAATAAGTGATAAAAGATTAGGAAATTCCAGAATTTTTGTTATTCGACCCGATCTTTGCGTTTTCAGGTTTTTTAGGGAGCTAGATTCCTTGATTGCAAAAGTGTTCTCCAGAGAAATTAAAGTAGACGAATCAAGCTTTTCAGGAAGGTATTATGGGCAGTGGCGGATTGTAATGCCCACATGGAGGTACGTAATTTAATTTATGTTCTTATGCCTTTAGTTGATTTTTGCTAAGGTTATTTAAGGAAAATGTGAAGAAAATGCCTTAAACTTGCATTAAGGGTAAAATAGTCTTTTCACTCAAAATTAGTTGAAATTGTGTGGAGTGAAAAGAGATAGAATTTCATGGAGAATGCAATAAAAATGAGGGCATTATGGTAATTGACTAAGGGACATAGATGAAATTTTAAAGAAAGTGCAAGGGCAAAATGGGAAACTATATATAATTTTTATGTTATATCAAATTGAAGAGCGAAACCCTAGCCACACTCTTACCCATATGCACGCCACTTTCACCTCCATACTCTCTCAAATTCTTCAATTCTTCTTCAAAGGAAATTCAAAGGTTTTGGGTGTTTTTTAGTGGATTTTCAATCTTAAGCTTCTATAGGTAAGATCCTTGCACTAAGAAGTGAATTTTAGTTTTTAAGTGTTGATTTTGATGGTTTTTGCTCATAGGATTTAAGAGGAAGAGAGTTTGATCAAAGGAGATTCTTAAAGGGTTGAATTTGCTCATATCAAAGGTAAGTAAATCCTACCCTAAGTGTGATTTAAGTTATGTTGTGTAGAAAAATTTCTTTGTGCATATGCATATGTTATATGTGGAATTGTTGATGGATTTGGTATTGAATAATAATTAGAATCTATCCATGAGAAGTTGGGTTGGTGTATGTGATACTTGATGAATGTTTGGTTGAGATTTGGAAGAGTTGAAGTGAAAATTTTGAAGTGTGTATCTTGGGAAGATTTGGAGTTAATTATAGAGGAGTTTATTCCAAGTTTTTGGTGGCCTAAAATAGAGATAGAAGTGTAGCCAAATTAGTATTGATTTGTGCACATGAATTGTTTGATGAAATGCCAAGGAGAAGTGCATGTATGAGTATGATTATGTGTTACCTTGGGATGTGTTTGTAGATGGTAGAGAATGACATGTTGGCATTCCATAATGCATAATTGCATTTAAATATGTAAATTTAGAAAGAATTATAAGCATGAAACCATCTACATGCATATATATTCATAAGAGCATGAAAAAGCCCTAAAATATGTTAAAGAGAAAATAGAAATAAATGAGAATATTAAAGGTATTCAAATATGAAATCTTACCTAAAGAAGTGTAAAAAGATAAAAAATAAAAAAATAAAAAAAAAGGTTGTTGCGATGGGGAGCCCGTGAGTGACATAGTCCCACATGCACGCCGCCTTTAGTGAGCGGCCTCAGAATTCATAAAGAAGAAATGTACAGTCCGTTAGAAGTGTGTGGATGAGGACTGTACCTAGAATTAGAGAATTCACTCACACGGCCAAGGCTCCAAATCCATGCCTCAACTGAGTCTGATCGGCAAGAATAGAAAGAAAGAATATAAAAGAAAGAAAGAATAGAAAGAAAGAATAGAAAGAATAGAAAAGAAAGAAAAAATAGAAAGAATAGAAAAGAAAGAACGAAATAAAGAAAAAGAAACAGAATAACAGAATAAGAAAAATAGAAAAGAAAATGCATAATTCATGCATTTGTGCATTTGCATCATGAATATGCATAATACCATGCTCATTATCATGGGTAGTGAAAAATTTAGAAAATAGAGAGAAAAACAGAGAGCAAAATAGAGAAACAATAAAGAAAGAACAGAGAAAGAATAGAGAGAAGAACAGGGAAAGAATAGAGAATAATCGGGAAATGTGTTGTAAGGAAAGAAAATTCAGAATTTTAAGCAGCGGAGAGAGAAGGGTAGCATAACGGGTTTACTTACTGAGCAATTAGTGCTCACTCTGTTGTTTTTAATGTTTTTGCAGGTAATAGGTGAGTTGCGGTCGTACAGAACATTGCGCAGTGGATGGGTTGGGCTACATTGTCACGTTGCTATTTTGAGTATATTTTGTAAATATTTGTATATAAAGAAAAATTTAATATGGGCCCATATTTTGTTACTCGTATATATGTGTATTTTCTTATATATATTGTCAATGAGATTTATTATTTATTAATTATTTTACGAGTATACTAGCTAGAAAGAAAGCATTACATTTTTGGTATCAGAGCAAAGGTTTTGGGATTTGACAATGTGCCTCTCCTGCCACGTTGATGTTTCATAGCCGACCACTGTAAGTTAATTCTTTCCTTACTTGTAGTAGATGAGTGAATTGAGTTGACTAAAAGTGCTAGTTTATGTAGATGAGACGTAGAACCCGAGGGAAGCGGGGAGGGAAGGAAATGAGCACGGGTGAACCTTCCAACCCTCCAGAATCTACTTCCCCTGTCTCGATGAAGCGAGGATTCGTAATATTATATAGCAAGTCTTGGTAGAAAATCGGGGAGGCACCGTACCAAAGAGAGTTGAGACCCCGATGATTGTACCAACCCCTAGAGAGGAGAGAGAGAGGCTGGTACCCCCAGTAGTGCAGAATCATATTGAGCCGATTTATGGGTTGCCTAGTCAACACCAACCGCCAGAATTTAGGGGTACAGTGGACCCACTAGTGGCAGATGAGTGGTTTAGATCAGTGGAGCGTGATTTGACGACTTTTCCCTATAATATCCGGGAGAAGATTCAATATGCCAGCTTTTTTATTTAGGGTGATGCCTGATATGGTGGGAATTGATGGAGGATACTCATGATACAGCTTTGATGACCTGGGGAGATTTCAGGAGATTGTTTGAGGCAGAATATAGAACAGTTGATCGAGTCCATAAAAAGATTCTAGAGTTTATTAGTTTGCGATAGGGGGCTAATTCAATGAAAGAATATTCAGTGAAATTCAATTCCCTGGCAAGGTTTGCGCCAGGAGTAGTGAGTACACTAGAGTTGAGGAGAGATAAATTTGTGCATGGGCTAAAACCAGAAATAGCCCGAGATGTGATGGTCGGTGCCCAGCCCCCTCAGACATACAGTGAAGCTTTGGAACGAGCTTTACGGGCTGAAAAATTTGTGAATAAGCTAACTCCAACAACCCCATCAATAGTAGCCCCTAGTGTTCCACCTCCTGCTCCACAAAGAGATAGAGCTTATGCCCTACGAATAGAGAGGTGAGAAATAAGAAAAAGTTTCAACCCAAGAAGAACATGAGGGATTGGCAGAATAAAAGGCCGAGAACTAATGAAGTTCCCCAGTGCCAAAAGTGTGGAAGAAATCATTATGGGGAGTCTCTTAGAGATTTGGGTCGAAATGTATGTTGCAGATGCCGGAAGCCAGGGCATACGATGAAAGATTGTAAAGCCCCTCCTGCACTGCAGCGCAAACATCTAGAGGTACCAATGCTCGAGTGTTTACAGTAGCCCAGAGTGAAGCTGAAGCTAGCCCATATGAAATTACTAGTTAGTTATTATTTCATTCAGTTCCTCTTTATGAATTAATTGATTTTAGAGCCACACATTCATTTATTACACATGGGATTTTAGAGAGATTAGGTTTAAAACCTATTAGAGTGGATTGTCCCATTAAGATAGAGTTACCAGATGGTGTTAGTGTAGTAACTCAAGAGATGTTTCCAGGGGAGTCCATAGTGATCCATGGAAGGGAGTTGCTAGTGGATTTGATAGTGTTTGATATGCTTGATTTTGATGTTATTTTAGGCATGGATTTCTTAGGGAGGTTTGGAGTAGAGATTGATTGTCGGAGAAAGAAAGCAAGATTTAATCTTGATGATAGAGATAAGTTTAATTTTGGCGAGGGTCACCAGCTTAGTATGTTAATCAGCAATGTGAAAGCCAGAAAGATGTTAAGAAAAGGGTGCTCAGGCTATATTGCTCATGTAGTGCACAGTAGTGATGTCCCACAACCAAAGATTCAGAATGTGCCAGTAGTTCGGGAGTTCTTAGATGTATTTTCAAAAGATTTGTCGGGCTTACCTCCGGAAATAGAAGTAGAATTCAGTATTGAACTGGCACCAGGGACCGCACCAATTTCTAAATCCGCTACGGATGGCCCCACCGAAAGCCGGGGGTGAATTGAAAAAGGCTTAGGGGAACTCTTAGATAAGGGTTTTATTCGACCTAACCATTCTCCCTGGGGTGCTCCAATTTTGTTTGTGAAAAAGAAAGATGGATCTCTATGGATGTGTATAGATTACAGAGAGTTAAATAAAGTGACAGTGAAGAATAAATACCCATTACCTCGCATAGATGATTTGTTTGATCAGCTAAAAGGAGAAGCAGTGTTTTCAAAGATAGATTTGAGGTCGGGTTATCATCAAGTAAGGGTTGTAGAGCAAGATATTGCCAAGATGCTTCGGACTGGGGAGATATGGGCATTATGAGTTTGTGGTGATGCCTTTTGGGTTAACCAATGCCCTAGCAATCTTTATGGACTTAATGAACAGGGTGTTTTAGGATTGTCTTGATCGATTTATAGTGATGTTTATTGATGATATCTTGGTGTATTCTAAGACAGAAAAGGAACATGAAGAACACCTAAGATTTGTTCTACATCGATTGCGAGATAAAAAGCTGTTCGCCAAATTTTCTAAGTGTGAGTTTTGGCTAGATCAAGTTATCTTTTTAGGCCATACCGTCTCAAATGAGGGTGTATCAGTAGATCCAAGTAAGGTAAAAGCAATTCTGGAATGGCAACAGAAGACAAGAAAGGAAGTTAGAAGTTTCTTGGGGCTAGTAGGTTATTATAGGCGGTTTGTAGCAGGGTTTGCTCAGTTGGCCAAACCGCTTACAGCTCTCACTAAACAAAGAACTCCTTTCATTTGGTCGAATGCCTGTGAAGAAAGTTTTCAAGAGTTAAAAAGAAGATTGACCACAGCTCCTATTCTTGTGTTACCACAGGAGGGTGTAGATTATGACATTTATACGATGCTTCATTTCGGGGGAGGGGGACTTGGTGCAAGATTGATGCGGTTGGGTAAAGTAATAGGCCTATGCTTCTCGCGCTTAAAAGAGTATGAGGACGAGATACCCTACACATGATCTAGAAGTTGGTGCTGTAGTTTTTGCACTGAAAATATGGAGGCATTATTTGTATGGAGCAAAGAGTAACATTTATACAGATCATAAAAGCTTGAAGTATTTCTTCACCCAAAGAGAGCTGAATATGAGACAGAGGAGATGGTTAGAGTTGGTTAAAGATTATGGCTGTGAAATTAAGTATCAACCTGGGAAAGCCAATGTAGTAGCCGATGCCTTGAGTAGAAAAGCTTACTTGTCCCGACTCACAAGGTAGAAAGAATTAATAGAAGAATTGTGCAAAGAACAAATTGAGGTCATACCAGGAAGGATTGCCAGGTTAGAGGTTCAGTCTACATTACTGGAAGAAATTAGAGGAAAGCAAGCTGCTGATGAGTGGTGTCAGAAAATAAGTCAACAAGTGCTTGAGGGTAAGATACCAGAGTTCCATCTATTAGATGGTGTCCTCCATTTTAGGAGTCGTTTGTGCATTCCTCAAGATGATGAGTTAAAGAAGAGAATTCTTATGGGGGCTCATGACACACCATACACTGCTCATCCTGGAGCAACCAAGATGTATGAAGACTTAAAGAAATGCTATTGGTGGCCAAGTATGAAGAAGGATATTGGAGATTTTGTAGCTAAGTGCCTAGTTTGTCAACAAGTGAAAGCAGAACACCAAAGGCCATCAAGGTTGCTTCAGCCGCTTAGTATTCCTGAATGGAAATGGGAGAGTATTTCGATGGATTTTATTACAGGTCTCCCTAGAGTGTAGAAAGGGTTTAATGCTATATGGGTGATAATAGATAGATTGACCAAGTCAGCCCATTTTCTTCTAGTCAATGAGAGCACTACTTCGGATTAGTTGGCCCAGATTTACATTAAAGAGATAGTGAGACTACATGGAGTACCCAAGACAATAGTATCAGATAGAGATTCCAGATTTGTCTCAGCTTTCTAGACTAGTTTACAGAGGAACTTGGGTACCAGATTGGCTTTTAGTACTGCCTACCATCCTCAAACAGATGTCCAGATAGAGAGAACGAATCAGATACTTGAGGATATGTTGAGGGCTTGTTGCATGGATTACAGGATGTCCTAGCAGGAGATGTTATCGTTGGTGGAGTTTGCTTATAATAACAGTTATCAGTCTACAATTAAGATGGCTCCTTACAAGGCTTTGTATGGTAGACGTTGTAGATCTCCACTACATTGGGATGAGTTAGGCGAGAAAGATGAGTTGAATACCACTCTTGGGCCAGAACTAACTCAGAAAATGATAGAAGATGTCAAGTTAATCAGAAGTAGAATGAAACAAGCCAAAGACAGGCAGAAAAGTTATGCAGACTTGAAGAGGAAAGATGTTGAATTCGAAGTGCGTGATAAAGTGTTTCTAAGAGTTGCCCCCTACAAACGGGTGATGCGTTTCGGTAGCAAGGGAAAGTTAGCACCGAGATACATTGGTCCATTTGAAGTATTACAGCGAGTGGGAAAGGTAGCCTATAGGTTGGCTCTACCACCCAACATGGACAGAGTACACAATGTATTTCATGTCTCAATGCTTCGAAAATATGTAAGTGATCCCTCCCACATATTAAGTGTAGATGATGTGGACTTAGAAGAAAATCTTGTGTATGAGGAGCGATTCGATTCGGATATTGGATGAAAACATTAAAAGAGCTCCGAAACAAGAGTATCCCTTTAGTGAAAGTCCTTTGGAGAAATCATAAAGTTGAAAAAGCTACATGGGAGGTGGAGCAAGACATGTAGAATTGTTAGCCAGAGTTGTTTGTTTGAATTTCGGGGACGAAATTCTTTTAAGAGGGGGAGAATTGTAATGCCCACATGGAGGTACGTAATTTAATTTATGTTCTTATGCCTTTAGTTGATTTTTGCTAAGGTTATTTTAAGGAAAATGTGAAGAAAAAGCCTTAAACTTGCATTAAAGGTAAAATAGTCTTTTCACTCAAAATTAGTTGAAATTGTGAGGAGTGAAAAGAGATAGAATTTCATGGAGAATGCAATAAAAATGAGGGCATTATGGTAATTGACTAAGGGACATAGATGAAATTTTAAAGAAAGTGCAAGGGCAAAATGGGAAACTATATATAATTTTTATGTTATATCAAATTGAAGAGGGAAACCCTAGCCACCTAGCTAGAAAGAAAGCATTATCCAGAAATTTCTGCTAGGGTGGGCCAAAGTAAAAATTAATTATACATTAATACTTTTGTCCATTAATATTTTTGTTAGGGTGGGCCAAAATATATAAATTATACATATTAACATTTAAAAAAAAAAATTGAGGGTGGGCCAAAAAGTGGCTGGATCCGCCCCTGATTATGGGCAAGAATTCGAGTTCGTTTGGGTTCTCAGTAGTTGTTGCGAAATCGGACCTGGAATCCTAGTCGTAGAAGGATTCCTTAGCTGAGTATTAAATCTTCGAATGGGCTTAACTGGAGTGTCAGATATCAAAAACGGCTAATTCAAAAGCCCAGATTCATCTACACATCCGGGACTACAATATTTATGAAGTGACCAAGCCCAGAAAAGACCTTTTACATAGCGAGAATCCTGGTGCAAGCTGGAGACGAATTCTGCTTACCATATCTGATAAGATTTTGACAAATCTGGAAGTCTATCTTTTAGGAAGGATCCAGGAAAGATTTTTCGTGATTCCTGGGCAGAATTAAGGAAAACACATGTTATTTAATTAGAAGTTGTTAGGTTAAATGGGGAGAAAGACAGTAGAGTTTTATTTTTTAGAGTTTTTACTTTCTAGGTGAAGATGTGCGGTTGATCTTTCTTTTTCAGTTCAAGGGGATTTTGAAGCCTAAATTCATGTCATTGGTGTAACTAACTTTAGTAACATTGTTCTTAATCTCGTTTTTATTGGAATTGTTTATGTTATTCTGTTTCAATTGTTTATAATTTTCTGTTTGGGTGATTTAGTAATGGCCTGCTGAATTATTTTATCGGGATTTTATCTGTTAGAATTAGGAATTGTGATCTGTAATTGTCCTTTCTCTATTCAATGGGTAACACATGATGATAGATGATTATGGACAAGTTTTCATTCTGTCATCTTGAATAACTTAACCTAAGTTAAATAATCGAGCTTGTGTGATTGTTGCTTAGATTGATCTATTTTCCTAATTCTTAAGGCTGCCATTGATTCAAACTTAGAGAGTTTATTCTAGGTTGTTCGACAGTTAGGATCTACTTGAAGAGCTTATTTCAGTAGTGACGATTAAGGGAGAATTCGGGTAATAGAGCTTGTTGTTTCCTAGGGTCAGTATTTCCATAATAACGAGATAGAATAGTGTTACGGTTAGTTCTTGTCCAATGCATGTTTAGGTGGATCTTGAACCGAGAACTGATTGTTTTTAACCTGATTTTTTCTTCCATTAGAGACTTCTTTGTTTTACTTTAGTTTGCCTTGATTACAAACCCCTTTCATTACTCTGTTGTGTTGTCCTGTTCACTGTTTAGGGTTTTATTGTATTGTTTTCATTGTGGCTATTGGCATAGAATATAGGATTTAATCGAATCATTCCCTGTGGGATCGACCCTTGCTCACCCTATATACAATTTAGTAGTTCGGTTAGTAAGGTTAATTAATTTGGTGCATTCGGCACGCTATCAGTGACCTACCGACTCCTCTAGGCTTGAGGAAATCAATTTTAGTTGGGCCATGTACCGGCACGTTTTAATATTTTGTTTAGAATGCATGCTAAGGTTGAATGTTCAATAACATGCCAAACATTGTCATTCTAACAAAGATAATAATCTGGTGAGACATTAAATAACAAACCCTCAATTAAAAGATATTAAGTCACGTAAGCCTTCCATCACCATGGTTTTAATCAAACCACTGTTCGTCGAAACCTTGTCCGCCAAAACAAAGGGTACACTTCTACCAGTGGGAGGTTAAAATACATTGGAGTTTTCCTTAATGGTGATGGGTCGACTTAAAATGACAGTTTTGCTTGTTCACCAAAGCGAAGGTTGATAAACGAGTCATAGGCATAGTAGAGAAGTACACATATTATGTGTACGTGGTGGCATGTAGTGTCCACTCTACTATTGAGAATCACACTTGAGGAAAATGGTTGGAGCTATTGGATTGTGTGATTGGCTTGTTGGCTTTTTCAAATTTGAGGTTGATAGTATGAGCTATCGACTAGTGTGGATTAAGTTTGTTGGCCTACCTAATCAACTCATTTTGGCTTTTTCGCCAAAGCAAAGGTTTGAAATGGGCAGGATGAGATCTCGGTCCACTGGGAAAGCCAACGGGCTTTTCCTAGTTAATAGTGAGGGCTATTGACTTGAGTAAAATAGTGGGAGCCTCATTTAATAAAAGACCATATTAAATAATAATGAACATGGTAATAACAGTTACTTATTCTGTACTTGTAGATTCACTTAAATTGAGCAAAATGATCCCGACATCACTACGACAAATCATTTAACTAGGAGAGAGATGGAATGGTGAAAAAATCGCTTGACTGGTATAGAAATATAAACAATATACTTCAGTCAAGCGATAAATTATACACCATTGAGCAAGCTCTATCACCAGAGCCTGCTGATAGTTCTATCCATGAGGCTGGGTATGTATATGTGAAGCATACACATGATGCAAAAGCATAAATGACTAGATACATTGTGCTTGCATCAATGGCACCATTACCGCGACAACAGTGCCAGAAAATGGATTTAGCTTCTATTCTTCATTTTCTTTATAGAAATGAGAAGCATATGGTGTCTCGGTCGTTATTCAGATGTAGGATGGAAGAGGGTACCAAAATTGGCGTTCATATACTCAAGTTGACCGAGTATATGAACAAGCTTGAGATTTTGGGATGTGGACTTAATGAAGGTTTAGCGATTAACCTAATATTATAGTCTTTGCCAGATTCTTATTCTCAATTTGTCTATGACTTCATTAAGGAAAATAAGAAGAACACCCTTTCCGAGCTTCTGGATTTGTTGAAGGCTACTGAGTCAAGCATGAAAATTTCAGAAACATTGACATTGGTTGAAGCCAACTCAAGTGAATAGGAGAGGGCTCAGAATTCATTGCAAAGAACTGTTGCAGAAAGGAAATGCGTTTGTCCTCACTGTGGGAATCCCAACCATTGGAGGAAACATCGCAAGGCCTTCCTAGCAAGAGAGAAGAAGAATGTTACTTCTTCGTCAGGTAAGTTTTTGAGATCAACTTATCCCGTTAACATCTTGGGTTATTAACATAAGATTTGGTTCTCGGATTTGATTGATGTGTAGGGACTACAGCAGAGTATATTGCTAGCCGAGGGAGAGGTGGACCTATCAGTTGGAAATGAAGCACGTGCTGCTACATTTGCTGTAGGATCTTATTGTCTGATTTAGCCGATGGCCTTGTTTCTTAGAACTCGTGGATTATTATGATTTTTCTTCAGTTTCTAGAAATTATATTTCTATGTCCACTTAGGACAAATGAGAGTATTAGTTTACTAATTGATTATTGTCCTTGAGTGTAAATAATATTCTTTATGAAACTGTTTCATAATAATATGTTCTTTAAGAAAGACAATTAGGATAATCTCAAAATGACAATTATGCCAACTTTGGCAAGTTGAGCTAAACATACTTGAAAGAATGTGGGATAGTATCAACTCTTCCTTAAACACCCCCAACACAATATAGTGTTAGAAAGGAGGAACAGGACCTCACTCGATATGGTTAGGTCCATGATGAGTTTTAGTGATTTACCCGCATCATTCTGGGGTTATGCCCTAGAAACTACGACTCACGTTTTGAACCGTGTTCCGTCAAAGTCTGTAGATAAGACTCATATGAGCTATGGAGTGGGCGAAAGCTCAGCTTGTCTTATCTAAAGGATTTGGGGTTGCAAAGCTTATGTTAAGAAATTGACTTCGAACAAACTGGGCCCAAAATCTTGTAAATGTATATTTGTGGGGTATCCAAAAGAGACCAAAGGATACTACTTCTACCACCCAGAAGAGTGCAAAATTTTTGTTGCTCGATCTGGTGTCTTCCTAGAAAATGAATATTTTCTAAAAAATACTAGTGGGAGAAAAATAGAACTTGATGATGTTCTAGAACCACAAGATATATTAGACGAAGGATGGGATGATGTGCCACGGGAAGTGGTTGAGCATCAGGAGGAGGTAACTCCACAACTTGTGGATCAAAGTGAACCATCTCAGGTAGCACAGGAGCTATGTATATCTGGGAGAGTACGCTATGAGCCCGAGAGATACGGTTATCTCATGACCCAACATGGTTGTTGGAGTAGGTGCCCTAGAGCCAATCAATTATTGTGGAATTGACTCTTTGTAATAATGTTCATTAATCAATAATCAAGGCATTTTATACTATATCGCGTAAATCATTATTATTGCAATATGTATTGATATATGTCGTTAGAATGGTAGAACTGTGACGAGGGTATCAAGTTTTTCAAATCTTGATAGTGAGAACCCTATGAGCACATATGGTGGCCATTCTAGAAACGTCCATAGCCCTAGTATTATTCTGAAGTAAGGGCACAGATAATACAGTAAGGCTATCATAGTGTTGGAGCGACCAGCAGAAAGGCGGTGGCCCGATCTCACTTGTCAAGGTTGTTTGGTGACAACCTGGTGCAACACATGGGTGCTTGTTGTAGGCGATTACACCGCAACAAGTTCACTGGACTGACCCACTAGAGGATTCCATATGGATGGTAACCCTAGTGTCTATGGAACAAATCCTCTAACGAATGGTGGTGCATGTGATCCTTAGACTTGAGATCACCGGAGCGCCTTGTGCACCGATTGGTGTAGTTTGACACTAGCCTAATGTAGTTCTTTTCGGAGCTGTCAATACCGTGGTGATTGGCTACATCAAGGAGTGTATCAAGACTATGGTGGATTGATAGAGGATTCATCACCCCCTCCCGGGTATGGGAGAAAGTTATCTCACCGCGCAATTCGGTATATGGCAATGACACTAAAACCGTGCCACAAAGTGGGATTGAGTTGTTGCTCTATCAAGTTTATAATACGGGTCATTGGTCCAGAAACTGAATACATAATATCGAGAGTAACTGAAGGTTGACACTATTTCTATGCCTTCGTCTCGTCGAGATAACGTATGATGAAAGGATCGAATTGCACGGTAACCATATCGTTGACGGTAGCTACTTTGTGAATCGAATCTATCGGGTGGCCATGATGCCTTGCTAGGGGCCAATCTTGGTCTGTATTAGTGAGGACGATTAATTGGTGTTAATCGCGATACTATACACTACCGGATATGATGAGGAGCCTATGGGTCACACACATAGAAGATAATTTAAGATCCAAGAAGAAAGAAGGGTGTTTTCGTCTTTTAAGGCGAAAGGGTATTTTGGTAATTTCACAGTGTAATTAAATTTGCTGAGGTCATAGCCTTTATTTAATTTATTAGAAAAATTAAATAAGTGAAATTACGTTTAAATGTGTGTTCGCACATATTTAAATATATTATCATTTTTGTTAAATGTTAATATATATTTAAATATATATATTAATTGATTTTAATTGAGATAATGATGGAAAATAAAATAAATCAAATTGGGAGTGTTTGGCAACATGGGGCGTTTGGGTTGGAGCCCAAGCCTATTCCGTATGGGATTAGGGCAAATTGTTTTTAATATAAAAAGAAAAGTGTGTGATTTTTTAGTGTAGATTTTTCTTTGGAAAAACAAAACACACAGCCCCTCTCTTCCACTCCCACGGCAGTAACACCCATTGCCCAAAATCAATTTCAATTGATTTGTTTTCTTCTTAATCTTGAAGCTAAAGAGGATCTGGCAAATCCCTCTTTGGTTCTTTTAAGATTGTCTTCGTGTGGACTATGCAGGTTCGATCCTACACTTGGATCGGTAGCAAAACATTCGTCGACAAATTTAGAGGAGCCTCCAACGTGCGTTTGTTTCTCTTAACTCATGTTTAATATTTCTGCAGATTCTTATGATGATAAAATTGTAAAATTATACCCTTGATCTTGGCTCATGTAAACGATCCCTGAGTTTTATTATTTTTGTTTCCGCTGCGTATACAGGACCGTTTACTAACAATGGTGACATACTAGTCTACCAAGACGATGAACCCAAAACCTACAATGACGCTATATCGGATCCAGATTCCATTAAATGGCTTGAAGCTATGAAATCTGAGATAGACTCCATGTACTAGAACCAAGTGTGTTCTCTGGTGGAATCACCTGAAGGGGTAAAACCCATAGGGTGTAAATGGGTCTTCAAGAAGAAGACTGACATGGATGGCAAGGTGCATACTTATAAGGCACGACTAGTTGCCAAAGGTTTCAAACAATTTCATGGTATTGACTATGAAGAAACCTTTTCACCGGTTGCCATGATTAAATCCATCCGGATTATGCTTGCAATTGCTGCAGATCATGACTATGAGATTTGGCAAATAGATGTCAAAACAGCTTTCTTGAACGAAAACCTTGAGGAGGGTGTGTATATGACACAACCTGATGGTTTCGTTCTTGATGGGCAAGCTAATAGGGTATGCAAGTTGCAGAGATCCATTTATGGACTGAAGCAAGCTTCTAAGAGCTGGAACATTCATTTTGATGAAGCCGTAAAAGAATTTGGTTTTATCAAGAACAAAGATGAGCCCTGTGTTTACAAGAAAGTGAGTGGGAGCGCAGTGGCATTCCTAGAGTTGTATGTTGATGGCATACTTTTGATAGGGAATGATATACCGAACTTGCAGTCGGTAAAGACTTAGTTATCCAAGTGCTTCTCCATGAAGGACTTAGGGGAAGCAGCCTATATCTTTGGAATAAAGATCTACGTGATAAGATCGCGTAGGTTGCTTGGCCTAAGTCAGAGTACATATATTGACAAAGTACTAAAAAGATTCAGTATGGAAGAATCCAAGAAGGGATATCTTCCGATGTCACATGGTGTTTGTCTCTCTAAGGAATGGTGTCCTAGAACACGAGATGAGAGAGATAGGATGAAGAGGATCTCATATACATCAGATATTGGATCCATCATCTATGCCATGCTATGTACTCGAATTGATGTCTCATGTGCTTTGAGCACTTGTAGCAGATATCAATCGGATCCAGGTGAGCGTCACTGGATGGCTATCAGAATATTGTTAAGTACCTTAAGAGGACTAAGGATATGTTCTTGGTTTATGGAGGGGAAGATGAGGTCACTGTAAGAGGATACATTGATGCTATTTCCAAATCAGTGTACTGCAGCGAATTCTACAATTGATGCTAAGTGTATCACATTATTTAATGTAGTCGTGCAGGCGGTTTGGTTGAAGAAGTTCATTACTGAACTTGATGTGATTCCAAGCATTGTTGATCTAATATAGTTGTACTGCGATAACAATGGAGCCATTGTTGTGGCTGAGGAATCATGGTCTCACCAGTAATCCAAACAAATACTTAGTTGATTCAATCTGATCTAAGAGATCGACCAGAGAGGGAATGTGTAGATTTGTAGAATACCTACTAACCCACTATTGAAGTTTCTGTTGTAACAGAAGCATGATGGGCACTTGGGTCATTCAATGTTAAGTGCATGAATGATTCGCTATAGTGCAAGTGGGAGATTGTAAGAGTAGGTGCCCTAGAGTCAATCAATTATTGTAGAATTGACTCTTTGTAGTAATTGATGAGAATGCAAAATGTCATATTTACCCCCCCTTAATGTCTAGTCTTTTATACTTATTTGCTGCCTAAATGTACTCATTATTATTCTATTTTGATTTAGGACGCAAATGGAGGCGTTAATTGCAAAACGGAACTAATTAAGTGAATTCGGACAGTTTCAACATTGTTTTGTAATCTGGGCATAACTCTCTCATCCAAGCTCCGATTGAGATGATTCAAAATGCTGTGGAGTGCTAAGAAAGATATCTAAAACTTTCATGTTTGAGTTTGGAGAGATACTCACTGCATCAAGGTTGTAATTGAGCTTGAAGTTGACGCACCTGCACTACCGACGTTCTGGAACATTCCGCCTTGTCATGCAATTCAAATAGGCAGATTATTACAAGAAGTTTTGAAGACCTGTTGCAAGCAAATTACAACTGGAAACACCACTTTTCTATTTTGTATTAAGACTTTATTTTATTTTCAATTAATTAGAATCAGATTAGGATAAATGTTACTTTAGGATATTAGAATATTTTGAGGAGATTTAGTAGAATTCAAATACTTGAATTTGAATTGGATAGTCTTAAGAAAGGGAGAGAGATCAGATTAGGGATGACACATATCACACACGCATCTTTGTTCTCTCTCTAGTGGATTTTCGTTTTTCCTTGGAATATTCATGATGGCCATGAGTGGCTAATTTTTATAACTTGGTCGAAGGAAACGGAGGCCTCGAAATCAATAAACTGTGAGATCTAATCTATTTTTTTGCGTTCAATTTTTGTGTTGGAGTATTGGATGTTCTTCTGTGCCTAATTTTATGATTGTTGCATTTAATTACTAGGAGGCCTACTAGTTTATTAATTGTTGCAATCTACTGCTAAGTTAGATATCAAATCCGTAACTGTTTGATTCCTCTAACTTGTGAAGCAATTAGGGTTAATAATTTGCTGCGTCAGGAATTAGTAATCTTAAGAAGAACACTCGACTAAATTAAATACAACCGCTTGAGTTTGTGTTGTTTAGCTTCATCGATTTCTCTAATTCTTAAGGCTGCCACTAGATTAAATCTTTAGCGCTTGTCTAGGGTTGTTTAGTGGTAAGATTAATTAAGATTGCTTGTTTCCTAATTAATTATAATTAAGGAGAGATAGGAAAATAGTTCCAACGGTGAATATTCAAAGTAAGAATTGATTTACTTTTGCATCAATGATCAGTTGTAAGATTCCGACGGTGGATTTTGACGGAGACCAAGTTTCGTTATTTTGATTAATTTAGATTTGAATTGCTTTTGTTTTTCCTAAGATTATTTTTGTTTTACTAAAACCCCCCTCAGCCTTGTTCACATAACATAAAATACGGCTAGACACTCTCCGTGGGAATGACCCTGACTCACACTACTACATGTGTTTTTAGGTTTTAATTCTGGGTGCCTAAGAAAGTACGCCAGATTTTGGCGCCATTGCCGGGGAGTGATTCTAGTTGATTTATTTTTTTTTTTGTGATTCTTATTTCATTCTTGTTGTTTTTTTTATTTTCCAGAGAAGCAGAAAAAAAAAATAGTGAACAGTAGTACTGTTCTAGATGAACAGTAGTACTATTCATAAGAAAAATTTTGGTTGAATTAGGAGTGCTGTGAGTACCCGTTTCGAAGAAAATGAAATTCTGAGCAAGACTAAAAAAATTTCTAGCCCCATCCTCTTGAGGCCAGAAAACAACATTTTGATAGGGTTTTTGGCATTTTTGTGTTTTTGTCATAAAAAAAAAAAAAAGAAATTTAATTAATTTTTTTTATTCTTTTTATTTTCTAGTTAGTTTTCATTATTTTTCATTTATTCTAATTCTTTTATGAGGTTTTTTGTTTTATGACAAGGTCCTTTCATCTTGGTGATTTAACATTCGACCCGAAAATAGAGAGCACTTTGCGCAGGTTAAGGAAGGAAGCTCGGAGAAATTCTGAGGAAAGCAATTTGGCCCTTGATTCCCAATTTGCTAGCAATTCTGATTTAGAAGAGGAGGACGTCATGGCTGGAAATCGAACTTTGAAAGAGCTTGCTGCCCCTGATTTGAATCAAGCACTTTTATGCATAACATTTCCTGTTTTAGATGCTGCTATTACTTTTGAATTAAAATCTGGACTAATACATATCTTGCCCACTTTTCATGGCCTTGCAGGTGAAGATCCTCACAAGCATCTAAAGGAGCTTCATGTGGTTTGCACGAGTATGAAACCTATGGGGGTGACCAAGGAGCAAATTAAATTAAGAGCCTTATCGTTTTCTTTGAATGGATGCAGCTAAGGATTGACTCTATTATTTACCCTCTGGGACTATAACCACATGGAACGAGATGAAGAGATTATTTTTGGAGAAATATTTCCTAGCTTCGAGGGCGGCCAATATTCGGAAAGAAATTTGTGGTATAAGGCAGCACAATGGAGAGTCCCTACATGAATACTGGGAACGTTTTAAGAAATTATGTGTAAGCTGCCCCCATCATCAGATTAGTGGAGTAGCTACGATCCAAGATTATCGAGGGCCTTACATACACTGATAGGAGCATGATTGATGCTGCTAGTGGAGGAGCTTTGGTGGATAAGACTCTTGAGGCCGCGAGAAACTTGATTGCAAATATGGCGGCCAATTCTCAACAGTTTGGCAATAGGCTTGACCTTCCATCTAGGCGTGATAATGAGGTAAATATTTCTTCCCTTGAACAACAAATCTCGAGTCTAACCTCTCTTGTTCATCAAATGGCTGTAGGTAACATGCAAAGCTGAAGGCTTGTGGTTCTGTGAGAGAGCAAGTGAATGCAAGGGTGGTTTTCTGGCAACCGCAAAGGAAGTATGATCCCTATTCGAGCACATATAACCCTGGATGGAGGGATCACCCTAATCTTGCCTATGGGAATCAACAAGTGAATCAGCCTCACCCTCAAAATCGCCTAAATTACTAACAGTATAAGCAGCCATACCCCTCTAGACAACAACCGGACAAAACTTCTAATTTTGGTATGTCTTTAGAAGATATTGTTAAGTCTCTTGCTACTAATACTTTGCAATTTCAACAGGAAACGAGGGCTAGTGTTCAAAGTTTGGAGAATCAGATGGGACAGATGGCAATCGCAATAAGTAAGTTGGAGGCGCAAAGTTCAGGGAAATTACCCTCTCAAACGGTGGTGAATCCAAGAGAAAATGTAAGTGCAATCGTCTTGAGGAGTGGTAAGGAGGTGGAGATTCCAATAAAGGCAGCCCTACATTGTCGAAGGAAGAAAAGGAGAAAAACATCCTTGTAGACAGTAACGTTCCCAATGACAATGGTGTTCCTAAGAGTATGTTTCTGCCTCTGTCTGATTATAAACCGGTACCTCCTTTTCCTCAAGCTTTGGCAGAATCTAGAAAAGATGAG